>CM065688.1:58867498-58869998 GCA_017654935.2 Phymorhynchus buccinoides | reverse complement strand
ATTGTGTCATGTTGAGTCACTGAAACAGAGGTATCGTCAAGTTTTCTTCCACCACTCTGCACACTCCAACCACACACACACACTCACACGCACACACACACCCACACACCCACCCACACACACACACACACACACACACACACACACACACACACACACACACACACACACACACACACACACACACACACACACACACACACACACACACACACACACACACACACACACACACACACACACACATGCAAACACACACATAAAGAGAGAGAGAGAGAGAGAGAGAGAGAGAGAGAGAGAGAGAGAGAGAGAGAGAGAGAGAGAGAGAGAGAGAGAGAGAGAGAGAGAGAGAATGAACAACTGCACAGAATCACATAAAAAATGTCAGAGGTGTGTGTGGGTCCATGGAATAATTATAATCTTTAATGATCAAGGGAGAAAGAGGAGACATGACAGAGTGAAGAACTACAGGTGGAGAACCGTTGTACTCCTGGCTTTGTGATGGGTTCAGGACTGTGGGGGGGGGGGGGGGGGGGGGGGGGGGGGGGGGGGGGGGGGGGGGGGGGGGGCTTCTCTAAAAACCCTCTGTTGTCCAGCTCTCCATAGAGTTTCTTTGCTACTTTGCGTGATCACCAATGATCGCCAGTCAAACGCTTATTCTGTGTGTGTGTGTGTGTGTGTGTGTGTGTGTGTGTGTGTGTGTGTGTGTGTGTGTGTGTGTGTGTGTGTAGGGCCGGATCTAGGTGGGTTTCCTGATTTCCGGACACCCCCCTCTACCCCAAGCATGTACCTTACACAAGGGTGAAAGTAAGTAAATGACTCGATTTTTGCCTTAAAACTCACTAAATTACAGTGTGTGTGTGTGTGTGCGTGCGTGTGCGTGCGTGCGTGCGTGCGTGCGTGCGTGCGTGTGTGTGTGTGTGTGTGTGTGTCTGTCTGTGTGAGAGAGACAATAACAGGGGACTAGGGAACAAGAGTGGAAGGGGTGTCGGGAAATCATTCGCTACATCGTTAAACTCCTAAATACACATTTGTAAACTCACAAAGCAAACAGTAAGGTTATTGACTGCATTTGTCAGTTTGTTAGTTTGACCTTTGGTTATGGCCGAGATTTGTGCTTCGCTTTTAATCATGGTATGCCATAGACAGATGTGGCTAGTTTTACAGCACCTATCCTTTATAGTTTGGACCAATCTCTAAGCGCTTTACAGTCATCAAGTCACACTGAGTGCTGATCTACTCACGTAGAGTCAAACTAAATAACAAGCTCCCTTTCAGAGCACTGATCATTCTTCATCTGCATGTCACACATCAGTCATCCTGTACTCCACCGACTTTTAATTGTACCATTGGTTGACGTTAGCCTTAAGTTTGGACACAAGTAAAGTGAGACCGAGAGCTGTTTGATAATAGATGTTCTATGTGTGAAGACAATCACGATACAGCTTGGTCTGTGAACCACTATGACTCTCACACTAAGAGGCGCCGCTCTGGCTCCTTGGGCTGCAGACTTGGGGATAATTCCATACATTCCCAACATCAACTGTTCTAACGTTCCCCTAGCCTGGAAAGTGGGGACATCCCCTTGGCAAGGCACCTTCACCACAATCAAATTCCAGCCCAGCTCTCGTTTCATAATAGCAGTTGCCTCCTTTGTCGTCTGCCTCCCAGTGTATCTTTTTTGACTGGAATTAGACATGTTGACAAAGCCATTCTAGATGCAACGGCCAAAGAGTAGTACCAGCCTTCTCTGTTTCTTTTGTGACAATATAGTTTAGCTTTTAACGCTTGAGATAGTACTGGAAACAATTAATCAGCTCAAAACAGGCAGCAAATGATTTCAGCCTTACTTCTTCAGATAGTACCCATTTATGTGACTTCATGTTTGCAAAGCGCTTGACCTTTGGCTTTGACCGAAATACAACACTATATAATATAGACCTTAAAGTACCCCCACCATACAACATTACAGAGAATCACAATAGATTGTCCAGTGTGTGTGTGTGGTTCTCGGAAAGTGTTTGGCTATATCTAATATTGCCTGTAGCTTTTCAGAGCAGAGCGGTTCGGTTTACAGTCAGCCATGTTTGGGGATAAGGGGGGCTACTCCAAATATTGACTGTGTCCATAGTTAACGCTATTACCGTGTCTGTAGTTGAGGGTCTTCCCGGAGAGAGGGAGGGGGAGAGAGAGACTCAAAAACTCAAACTCAAAAATGTTTTAATGTCAGACCTCCGGCCTATAGCATTGAGGGTGCGCATATACACACATAATGTAATAAATGAAAACAGAACAAAAGTGAATATTCTTTCACTTAGCACTAGCATGTTATCCAAATAAAGTTCATATATCAGCTGACATAAGTTCATCTCTTTTTTTAAACGCATAAAATATAAACGTGGCAACATCTCTAGTTATGATTGTATTTTCATTGGCAAGAAGACTTTTTAATTCAATGGGATAGTTGTTTCTAAATTGATTATGTTTGAAAATAATTATA
>CM065688.1:58854998-58857498 GCA_017654935.2 Phymorhynchus buccinoides | reverse complement strand
CTAGATAGGCCTACCCCGCAAAGTCCTGCCGAGATAGATAACTCTGTTTTAATCTGTTTAAACAATTAACTTTATTAAAGAATCATAAATTAATTGCACCAAAGACTGAATAAAGGAAACACGCAGAGGCGAACGGAAGAGAGAGAGAGAGAGCGAGAGAGAGAGAGAGAGAGAGAGAGAGAGAGAGAGAGAGAGAGAGAGAGAGAGAGAGAAGAGAGAGAGAGAGAGAGAGAGAGAGAGAGAGAGAGAGAGAGAGAGAGAGAGAGACTCAGAAACTTTATTTTACAAGGAAAAGAATTTAGGCTGGGCTAGTCTTCCATTCTGTCCTTGGTTCTAAACATGCAATACATAACTAATACTATAAATGAACATTGAGACACAGGAACAACAACAAAAAACAACTAACAGTAATATAGCAACGACATGGTAGTCAGAGCATCGACATCAGCAATTAAAACCAAAAAAATAGAAAACTAACCAACCAAATAAACAAATAAATGGATGAAAAACACATCTTTCACTACAATTTACTTCTTCTACTACCATTACTTGTGTAAGACAGGGCAAAAAGCCCATGGGCGGGTAAGAAAGAGAGAGAGAGAGAGAGAGAGAGAGAGAGAGAGAGAGAGAGAGAGAGAGAGAGAGAGAGAGAGAGAGAGAGAGAGAGAGAGAGAGAGAGAGAGAGAGAGAGAGAGAGAGAAACTGCATCCTCAGATGAGTTTTCAAAGTTTTTGTGGTTTGTTTTCTTTTTTGTTTGATGAAAATGAGAAGATGACCATAAAATAAACAACAAACCCTGCATCCGAATGATTCAGTCAACGTCGTTCAGGGCGGTTGGTAGTCACGTCCGACAATCCCTTCCAGATAGCAGATGATGATCCAGGAAAGCTGGGAGGAAAATGTGTTCATGTTGAAGATGAACTGCTTTGCCCGGGACATCCAGGACGATTGGTGTTGGTGTTGTCGTTGTCGTTCCCTGGCTTAAAGACTCCAGGGGTCATCCCAACAGCAGAAGCACTTGAACACTATGGTACAAATGCACCAGCTAGGGATGAGAACATTACGTGGGTGACCGTTTTTTATTACCCCGCCTCGTGAGCAGCCACACTCCGACTTTGGAGAATTTTGGAGACTTGTGATGTTATGCTAGGAGCTTGCCATGGACACTGCTCGCATAACTATGCAGAACATAACAACATTTTGATGTAGCTTTGGTGTTCTAGCTTATATCAATAGGAATTGTTTGGAAATAATTAAGGGGAGTCATTTCATGGTGTGTGGGAGTGATCTTGCCTAATTAAATCGGTCAAACAGGGCAAGTCACTGTACCATCAGCTCTCGTAGCCAATCGACTCGTGTGTTTGAGCAGACATCGACTTAAAACACCGTGCGTCATCATTCTAAAAAATTATGTTATTTTGCAAGTTGTATCAGTTTGTGGCCACTGGCCACCCCTAATTTTTCTATTAAAAAAATTGCAAGTCGTGACTCGCATCCTGCGGTTTCAAGCTTCGACGCCATTGTTGCATTGTTGCCATGGTATTTAACCGAGTAATGGAGGTAAGCAACTCTAACTTTCACGAAGTGCTCTCCCCCGTTTTCTCCGAAAGTCGTCTATTGGTCTGACACAGCCGTATGCCAAGGAGGACAGTTGGTATTGAGGATATCCCTTAAAGGTCAAGCAATAAAGGTCAACCAATGCCTAAGGCTGCAGCACTAGGAGAGCGTAGATGCCTCTTAGTTTGACAGTCAGAAAAGAGAACAGAGGAAACTGACACTGCATACGGTTCGATGTCAATGCGATGTGATTGTGACGATGCGAGTCATGATTCACGTGAAATACCTCCATCTAAAAATAATTATACTATGCTTTCGCTCTGAATACTCAAGTAGACCTAATACATGAATTTCACGTGAATCATGACTCACATCGTCACAAATCGCATCGCGTTGACAGCGAATAGTATGCAGTGTGGCAGGCCCTTAAAGAGCCAGCCACACTGCATATGATTCAATAGCAATACGATCCGATTGTGACGTTCGTGAAGCATGATTCTCGTCACTGTCTTAATAAACCTGATGAAATCCTGCTAGTTATGTTCACTATATTTGTAGTCCCCCGTACACGAATCTGATGAAATATCTCCATGTATGTACCGATTTTACTTGATTCGTGTATTGCGGTCTACTTGAATATAGTGAGCGAAAATCGTAAAATTATTTTTAGACGGATGTACTTCACGTGAATCATGACTCACAGACATCGTCACAATCGGATCGCATTGCTATCGAATCGTATGCAGTGTGGATGGCCCTTAATATGCGAAACGATGTTCCATAGAATGTAGAATATTAATGAGGCTTAGGGTATAGTAATGATATGGCTGTGACTCCACCTCACGGCTCTATGGGTTGGACAAAAAAAACCTTGAAGAAACTTATGGAGAACAGATTCAAAGAGCAGGGCCTCCTCTTATTGTCATCTGCTGGTTTGTCTGCC
>CM065688.1:58529998-58844998 GCA_017654935.2 Phymorhynchus buccinoides | reverse complement strand
AAGCATCAGTAAATATATTACATCGGAGTCTTCTTTCCTTTGATTGTGCAACCACTGGAAAGAGAGGGGGAAAGCGACGACAACAACAACAACAACAACAACAACAACAACAACAAGAACAAGACAGAATAATTAAACTTACGTTCGAACAGCGAATGTTCGTTGTAAAGTAGACTTTGGGGCCTGTTTAGGCCTGACAAAGATTGGTGACTAAACAGAGGGAAATTAAAGTATTGTTAAAAATCGAAATCCCTGCACTAATTATGGATGTATCGGTGGAAACAGCGTATGCCTTGGAAACAGCAGACTGGATGGCTTCGGAGGCTTCGGTTAGGTACGACTCTCTCTCTCTCTCTCTCTCTCTCTCTCTCTCTCTCTCTCTCTCTCTCTCTCTCTCTCTCTCTCTCTCTCTCTCTCTCTCTCTCTCTCTCTCTCTCTCTCTCTCTCTCTCTCATGTTATTGCTTACTCTATTACCCTCTATAAATAAAATTCATTCAATCAATCAATCTCTCTCTCTCTCTCTCTCTCTCTCTCTCTCTCTCTCTCTCTCTCTCTCTCTCTCTCTCTCTCTCTCTCTCTCTCTCTCTCTCTCTCTCTCTCTCTCTCTCTCTCTCTCTCTCTCTGGGGTGTCTGATTGTCTGTCTGCACACATGAGTGCGCACAATCTGTCTGTTTTTTCGTCTGTTTCGCTCACAACAAAAGAAATAGCTCCAATTTTGTTTTTTACTGCACTGCAAAGAAGAAAAAGCTTCAACCACTCGAGTGGCCTCCACCCACCCCGTCCAAAATGGCTTCTCTCTCCGGCAAATCCGCCAAGGAGAAATCGCCGTTTTGACGGTTTGATTTCTAGGAAACCAGAGCAAAGTGAGTGTTCCTATCCTTGAAAAGGCTGTCTTTCTGGTGATCTCGACGTGTTTTTAAAGACAAAACAAAAAACTTATTAGGCCTATATATTGATTTCGTTTGTTTAAAATGTAGACCATTGGTATATTGAACATTGTCACTCTTCTTAGCATCAGGAAAGCTTAACAGTAAGCTTATAGTGGAAACTCCCTTATAAGACACACCCCTCCCCCCCACCCCCCCCCCCCCCCCCCGCCCCCCCCCCCCCCCCCCCCCATTATAAGACTACCTCCCACTTAAGACCTACTTTTCCGAGACATTGCCCTTCTTTGTAAGCATTAAAATTACCTCCCTTACACAACTCCCTGCCACTTAAGACCTTATTTTGGATTTATTATTTTTGTGATGAGACTAGCGTCCAATCGGTCGGAGACCCTTATGGACGGTGATTTGGGATTATGTGTCGAGGTCTTAAAGGGGAGGTTCCATTGAGCAGTTTCTGCAGAGTAGAATCTCTCTGTTTTCTTTGCTGTTTGGCAGATTAGGCCTACTGGAATCATATGCTTACCATCAATCATGTCTAAATCTTTATTGTTTAGCATGATAGTGTTCCAAGTCAAGATCTTCGGTACTTCTTATGCATCGATCTATGCAGTAACAAGTACCCGGACCTATAGAACGTATCACCTTGCGTGCCTTCAATGGTAGATTAATCAGTTGACTTGCTGTTCGTAATATTGATCAGCGTGCTGTTAATGTAAGGCTAGTATCAACGCTGGAAGATATATATATATAATATATAGAAGAGAGAGAGAGAGGGAGGGGGGGGGGAGGGGAAGACGGGGTAAAAAGCGCATGGGCGGGTAAGAAGCCCACCCCAATTATCTCATGAAATAAAGAACATTTCAGTCAAATTTGCCCATGAGACGAATGCTAGACATTAACGCTCGTCTCATGGGCAAAATGAGACTGAAATTTGCTTCATTTCATGAGATAATTGGGGTGGGCTTCTTACCCGCCCATGCGCTTTTTACCCCGTCTTCCCCTAAAAGAGGGAGAACGAACGAACGAAATTTTATTTACCCTGGGTAACGAGATACGCATTAAAAAGCCCTTTTCACACTTGGCCCCAAAGAGAGAGAGAGAGCGAGAAAGAAATAGAGAGACAGACAGACTGCAGGGGCGGACCAGATGATTCGTAGGGGGGGGGGGGGGGGGGGAGTCCGCCGTTGATTAAGGGAGCTTGCCAAGAAATCTTCCACCAGGATTTTCCTCCACCGTCAGAAGTTTTGTTGAGCGCCCTGGGGGGGGGGGGTGGTGGGTTTCGGTGGTGTGTGTGGAGGTGGGGGGAGTCGCAGCCAACTTCCAATCGAAACCAAGCTTTATCAGCTCTTGAAAAAAAAATTGAGCAGGGAGGGGGGGGGGGGGGACATTTGCCAGCTAACAAGATTAACCAAAAAAAGCTTCCACCAGAAATGTTCATTACTGTCTACTGTCAGAACTTTTGTTGAGCGGGGGGAAGGGGGCGTCTCTTCTAGAGTACCTTAATTGATGCTCTAGTCTCTAGTCTCTTCACCACTAATACGTGGTAAGATTTAATGTGGTGACAGCCCTGACATGGCCTTTGTTGTCGACGGGGCTATAATTTTAATCTTAATCTTAATCTCTTCACCACGATACTAACAGCATTTCAGCATTTCACGGCCTATCTTGCACTCAAATACACCTGTCGCTACATCCTAAGGTACGGGGGGAGGGGGGGGGGGGTCCGGAAGCTCCTTTCGGGCCCACCTTGCCTTCTAACACTCAATCGCACTACTTGCGGGACGCTACATTGCCATTTTATTGCTTACTAGCGCAACGCCGAGTACCAGTAACGCCTAGTAACGGTAACGCCTAGTAACGGTAACGCCAAGTACTGGTAACGCTGAGTACAGCAAATTTGAAGCGATTCGGTTAAGAAACGGCGGAGTCGCATAGCGCGCGCGTTTCTGAACCGATTCGCTTCCGGTTTGGTACACGGATAGTCACCGTCCCCGGTCATCTTTCTGCCAAATACGAAGGCAATCGGTCCAGAAACACTGGAGATACAGGCGCCGAGAAGCCGGCGGATGCGCGTTTCGCGCATTTGCCGAACCGCGCAAATGACACGGCCGCCTCGGTTGCCGTTGCCATCGCCCCGTTAGGGCTCACAGAAAATTTGAAGCGATTCGGTCGAAAAACGGCGGAGTTATAAGGCCCGTTTCGTGTTTCAGACACACACACACACACACACACACACACACACACACACACACGGACGGACAGTTGGCTTTTTACTATATGATGATTAACCCCCAAAACGTAATTTCTATAGCGTACAGTTTGGGCGACAGGGGGGGTTCCTCCTTCTCCTTTTTTGGCCGGGGGGGTGGGGGTCCGAGAGCCCTGTAAACCCCCCCCTGGACAAAATTTCTCAGATTCGCGGTGATACTTTAAATTTTGAAAACCTCATAAACCATACCTTTAAAACAGCCTTTCTTTGTGTTTTCCACTGACTGTAGTTTCATCGAATACATCTACATACTTTGAAATGATGTGAGATATTGAACATGTAAGGGACACCCTCTGTTATTGATGAAGCCATTCATTTTGCTCAAGTTGTTGGACCATTGAACCGAGACGATGCTTACAAGCCTAGCATTTTGATCTACAAGGTAATCTGTACCCGACTACGCATATTCTTAAGTTTGTATGTTACTTGAGTATCTGTTTTGAGTGTTCAGATTTTTTTAAATCTGCATACGTTGTGAGTGTGGGTGGGTGGGAGGGGTAGGTGGGGTGAGGGAGGAAGGGGGGGTAAGATGAAGTCAGTAATGTGAAGAGAGACTGTGGTGTTTCAATTCTGTGGATCATGCATAACGATGTCACGAGGGCAGAATGTCAACAAGATAATTATCGTGTTGCACCACTCTGGTTAATACACTCCTACCCCTACCCTCCGCAATTTATTGCAATAGACGATTTTTGGAAGAAAAAAACAGGGGAGAGCACTTCGTGAAAATTAGAGTTGCTTACCTCCATTACTCGGTCAAATGCCATAGCATCAATGCAACAATGGCCGGCCGGCGTCGAAGCTTGAAACCGCAGGATGCGAGTCAGCGACTTGCAAACATTTTTGTAGAAAAATTAGGGGTGGTCGTGGCCACAAACTGATAAAACTTACAATATGTGACGTAAAAATATAAATGACATAATTGTTTAGAATGACCCACAGTGTTCTAAGTGCTGTATGTCTGCTCAAACACACGAGTCGATAGGCTACGAGAGCTGATGGTAGAGTGACGTCCCCTGTTTGACTGATTGAGGCAAGATCAGTCCCCACACACCACGAAATTACTCCCCTTAATTATTTCCGAACAATTCCTATTAACAGCAGTGCTTTTAAACAAACATAAGATTCAAACTTATACGACATAGCATGCTTTAATTAATTTGCTTAATTTAAGTAAAATCTCTTTTTTTTAGCAGAAATTAATTAAATTACAAAATGAAACACAGATCTGGTATAAAGTAATCTATTAGGTAGAATTTGCTTTCGTAAGTCAGAAAAATATGAACGCTCCATTATAAACACCTACAGTATTTCTATTGCATTTTCTACAGGTTCTTTCTGATCTCGGGATACCATTTTTACTGCCTGTTTCAACAGGGAGGGAATGATTATTACATGATGAAATTGCGTAAGCTTACATGTATGGTTATTGACTGATATATATATATATATTTTTTTTTAGAATACACCTTTATTACTTTGCTGTAATGATTTTGTGTGACACATACACACACACACACACACACACACACACACACACACACACACACACACACACACACACACACACACACACACACCCGCGCGCGCGCGCGCGCGCGCACACACGCACACACGGCATCACACACACACACGGCATCACACACACATACACGGCATTTCTCATTCAGTTACGTACGCTATAATCATACACTATTGTACTGATTCAAAAAGTTCTCAGTCTCTGTCTTTAGTCTGTCTGTCTTACTGTCGGCCTGTCTGTCTGTCTGCCCCCCCCCCCCCCCTCCCTCCCTCCCTCTCTCTCTCTCTCTCTCTCTCTCTCTCTCTCTCTCTCTCTCTCTCTCTCTCTCTCTCTCTCTCTCTCTCTCTCTCTCTCTCTCTCTCTCAGGGGTCAGGTTTCCTCAGTGGAACTAGATAGAAGAGGCCTACTGTGGTTCTTTGTTGCCTTGTGTTGGGTGGCAGCAATTTGAACTTAACGCTTCACTAGCTGTTGATTGGCGAAGCCAGGTCACTGTCAAACATTTGATATTTGCACACTGTTTACTGTCACTTCTGTCTTTTAGTGTCTCACTAGGAGAGCTCTTTGTTTGAGCTCTGTGTTTATGTGTCTGTCTCTGTCTGCCTGTGTGTGTCTGTATGTCTGCCTCACTGCCTGCTTTGCGTCTATCCTGTATCCTGTCTGTCTGTATGCCTCTGTCTCAGTCTCTCTCTCTCACACACACACACACTCTCTCTCTCTCTCTCTCTCTCTCTCTCTCTCTCTCTCTCTCTCTCTCTCTCTCTCTCTCATGCTCACTCACTCACTGTTCTCCAATCATGTTGAGAAGCACTAGTACAGTGGAACCTCTCTTATAAAGCCTTCAATGAGGTCTTATAAGGGAGGGTTTTTATAAAGGAGGTCATTTTAATACTTACAAAGAAGGGCAATGTCTCAGAGAAGTAGGTCTTATGTGGGAGGGAGTCTTATAACGGGAGGTCTTATAGTAAGGGAGGTTCCACTGTAAAAAGAGAAGAGAGAAGGGCAATTGTGTTTGCTGGAATATGTTGGGAGAAACTTACAGTGCCACGTTCAATTGTCTCCCTTCTGTTTCTCTCAATTAGAAAGTTTATTCCCCTTACAACTTACAAATAATGAGGCTTTATACTTCTTGCCGAGACGAAAGGGCAATAATTTTAGGCCCGAACTGCCGATGCCCCCTGGTGACGAGTCAGGAGCAGATAATTTTCTACTACTATTGTTCCTGACAGGCAAGGGCGATAATCTTAAGTAGGTGGCGTTCGCATCTCAGGTCACGGGACAGGTGCAGAGAATTTTCGGTACAAAGCCTCATTAACCCCTTGACTGCCACCAACGTGTCACGTACTGACCTGATGACATCACTGATGACGTCATCAGATGAAGAGGAATAACCGTGATATTCTGTTTTTTGCTCTGACACCGTCAAGAGTCATATATCCCCAGACCGTTTTGCCAGATTGGCTCTATCAGTTGTCTTTTTCATGGCATGATTTGCCCTATGATTTTTTCTGTAATTTTCCCTGGCAGTCGAGGGGTTAATGGATGTGTGCCCAGGCGACATCCCCATCCTCTCACAAAGACATTGCATGTGTATGCTTATTCTGTTACCCTCTGTAAATAAAATTCGTTCGTTCGTTTACCACCACCACCACCTCTCTCTCTCTCTCTCTCTCTCTCTCTCTCTCTCTCTCTCTCTCTCTCTCTCTCTCTCTCTCTCTCTCTCTCTCTCTCTCTCTCTCTCTCTCTCTCTCTCTCTCTCTCAAACACAAATTTAAAACAAATAGCTGGCATGAATTATTTCAAAAAGGTATATCAAAATATTATATTTCAATATCTTAAAGATGAAAGTAATTTTGTTTTCTGTTTTTTCTTCCTCTTCTATGTTTTACTATTATTACTCATGTGTGATGTGTGTTGTGACATGCTTCAGTATACCCTCCCCTCCCCCTTATTCCCCCTACTTATCCCCCCTCCCCCCTCACCTGTCATTACCCCAAGCGTTTCTTTCTTTTTTGTGTAACCCATTTGCCTTTTCACTTTTGTGCATGCGTTAGTTAACTTTGTTATGTTCTATTTTCCCCAGGGCTGGGTGAAAACCCCCCATTATAATGATTATATTGCTTATCTCATGTTTCCCTGATTAAATAAAATGTCGTTTTCGTTCTCTCTCTCTCTCTCTCTCTCTCTCTCTCTCTCTCTCTCTCTCTCTCTCTCTCTCTCTCTCTGTGTCCCTCTCTCTGTCTCTGTCTCTGTCTCTCTCTGTCTCTCTCTCTCTCTCTCTCTCTCTCTCTCTCTCTCTCTCTCTCTCTCTCTCTCTCTCTCCTCTCTCTCTCTCTCTCTCTCTCTCTCTCTCTCTCTCTCTCTCTCTCTCTCTCTCTCTCTCTCTCTCTCTCTCTCTCTCTCTCCTCTTCTTCTTCTTCTTCTTCTTCTTCTTCCATGTGTCCTCTTCATCATCCTGAATTTTTCTGCTAAGGACCCACGACCTACATTTATTATTCTGGTTTCTTTCTCAAGTTCCCCCACCCACCCTCCACCCCACACACAAGTGCTGAATAACAGAATGCCACACAATCCTCTTCGACAAAAATTAATTCGCTCAAAAACAGAAAATGAGGAAAAGGGCACGTGTTTACATCACGTGATCAAACGTCACCCTGGCTATGACCTCTACTATCAACAATGAACGTAATGTCACACCCTGCACTGGCATGTTCTCCCGATTTGTAAAAATAGGTCGTCGATTCACACAACGTTTTCCACACTATAAGGTCGGTCTTTTAAGTTCAGCGTTACTTTAAATCAATGCACAAACATTAAGAACATTTTATTTTTTTTAAATGTTTTGAAAATCGTTTTGATGTATGTTTTACTTCTTTTGTATGTGCGCAAGAATATTGCACAAATCGAAGATGGCGAATTGGAATGTGGCTGAGTGTGAAAACTGTGTCAATTGTGCACGATAAGTGAATTGACATTTTCTGTTATTTTGTGATGAAAATCGTTGTCGTTAGTGTTTAATCTGTGAGGGGAATTCCTCCTCGCAATTTTGTACTACAGGAAAAGACTGACAGAGCTTAGAATTGTAAGTTGGATGGGTTAAATTTGACATACCCTGTGTTTGCTATTATTCAATTATTGGTCTGAGATTTGCCAGACCAAATGCGACGTGGTAATACTAATAGATCTCCACTCATGATATGACTTTTATGAGTCTCTCTCTCTCTCTCTCTCTCTCTCTCTCTCTCTCTCTCTCTCTCTCTCTCTCTCTCTCTCTCTCTCTCTCTCTCTCTCTCTCTCTCTCTCTCTCTCTCTCTCTCTCTCTCTCTCTCTCTCTCTCTCCTAGGTTTGATTGTGTTTTCTCTCATTCAACCTGTGTGTGTCTGTCAGGCTGTCTTTCATTCTCTCACTTTCTACTTTTCTCTGAGTCTCTCTCTCTCTCTCTCTCTCTCTCTCTCTCTCTCTCTCTCTCTCTCTCTCTCTCTCTCTCTCTCTCTCTCTTTCTCCTGTCTAGTCTGAGTAAAACTCTGTGTGTGTTTCTCACTCCCTTCCCCCTCTCTCTCTTCTTCTTCTTCTTCTTCCTGGATATGGACTGCGCCATATATAATGGCGTTTTAAGTCCAGTAACTTTGGTCATGCTAGGCAGGTGGCTTGTGCTCTTTCAGTCTCATTCACGATCACTTTCTTGCTCCTTCCTCCCCCCTCTCTCTTCCTTGCTCTGTGTGTGTTTCTTAGTCTTACACTCCTACTAGTTAGTCTTAGGTCTTTGTCTTTCTAATCAGTACTTGTCTCTGATTTTCTCACTCTCTCCCTGCTTCCCTGTTTCTTGAGTGTCTCTCTCCCTTCCTCCCTCCATCACCATCTCTCTCTGTGGTTTGTATGTGTGTGCATGCGTGTGTGCATGTGCGTGTGTGTGTGCTGCGCGTATGTGTGTGTGTGTGTGTGTGTGAATATGACTGTTGATCATGGTATGTCTGTGTGAATTGTGATTGTGGTAGTTTTATACAACCTTAGTACCTACCTACCGTATATCCATTCATGGGTGTGTATAGCAATCAGTCAAATGTTTTAAATTTTGCGGGGTTTTCGAAAAGAAAAGTATAGATTTTTACTAAATTAAATAATCACTTTCCTTCTTTCCTTCATTATATCAATTCTCTTTTTCCCCCGACCAGTCCCAGGAAGGAAATCGTCCACCCAGGAAGCAAGGCGAGCGGCGGCGGGGGAGGAGGGGGAGACAGAGTGGACAGGATGGAGAAGTACGAGAAGATCGGCAAGATCGGGGAGGGGTCGTACGGTGTGGTGTTCAAGTGCCGCAACAAGGAGACGCAGCAGCTGGTGGCCATCAAGAAGTTTGTGGAGTCTGAGGACGACCCCCTCATAAAAAAGATCGCCATGAGGGAGATACGCATGCTGAAGGTCAGTCAAGTTATTGAGGAGAGGTTGATAGAGAGACAGAGATAGGGGGGGGGGGGGGGGGAGTTCAGTATCTAGATCCAATGTACAAATGCAGAGGATGATCTGTTTGCATGGATGCTCCTTCTTGCAGGATGTCCTGAATTGCAGGATTTTTAAATTGCCTAGAGCTGGCGTCGCCGGATTATGATAATTTGAGAAGCAACGATTTTCTTACACTCGCACACACACACACACACACACACACACACTTGTACTATGAAAAGGGCCTATATAAGCATAATTTGCTATATTCAAAGGAATGTAGCACTTGTACTAGTCTAGAGGGGTGAAAAAAGAGCAGTAAATGTGTGTGCGCTGCCCCTGCACTGTGCCGGTTTGTGGTTGTTGCAGCAATTGAAGCACCCTAACCTGGTTCGTCTGATTGAGGTGTTCCGCCGTAAGAAGCGCCTGCACCTGGTGTTTGAGTATGTCGACCACACCCTGCTCAACGAACTGGACAGATGCCCCAGAGGGTAAGGATGCAACTCCAGTCTGGGGTTTGTTTATGGGGGGGGTGGGAGAGACGGGAATGGGTGGAGAAGGTGGGGGGATAGGGAAGTGGGGGATCAGAGGGGTGGGAGTGGGGGAGAGGAAGAGAGCTGAGGTTCAGGGAGAGAGAAGGACATGAGGGAATGGAGGTGACTGAATCAGACCTGTTTACTCTACTGTTTTTGAGTAGTATTCTACTCAGTTTGGACCTCTACTATTCAAAATTGAAAAATAATGCTCTAATTACTCATTTTTAGTGAACATTGTTTGATGATTTAATTAATAAAACTACACATTTTGAGCCACAACTACTCTTTTCAGCTGTCCAGACTACTCAAGACTTGTGTAGGGGGTAAACAGGTCTGCTGAATCATGAAATACTTTTTCTTTTCTTTTTTGGTTTTGATTTAAACATGTCTGTAATCTGATCTTAAACATAATTTTTTCTTCTTTTTTCCTCTTTTTTTTCCCCATCTTAAATTATTTACTCAGCAAATTTGTATTTGCATCTTTTTTTTCTTCTTTTTTTTCCGTGTTCCTTTTCTTTTATGTGAATGTATTTTACTTATACACCAAGGTTTAAATTGTACTTTTAGGTAGGTAGATAGACACCCAGTCTCAAACATATGACTGTGATCACACACAGACACACACACACAGACACACACACACAGACACACACACACGCACACACACACACGCACACACACACACACACACACACACATGCACACATGCACACGCACACGCACACGCACACACACACACACACACTCACGCACACACAAGCACACACACACACACACACACACACACATACACACACACACGCACACACACACAAGCATGCACACGCACACGCGCACATACACACACACACACACACACGCACGCACGCACGCACGCATGCACGCGCACACGCACACACACACACACACACACACACACACACACACACACACACACACACACACACACACACACACACACACACATACATCACAACAACGATAACAACAACATATAGTATTTATATAGCACTAAATCTTGATAGAAATCAAATTGAAAGGCACACACACATTAACATTCCTAACGCATTCAAACAAAGACATTGTAGATTGTACTGAAAATGCATTGACCTACTCGTTTGAAAACACTTATAAAAGCGCTTTGGGCTCATCTGAGGTAAAGCGCTATATAAATGTACTATTATTATTATTATTATTATTATTATAAGACTATTTAGAGACCATATAAAGATTGTCCTTTATAAATATGAAAGATATGATGTTACAGAACACAAAAACACCAAAAGCTCAAACTTGACAACAAATGAGATTTTTGACTTTCACATTTGTTATGCCCCTTTTTCTCATTTGTGTGACACATCATCCACACAAAGCTAAACATGACTCCATTTTTTTAATTGCAGATTACCAGAGCCCTCAATTAAAAGGATCATACACCAGACTCTGCTAGCAATCTACTTCTGTCACCAGTATAATGTGAGTGTCTCTATGTCTGTCTGTCTGTCTGTCAATTAAAAGGATTATAGACCAAATTTTGTGAGCAATTTTCTGTTATCAGTGTAATGTGAGTGTGTGTGTGTGTGTGTGTGTGTGTGTGTGTGTGTGTGTGTGTGTGTGTGTGTGTGTTGCTTTGTACCATATTCTGTTTTACGATATGGCGCACCTTATTTTATTATAAGGCGCACACCCCAAATTTACACAAATTTCAGATTTTGTTTTTCTATTTTCTTCCTTCTGTATATTATTAGTCATATTATCCCTTTCGCCGCCAGCCATTTTTGAGCCAAAAAATACCATTAAACTTACCTGGGCCGGAAGAAGAAAAATCTGCTATATTGTGAATGCCTCTGTGACATGTAATAACATTAGACCTATCCTTACCTCCCAAAATTAAGAAAATAGGGTCTTCAGATAACAGGCCCTGGTTAATTATGCTTTTTAGTAACATGGGTGGTATACTGTTAAACTATTGTGGTGCAAAACTGCGACATTGGCGGTGAAAGGGTTAAAAGACGCAGGGGTGTCAGTCTGAGAAAAAAGAAATCGCCTTATAATTTGTAAAATGCGGTATGTGTCTGTCTGTCTCTCGGTCTACCCATTTGTCTATCTGTCTGTTTGCCTGTCTAGTTGACAGCAAGAGTCTTCATTAAAAGAATCATACAGCAAACTGCTGGAAATCTATTTATGTCACCAGTATGACATGAGTGTCAATCTGTCTGACTCTGTGTGTGTGTGTGTGTGTGTGTCTGTCTGTCTCTCTGTCTGATTGTGTGTGTTTTTTAGACTCTCTTTCTCACTCTCAGTGTCTGCCTACCTGTGTGATTCTGTGGTCAGTCTGCCTATCTGAACATGCAGTTTTATGGTTAATCCGTCTGTCTGTCCATCTGTCTGTATGTGCTGCTCTATGGTCTACCAGTAACTCTTGTCTGTCTGTCTGTCCCGCTGTCTGTTTGACAGCTAGAACAGATCACATCAGACATTTAACTTCTTTCGTCAGCATATTGCATTCCTTATTGTCTGTTGGTCTCTTTGTTTTTGTCTTACTTTTTGTCTGCCTGTCTGCCTGTTCATCTGTTTGTTGTTTGGTCTTCTGTTGCTCAGCTTATTTGTGTAATTGTGTGTTTGTGAATGTGTGTGTTTATGTAATTGTATGTCAGTGTAAATTGTCTGCAAAATGTGTCAGAAATGTTATTATTTCTGTCCGTTTGTGTGTGATTAAAGATTATGTAATTGTTTGTCTATTTTTTGAATATATTATATATTATGTTTTTGTTTCTGTGTTATGTACTTTATATTTTATCTCTCTGTTTTTCAAAATGTACATATTTCTTTTGGTGGTTAATCATGTACATGTATTAGTATAGTATAGTATAGTGTGGGACTGGCTCAAGCCTAAGCCTCGCGGCTTATAAACGTCCCTTCATTGACACGGTTTTGTTTGCATAAGCATGCCTTTTAAAATTATGATTGTAATTCAATCATCATGTTCAAAAAATAGTTGACTAAAATTTTCATCTTTGTCAAGGAGATTTTTGAAGGTATTTAGTGTTGGTGCTCTTTTTAGGTTAGGTGTTAGTAAATTCCAGAGGTTAGCAACTCGATTACTAAAACAATGTTTACGCCTGTTAGTATTACAACGCTGTATTAGTGTTGCTTGAATGAGAGAATTTGCATACATGTATAAATGTGGTAGTGTGTGTGTGTGTGTGTGTGTGTGTGTGTGTGTGTGTGTGTGTGTGTGTGTGAATGTGATAATTTCCAACGGAGAATGAACCTAGACCAAACAAGTCTCCTTTACTGGCTGTTGGGATACAGGAAGAAGATTGAATTTACAGCGCAAAGCACATACACCCCTCCCCCCAAAGCAAAGAATTGAACAATAAATAAAATAAAGACATGCGATGAGTTTTAGAATAGCGCTGGCTATTGCATAGTACTTCCTTGAAATCTACAAAGCAGCCTCAGGCCCAATCTAGCACAAGACCCAATAGACAATGTTTGGTCTTATTCCTCTTGCTTTTCTGCTTCCCAGAGTCAAGGTGTTATACTCATTAGTTTTCATCTCCATAGATATAAAATATTCCATAGTAATAGCTTGGTAAATTACAGGCCCAAAACGTCATTTGTGTTTTAATGACTCAAATATCTCCACAGATCTTAATCACTTAATGGGACTCCTTTTTTTTGGGGGGGGGGGGGGGGGGGGGGGGGGTAAGCATAGAATTGACATTTCAACATACAAAAAAAAATTAACAAGGCAATGACACTTCAGAAATTCATTTGAAACCATATAGGTGTCACTAAAAATAAGAGTCACTGGCAATACATTTCAGTGGCATGCCATTTTGGTGACATCGGTGTTGACGCACATACACGCACATACAGACCACCTCATTGAACGCCTTGGGCTTTCAGGGTTTGATGGACAGATAATATCCCTTTCCTCGCGAAATATGATCTCCCCTTTCCCTTCACTATACAAGTTTTCAACAAAACACTGAGCACATAAACTTGCACCCCGTAAAAATACGTTTTGCCTTTTGCCGCCAGTATCGCATCTATGCACCACAATGGTTTATCACTCATGTCACTCATCAAGTCACGGCCTGTTGTCTGAAGACCCTTATTGTCTTAATTTTGGGAGGTAAGGATAGGCCTAATGTTATACATGTCACAGAGAAATTCACAATATTGCTTTTCTTAACATTTGCCTTTTTTTCTCTTCCCAGTTAAAAGTTTAATGGTATTTTTAGGGTTAAAAATTACATTAGGGTTTCTTCACAGTTCTAAAATACTGAAAGTTTTTAACATGTGTGAAAGCAACATCCATTTCAGGAAAATAATGAACAAAATATGGCTGTTTGATATAATTCAGGTTTTAAAATGTGCCATATTTTGCAATCCGCTACACAGAATCATTTCAAATTTCGCACAGTCATTTATAGCAAGAAGCTGAACAGTTTAGTAACTATTGCCAGGGGAAACCTGTCTCACTCAGCGACAGGCTTGTGCTGGATATACATGCACATTGAAAAGACAGGCATCCCATTTTGTTCACTTGAAAAACATCTTGTCAAAACTCATTGGAGTCGGAATCATGTTAATGCTTACACAAAGACAGAGAGAAGAGGAAAAAGGGAGAGAATTGACACACACACATTTTTATGCACACTGGACACTGGACACTGGAAAACTTTATTTGACAAGGATACAGATTTTAGGCGATGCCTATTCTTACAATCTGTCCTTGGATAAAAGAAAAACAAATTTAAGAAACAAAACACGTTTGCAAACATACACATAAGCACGCACACACACACACACACGCGCGCACGCACACACACACACACAGACACACACGCACGCGCACGCACGCACGCACGCGCGCACACACACACACATACTCACACACACAGACACACACACATACTTGACACACACATGCATTCACACACACACACGCACACATACACAGAGAGAAAGACACAAGTGCTTGTTCAGGCTGCAAAGTACTCCTTTTCATACACATCCAGGCCTACAAAGCATGTCGTCAGTCATTGAGGCGCCACTGACAGATTAATATCTTGGTGCTGTTTGGTCCAACCATTGAAGCCCGCCTACAGAGTTAGACAGTGATTGGCAGCACTCCTGCCTTCCCTTTCTCACTTCGTTCTTTCTCTCTCTTTCCTCTGCCAACTTGCCCTAGTCTATCCTTTCACGCATTCTTCTTCCTTTTTCCCTTGTAATCCGTTCATTCGGTTTAATTGCACTATTTGTGCCGTCAGAATACCTTTCTCTTTGTTAGAACTTCTTCTTCGATCGCTCAGATTGGGACGCCAGTGGCACGAGTGAAGGCTGATTTATGCCAAGACTTTCTTTCTAAGCTTTTTTTTTAAGGGGGGGGGGAGGAGGAGGAGAAGGGGCAATAGAAGAGGGTTGGTGGGTTTTTGTGCTCTTTCTTTTAAGTTGAACAAATCTTTTTTTTTAATTATTCTGTTCTGAAAGGGACGTTAGCCCTGTCAAATATATTGAAATGACATCTTTTATAGTAAAACATTTATTATGCTCTGTCTATATTTTATGAAAGAAAAGACAGCTTTTATGCTAAGTATTCATTCTTGTTAATATATCTATTAACATTTCAAGATAAGGAGACGTGTTTTTTTATTACACGTATATGGTAGGATTATTTATAGTCTTTCATGTCTTTTGTGTAAACTTGTCAAATTTTGTCAAGTCTGATGAATGTAATAGAGATAGGCACAGTAGTTGGCTTTATTTGAAGGGTTTCCGAAATCTGGAATTGTTTTGCTTTTCGCTGTTTTACGGCAGCTGCTGTGTGTGCACATGCATGTGTGTGTGCGCACACGTGTGTGTGTGTGTATCTGCCTGCCTTCATGCATGCTTGTGTGTGTGCTTATTTTTAGTTAAGCTCTCTCTGTGTGTGTGTGTGTGTGTGTGTGTGTGTGTGTACTTCCAAGTGTTTTATATTGCATTGTAATTTAATTCTTATGATGTATTTACTGTATATTATGCATGTCTTATTATTTCTATGTTTATGTGTGTTTTATGTGCATGCCAGACAAAGAATTTCATTATGTTTTAAAGAGAATACATTTTTGATTGATTAATTGGTGTGTGTGTGTGCATGTGTGTTTCTGTGTATGTGTGTCTAAGTGTGTGTGTGTCTGTATGTGTGTGTGTGTGCCAGTCAGTTAAATGTCATGGCTGTTATTCAACTATGACGTTACCACGTGACCAGGTATTCTTTCAGTCTTTTTACCTTTTGACATCTTAGTCTATCATGTCTTTCATTTAGGCTTGAGCGGTAATGTTAAAATCCACTTTACAGGAATCTTTTCAATAGTACTCTGTGTTTATGAAGTCTTCCAGTTTTGTTGAAATGCCCTAGCTTTGTTTCTTCTTGTGTGTGTGTGCTTTTTTGTATGTGCGTGTGTACTTCCCTATCTCTCTGTCCCCTGTTTTCTGTGTGTGTATGTGTGTGTGTGTGTGTGTGTGTGTGTGTGTGTGTGTGTGTGCATGTGTACTTCCCTATCTCTCTGTCCCCTGTTTTCTGTGTGTGTATGTGTGTGTGTGTATGTGTGTGTGTGTGTGTGTGTGTGTGTGTGTGTGTGTGTGTGTGTGTGTGTGTGTGTGTGCATGCTTGTATGTGTGTGCATGCATGCTTGTCTGCGTGTGTATGTATGTGTGTGCATGCTTGCATTCTTGTGTGTGTTTGTGTCTCTATGTGTGTGTGTGCATGCCTGTTCATTTATGCATATGTTTGCATGTCTTTGTGTGTGTGTGTGTGTGTGTGTGTTAACATGCATGGCAAAGAAAGAGAGAAAGATAATAAAAGACAGACACTGGCAGTGAGAGAGACTCTGAGAGAGAATGTGTGTGAGTGTGTGTGTATGTGTGGGTGAATTACAACATGAGAGAGAGAGAGGGGGGGGGGGTGTATTTGTGCTGTTTGCATAGCCTCTTCAATAAGCTGTTAGGGATGACTTGGCTTGGAGTGGGGGGTAATCAGGGTTAAGTGGGGGGATGACAAGGGAACATTAAATTAATAGAAAGTAGCAACACACACACACACGCACACAACACACACACACTCTCTCTCTCTCTCTCTCTCTCTCTCTCTCTCTCTCTCTCTCTCTCTCTCTCTCTCTCTGTATTTCTGTCCGTCTCTGTCTCTTGTCTGTTATTCAGTCTCTCTTTCTCTCTGACTGTTTGTCTCTCCCTCTCTCACTTTCGTTTTCATTCTCTCTGTCAGTCTTTCTTCCGCTCATTCTCTTCCCTACCCCACCCCTCTCCCTTGCTCTCTCTGCTCATCTTTCTTTGTCAGTCAGTCCCATTCTCTCTTTCTCCCTCCCCACCCAACCTCTGTCTCTCTCTCTCTCCCCTCCCTCCTCTCTCTCTCTCTCTCTCTCTCTCTCTCTCTCTCTCTCTCTCTCTCTCTCTCTCTCTCTCTCTCTCTCTCTCTCTCTCTGTGTCTCTCTTGCACAAGTATTAAAAATTATGCTTGTGCATATGCAAGTTTTATAAATCCTTATTTCAACCAATGTTTGTATTATAGTATTATCTGCTTTGCTAATTTTATGTTCGCATATGTATGTGTAACAGTATGCGGATAGCCTTACCACGTTTGTGTTCTATGTTCGTATATATATGTATCAAGGACAGATTGGAAGACTAGGCGTTGCCTAAAATCTTTATCCTTGGAAAATGAAGTTTAAGTTTTCAAGTTTTCTCTCTCTGTCTGTCTCTCTCTGTCCTCAAAGGGAATTAATTTGTCAGCAGTGGTAGTCAAACACAAAAGTTTTTTCCCCTGCCTGACCAGTAACTGTTGACACAGGGGATAATGTTCATTTCACAGGCCCACTGCACCAGAGAGAGAGAGACATAGAGAGAGAGACATAGAGAGAGAGACAGAGAGAGAACTGGTTGTACATGTTGTATGTTACCCTGTGCATGTACCACAAAAAAGCAACAACACAACACTCGGCCCTCAATGGGTTAATGAAGCGCCACTCAGGACCTCATGGGTTAATGGTGCATGAAACAAAACTAGAGGTCACAAGGAATCGAAGGGTTAAATGGGGGTGAAAGGGCGGGGACGAGGATAGAGGAAAGTGTGTGGGGAGGCGGTGGGGGGCAGGGAGTTGGGGGTGGAGTGGGGTAATACTTAGGACATGACCTGCAGTTTAGACATTTGTGATTATGGTGGTTTTGTTTTTATACATATGTGAAACCATGCTTTGTTATTATTTAAAGTGACCATGTGAAGCTAAGTACTATAAATAATGCTGTTATATCATCACCATCAACACCATTTTGTAATCCGTAGGTTTCTTCTTCGATTTTCACTGGATCTAACAATCCTCTTTGTTGTTCATCTAATTTATTTCCTTGTTATTTTTCTCTTCCTTAATTCTTGTACTCTTGTTTCATGCTTAATAACCCCAACCCCATTATTTAATTTAGAATATGAACACATTCGCCAATTGTTTTCTTTTGGTTCAAAGGCATTTTGATTCAAACAAGCAGGCACATGAGATAATAATATGTTTATACCACATGTTTTTGTTTGATCTACATTTTGCTTTAACAGACACCGCTTCAAATGATGTTGACCAAGTATTAATGAATTTGCAGCAAGTGAAGTATTTGTGTAGAATGTGGGGGCATTTGTGCTCAAGGCATGTTTTGTCAAATGCTCATGATTTGGGAAAATGTTGATTTCTTTCTCTCTTCAGTTAAATTGGTATTGGTATTTGGTATATTCTAGTCACAGAGACATATCTCTGTGAAATTCGGGCTGCTCTCCCCCAGAGAGCGCATCGCTGCAAGTGCAGCGCCTACATGGGTAGGGAATTAGCTTGTCAAATATGAGTTGTCATGTCTGTTGACCAAATGTCTGTCAACCCTATTCTAGCACTCAAATTTATTGTTGTTGTTTTTTCTCTTTAATCTTATTTTCAGACGATCCACAGAGACGTCAAGCCAGAGAACATCCTCATCACAAGGGAGGGGCAGGTCAAACTGTGCGACTTTGGGTTCGCCAGAATATTGAGTGAGTGATGCATTCCTCTTTCTGTGTCTTACTATCTGCCTGTCTGCTTGCATGCATGCATGCATGCCTGTCTCTCGCTCTCAGTTTCTGTCTCTCTCTCAGTGTTGTGCTTATTCTTGGATGATCCTAGCATCCACAGATTTCAGTGGGATATGTCAATATACTGCCATAAATGTTACTGTACAAAAATTCTGAAGTATTAGGCCGGGTTCACATTAGACGGGTTCACATTAGACGCGTATGTTCCGTACGGAAAACCCTAAATAAGTGGAAGAAAGAAGGATAAAAGTTTACGCATATAGGGGAAATTCGGACACGTCCGCAAATCTTTTCCCTTTTTGTTTCACTTATTTATGGATTGTGCACAGATTTCTGCATGGAATATCCGCTTATGTGTGTACATGACCTAATTGTCTGCAGGGATTCTGAGTATGTTGCACTGACAGGCAAGAAACTCACGCACACACACGGGCGCACACACACACACGGGCGCACACACACACACGCGCGCACGCACGCACGCACGCACGCACGCACGCACACACACACACACACACACACACACACACACACACACACACAGAAAGAGAGAGAGAGACAGAGAAAGAGAGAGAGTCACACACACATACAGAATCATACACACACATGATTGCAATATCCCTCTGCTCCACACTGCGACAGATGGGTAATGAATTCTAAGCAGTTAATAAGCTAACTGTTAACTTCTTGCCCTTTATATGTAGTTTATTGAATCCAACAAGAACTCAGTAGTGTGTGTGTGTGTGAAGTCAAGGCAAGTCAAAATTATCTTTATTGACGATAAAGGAGTAAGCTACAAGCTTTTTTTTTATCCTGTCGTCATGAAAGGAAGAAAAATACCCTCTGTGTGTGTGTGTGTGTGTGTGTGTGTGCTAGTGGTCATTGTGACTTGACTGAGGCCTTGTGAGGTCAGGTGGAATTAACGTTGGCTGCAGTCCAGTGTCATTAGGTCTGTGGTCGCCTCACTGATTAGCTGCCTGCTTGTGTGACACCACACCGCCACAAGGCTGATGGCTCTTTCATTTTCATCAATTAGTAAGGCGGAAGGGAGGGGGGTATGGGGTAGGGAAGCAGTGTTAATTCTGACGCATGTATTGTGCATCTCTGAAATTCAAAATTGTTGTCTGATGCATTGGGTTTGAGACCAGAGCAAAGCTAAATACAGCAGTTTTTCACTTACCATATTTGTCAGCCTATAAGGCCATACATTGTTCTGCAGACTGAGACCCCTGCGCCTTATAGTGTGACTGATAAAATTGTAACAACATCAGAATTTTGTATAAAATTCTGGGGTGCGCCTTATATCCGGTAGTGGTAGTACACAGTTGTTGTTTTTTAATGTTAAAACAATTATGAAGAGAGATCTGTAGAATATGCATTACCAATGTGTCCCCTATGACAGTAGTGACATATTTCATGCCTTGATTCGAACCTCTGATTCCGAAGACAGAAGTAAGACAAAGAAGGGAGGGTAGGGGCAGTGTGTTTATATCTAAGGGATTGGGTGGGGTTGGCATTATTACTATGTGCATACTTATGAAAAGTCCATTTTAAAATGTCCATAAAAATAGTACACTCTGTTTAGAAAACAACCAGTTAACAAAAAATCCTCTTCTTCTTCTTCTTCTTTTTGCGTTCCCAGGCCATATGGCCATAATGGGTGAGATACGTGTGTATCTGGTTTTCAGTTTTCACTGCTCTCCTTGTTGCATTCAGCTGACACATTCAGATTTCAGAGGAGGAAATATCCCCAAACTAGGGTGTTGCTGAACGTAGCTACAAACCTGTCACTGCCACACTCTAATAGACATGAACAACTGCAACACTCTAATAGACATGAACAACTGCAACACTCTAATAGACATGAACAACTGCAACACTCTAATAGACATGAACAACTGCAACACTCTAATAGACATGAACAACTGCAACACTCTAATAGACATGAACAACTGCAACACTCTAATAGACATGAACAACTGCACTAGGCTCCTATCTGACAGCTGTGCCTGTCGCTGCAACACTATAGTAGACATGAACAACTGCACTAGGCTCCTATCTGAGGGATGACGGCTGTGTCTGTCACTGCAACACTCTAATAGACATGAACAACTGCACTAGGCTCCTATCTGAGGGATGACGGCTGTGTCTGTCACTGCCACACTCTAATAGACATGAACAACTGCACTAGGCTCCTATCTGAGGGTTGAGCTGTGTCTGTCTGTCTAATAGACATGCAACACTCAAATAGACATTAACAACTGCACTAGGCTCCTATATGAGGGCTGTGCCTGTCACTGCCACACTCTAATAGACATGAACAACTGCACTAGGCTCCTATCTGAGGGATGATGGCTGTGTCTGTCACTGCAACACTCTAATAGACATGAACAACTGCACTAGGCTCCTATCTGAGGGATGACGGCTGTGTCTGTCACTGCCACACTCTAATAGACATGAACAACTGCACTAGGCTCCTGTCTGAGGGATGATGGCTGTGTCTGTCACTGCAACACTCTAATAGACATGAACAACTGCACTAGGCTCCTATCTGAGGGTTGATGGCTGTGTCTGTCACTGCCACACTCTAATAGACATGAACAACTGCACTAGGCTCCTATCTGAGGGATGATGGCTGTGTCTGTCACTGCCACACTCTAATAGACATGAACAACTGCACTAGGCTCCTATCTGAGGGATGATGGCTGTGTCTGTCACTGCCACACTCTAATAGACATGAACAACTGCACTAGGCTCCTATCTGAGGGATGATGGCTGTGTCTGTCACTGCCACACTCTAATAGACATGAACAACTGCACTAGGCTCCTGTCTGAGGGATGATGGCTGTGTCTGTCACTGCCACACTCTAATAGACATGAACAACTGCACTAGGCTCCTGTCTGAGGGATGATGGCTGTGTCTGTCACTGCAACACTCTAATAGACATGAACAACTGCACTAGGCTCCTATCTGAGGGATGATGGCTGTGTCTGTCACTGCAACACTCTAATAGACATGAACAGTTGCACTAGGCTCCTATCTGAGGGATGACGGCTGTGCCTATGATAGGAATTGAACCCTGGAGTCCCCAGTCAGTTCTTGACAATGCTAACCATGCAGCATTGTACAGCCTGAAGCTATTTTGAAAAAAGTCAGTTAGCAGGTGGTGGACACCGGGTCCATTATGTACCGCAGAGGCTTAAGAAGTGAAATAGCACCAGTACCGCGGTGTGGGAGGATTAGCCAGGCAGGCGCACAACAGGATCAAAGGATTAAGGTTCACTTTATGTCTGTGTGACGCTACCACTCTGATCACCACTGCATGACTGACTCACAAAATGAACAGCTAAAAAAAAGGGAAGGGTTTTATATATTTTGTTGTATTAACCTCATTATTGGCCCAACCACATTTTTTTAACAACCTGTTGTGCATTCCATACACCAATATTTCAGATGATTTAAAGGTGATGGGACAGTGAAAAACAGAGTGAAAATAATTTTCCTTCATATGGGAATGAAGACATACATTTTTCAACTCCACTCAGTAATATAGAAAGCACCAGAAATGCTGGTAATACTAACGCCCCACATGGCCGAAAGGCCAAAGAGGGCGTAAAACACTATTATTATAGGTAATACTAACAGATATTCAGTTTGTTTTCTAACAAAATCATTTTAGGTATGCATAATAATCTAGTGCCCGCATCAGTGCTGGACGGCAGAGGCCAACCCTCTCCTTTCTCCGCCTTAGCCTTCCCCAACCAAAGTCAGAAACCCATGTACATCTGGGTAGAGCGAGGACATCAGTGCTGGACGGCAGAGGCCAACCCTCTCCTTTCTCCGCCTTAGCCTTCCCCAACCAAAGTCAGAAACCCATGTACATCTGGGTAGAGCGAGGACATAAGAGGAAAGCACCTTTCCCAAGAACTCGACACTTCATTGAACAGGATTTGAACCTCCAACTTGCAGTTCTTGGAATTGCATGGTAGCAGCTTTACCAATGTTGCTATTATTACAGGGTGACCCCCTCCCCCCTCTCCAATCTCTTTATAAACTCTTCCCTATTAGGAGTTTCAGAGAAAGTTTGTGAACTTTGAGAGGAAAGGAAAAGAAAATCTTGCAAATATATCAAAAAGAAAATTGAAAAATTTAAGATTCTTTCAGCCACATTCATTTTCTCTTCACAAATTAATCAGATATCAGACTTCTCAGAGGATTTGCACATTTCAAGGATTGAACATTGCTTGTAGAGGTTTTGCCATTGTTTCTGTGCATACTCTTTACTGCCAGGTAGCATTTGAAAGTGTTTTCGTACTGCATCATGCATTTTGGGTGATTTTCAGTGTTGTCTTTCTACAGTCTGGGGTCTTGATGGCTCTTTTACCGTGGTTTTCAGAGGATTGGGCTTCAGGCAATTCTGATGTATGGTTATCTTTTCACGGAATTGTCGATTGGGGACATTCAATCTGTTCATAATGCAATATTTGTGTAAATACTCAACGGCATGAATAATTTTGTTTGGTCCATTTTTAGCGGGTCCAGGGGATGGGTACATGTACACAGACTATGTGGTCACATGACTGGTACCGTGCCCCAGAGCTCCTGGTGGGGGACATGCAGTATATGATATTGTATATTCTGAAAGGTTAAGAACTGTTATTGTCTCTGTGTGTAGCGGGGCCTGGGGATGAGTACACAGACTACGTGGCCACACGATGGTACCGTGCCCCAGAGCTCCTGGTGGGGGACATGCAGTATATGATATTGTATATTCTGAAAGGTTAACAACTGTTGTCATTGTCACTGTGTGTAGCGGGGCCAGGGGATGAGTACACAGACTACGTGGCCACACGATGGTACCGTGCCCCAGAGCTCCTGGTGGGGGACATGCAGTATATGATATTGTATATTCTGAAAGGTTAACAACTGTTGTCATTGTCACTGTGTGTAGCGGGGCCAGGGGATGAGTACACAGACTACGTGGCCACACGATGGTACCGTGCCCCAGAGCTCCTGGTGGGGGACATGCAGTATGGGCCTCCGGTGGACGTGTGGGCCATCGGCTGCGTCTTCGCTGAACTGCTGACTGGTCAGGCCCTATGGCCCGGGAGGTCCGATCTGGACCAGCTGTATCTCATCAGAAAAACACTGGGTAAGATTAAGGAGCCTCCCCCAGTTCCCCCACCTTCTGGAACATCTGTGCTTGGAACTTCCTCTAATCTATCACTCTCTTTGACTCTGCCTTTGCTTACTGTCATCTACTATATTTCTGCCTTACCAGACCATTCTCCTGTCTTTTTTTTCAAGAAACACATACAAAAATTTCTTGAGCCGAAGAATCATGCTGGGCCTAACCTTTCCTTAGTTAGGCGCATAACGGCAGCATGTCGCATCTGCTTTCATAATTGACAGGAAACTGTCAGAGTGATTGACGAAGAAGAAGAGAGAGAGAATGTGTGTGTCAGTCTGTCCATGTGTGTGTCTATTGAAAACATTTAACTGCACAGTTAATTGTTACTTTATTTCTGTTGTATGCTCTCAAAACAGAAAAAAAGGGATATTAAAAAGAAAAAGAGTCTTGATTGACACGTGTGTGTGTGTGTTTGTAGGTGACCTGATTCCTCGTCACATGCAGATCTTCTCCAACAACATGTTTTTCAAAGGCATGAGTATACCTGACCCTGACAGACTGGTGAGTGATTACAATGATAATGAATATAATACTAATAATCATTATAAAGATAAGAGCAATCATTTCTTCAAAATATGTGACCCAGATAAGGTATCTTCGAAAGTAACATGCTCATCGCATGAGCAAGAATTTGTGGATTTGATTCTAGACAGTGACTTTTTTTTTTTACATGCTTTCCACTAGAATAGAAGGTTTGAGTGCAAAGTGTTTGTGTAGAGACAATAGAAAGACCACGGTCTTCTGTGCTACATGGTAATGGTTAACATTATGTAGAAAGAAATTTATGTCTGTGTCTTCAGGAATATGATGCCATGAGCTTCTGTGTGTGTGTGAGAGAGAGAGAGTGTGTGCATGTGCGTGTGTTGCTTGCAGGTATTTATTTATTTCTTCGTCCTTGCTTGTGACACAAAGAGGAAGCTAACCTTGCATGGTTTTGTACAAACCATTAACCCCTCGACTGCCAGAGAAAATTGGAGGAAACAAAATTATGTGTAAAATCATGGCATACAAAAAAGATAACTGATTGAGACAATCTGGCAAAATTATCAGGGGATATAACCCTCTTGTCTGTGTTAAAGCAAAAAGCAGCATACCAGAGTTATTCCTCTTCATATGATGATGTCATTAGTGACCTCATCAAGCATGTAGGTAATATGTTTTATGGCAGTCAGGTCAGAGAATGAGGACAACTAGGCCTCGTGGCCTCTTAATGTGTCCTTTCTGATTATTTGTATTCTTTTTCATGATAGCCATGACTAGGACGCTTTTAGATGTGTTGATCATATACACATTTCAATTGTTGATTCTTGGGGTCTTTATCGAGGAGGTTTTTGAACTGATTAAGGTTAGGTGCCAATTTAATATGTGCTGGAAGAGAATTCCAGTATTTAGTGACTCTGTTTCTAAAGAAATTATTTCTAATGTTAGTTCTGCTGTATTGGGTTAGTTTTGGTTGGTTGGTTGGCTTACCCTGGCTAAAAGACTCCAGGGATCATCCCAACAGCGAGAAGCACTTGAACACTAAGGTACAAATGCCATACAAGACCTTTCAAATTCCGATTCTCACTACTTTAGTCAAGTTGCGAAATTCTGTCTGTGGTGTAAAGAAAACTATCTGGACCTCAATCAATGTGCTCAAAACAAAAGAAATGTTAATAGACTTTAGGAAAGATTCACCCCCTGTTCCAAAGGTAGAAATTGATGGTGAAACAGTGGAAAGAGTTTCAGAATACAAATACTTAGGTACCATTTTGGACGACAAACTGACTTTCGACAAGAACACACAGAACATACATAAGAAATGTCAATCAAGATTGTTTATTTTGCACAGACTGAGAAACATTGGTGTTAACTCAAACATTTTGCATACGTACTATAGTAGCTGCATTGAGTCTGTGCTTACTGTTTCCTTTATGTGTTGGTTTGGAAGTCTGTGTTTGAAGAACAAGCGTGTGTTGGATGATGTGGTGAATGTGTGTAGTAAAGTTGTTGGAAAGAGAGAGATGGGTTTAAATGAGATGTACGAAAGACGAACCAAGCATAAAGCCAGGAAGATTGTAAATGACACCTCCCATGTTTTGAACAAACATTACGAACTATTACCTTCTGGACGTCGCTACAAAACTTTTAAAGTCAACTCCAGGGCACAGAAATCCTTCATCCCCAGATCCATCCACCTCCTAAACTCATGATCCTTTTAGGTTTAAATGTGTGCTCATCGTGTTAAACGAAACTATGCATGCTTATCCTTAGACGTGTATGTATCCACATATAATGTGTATCTTTAAGTGTGTATTATGTGTAACTTTTGCTCCTATTCATGCATGCTGAATGTCGATGTCTTTGTTATTCTGGCACCTGAACAAAATTTCTCCTTGGGAGATAATAAAGTGAATTTGATTTGATTTGATTTGATTTGATTTGATTTGATGCATCAGCTAGGGATGAGAACATTACGTGTGTGACCGTTTTTGATTACCTCGCCATGTGGGCAGCCACACTCCGTCTTCAGGGGATTTTGGACTGATGATGTTATGCTGGGAGCTTGTCATGGCTTAAGACAATCCCCGCATAACCTTTCAGAGCATAACAACATTTTGATGTAGCCTTGGCGTTCTAGCTTATGTCAACTGGTCTGACACAGCCTCATGCCAAGGCATATTGGGTTAGTAATTTCAAATCATTATTCCTAGTATTTGAGTAGTTAGAAAGTTGTAACAAATGTTTGTTAGTAATATCAGAACTGTGAAGAAAGTTATAAACATTTATTAAATCACCACGTAGTCGCCGATATTTTAGGGATGGTAAATTCAGTTTATATAACCTGTCACCATAATCTAAATTTCGTAATGCTTTTACTAGTTTGGTTGCTCTCCTTTGAACACGTTCGATAGCCAGTCAAGGGGTTAATAGAAGAAACTTCTTACTGCCAAAGCGAAAACAGAGACAAGCAAACATACAGAAACAAAGAGATAGAGAAACAGTGATAGTGACAGAAAAAGAGAGAGACAGAGGAGAGAGATAGACAGACGAGACAGAGACAGACAGACAGACCGAAACAAAGAGATAGAGTCAGTGATAGTGACAGACAAAGAGAGAGACAGAGGAGAGAGATAGACAGAAGAGACAGAGACAGAAACAAAGAGATAGAGAGTGATAGTGACAGAAAAAGAGAGAGACAGAGGAGAGAGATAGATGGAAGAGACAGAGACAGAAACAAAGAGATAGACAGTGATAGTGACAGAAAAAGAGAGAGACAGAGGAGAGAGATAGACAGAAGAGACAGAGACAGAAACAAAGAGATAGACAGTGATAGTGACAGAAAAAGAGAGAGACAGAGGAGAGAGATAGACAGAAGAGACAGAGACAGACAGACAGACCGAAACAAAGAGATAGAGAGTCAGTGATAGTGACAGACAAAGAGAGAGACAGAGGAGAGAGATAGACAGAAGAGACAGAGACAGAAACAAAGAGATAGACAGTGATAGTGACAGAAAAAGAGAGAGACAGAGGAGAGAGATAGACGGAAGTGACAGAGACAGAAACAAAGAGATAGAGAGACAGTGATAGTGACAGAAAAAGAGAGAGACAGAGGAGAGAGAGAGATGGAAGAGACAGAGAGACAGACAGAAACAAAGAGATAGAGAGACAGTGATAGTGACAGACAAAGAGAGAGATAGACGGAAGAGACACAGACAGACAGACGGATGGAGCTGGACTTGATGACGTTGCTGTGGTATTTCAGGAACCCCTGGAAGAGAAGTTCCCCACAGCTGCTCCCCAGGCCATGTCCTTTATGCAGGTCAGTGAACATTGATATTGACTATCATTCTTAAACATTGTGGTGGTGCTGCTCTGGCAGTGGGTGGATGCCTCATGCCTCCATTCGGGGAGCTAGACGACCCACCCTCCACTAGTCTCTCCCCATGGGGATACCTGGGGGGGTCTTTTATATAAATAGTTCCCCCATCTTCTGGAAATTCTGTGCTTGTAACTTCCTCTAATCTGTCCCTCTTTTTGACTCTGCCTTTTCCCTTTGCTTGCTGTCACCTACTATCTTTTTGACTTATTGGCCCTTTCTCTCGCCCTTTTTTCAAAAATCTTCCTATTCTCCCTTGAATGCAGCGAAAACCAGTGAAAACTGAAAACCGGACTCTTGCATACCTTACCCATTATGGCCATATGGCCTGGGAACACAAAAGAAGAAGAACAATTGTAGTGCTGCAGCCTTGGGGATTGGTTGGCCTTTAAGTACTCTTCACGAAAGCTGTGTGTCCTAAAGTCCTCAGGCTTTGACTCTAAGGGACGTGTAATAGAGGCTGTGTCCCTGGGCAAGACGTCTCTGCTGCAAACAGGTTGCAGCCCTGCTTTACAGAACAGCTGTCGCTTTCTGTTCCCTGTTGGAGGTCACTGTCAAATACAGCTGACTCAGGGTTTCTGATTTCTTTCTGATTTCTTTTTGTTCCCTTTTCTGTTCCCTTTCCCCTGTTGGAAATTTTAAAGGTCAATGCGAAAACATGGGAGAAACTCCACCCCACTTCCCACGGCTCACATACACACGCACACGCACACACACACACGCACACGCACACGCACACACACACACACACACACACACACACACACACACACACACACTCACACACACACACACACCCGCCCCCCTATCACCGCTTCCTTTCCTTGTGGATTGCAACATGGAAATGATGATGTTGCCAGGGTGTTGATTTTTCTGTAACAGAGCTGTTTACAGATGTAGTTTTTGTGTGTGTGTTTTTTGCATACACCAGATTTCTGTCTCAGATGTCTGGTTTTGGGGAAGGCCCAAAGTATGGTTTCTGGTTTTAAAGAGTGCCTGAAAATGTGACTTCAGGGTGTGGTGTTTTTTTTTAGTATATTTTCGGGTAGAAAAAAATCTGATCAGACAGTTGAGCAGAAGATCTATTGCAGAGCTTGCAAGCTGGGAAATCAGTGACAGAATGTTGTGTCAAATGTAGGCAAGTGTTGGCGTAATTCAACATAAATGTGTTGTGAAGGCGAGTGAATTCTTTGTTGCAGAGCTGTTTACGGATGGACCCTGAGGACCGGTTGACGTGTCAGCAGTTGCTGATGCACCCCTACATGGAGATGATGATGATAATGATAACAATATTGATGATTTGTTCGTTACAGAGCTGTTTACAGAGGACTGGTTGACGTGTCAGCAGCTGCTGATGCACCCCTACATGGAGATGATAATGATAACAATATTGATGATTTGTCCGTTACAGAGCTGTTTACGGATGGACCCAGAGGACCGGTTGACGTGCCAGCAGCTGCTGATGCACCCCTACATGGAGATGATGATGATAACAATATTGATGATTTGTCCGTTGCAGAGCTGTTTACGGATGGACCCAGAGGACCGGTTGACGTGCCAGCAGCTGCTGATGCACCCCTACATGGATCGCAACATGGAGATCATCAACGAGGGCCCGCGGAACAAGGCCAAGACCAGAAACCCCATGGTACGTCAAACTGCTATTTTCATTTTGTGAAAAGTGTTTTACTCTTGTGTTGGTAGAGCAGGTGGGGTTGGTGTGTTTCCAAGTCCCATCAGCACTTTCGGGCGTTTCTTTCTCATTTATTTGATGCTTTGAAATTCAGTCTCTTTTCAGACATACATTCTTCTAAGCTTGCCTAGATAGAAAAAAATAGAATTGTTCATTCAACTTTTTGAAAATCAGTCATTTTAAGATTTTACAAAAAAAACTTAACTAGATAGAGGAAATATAGAATGTGAATTACAGTGAATTCCCCTGTGACATGTACAAAGCAAGATCTTTCCAGATCTCCTAAAATCAAAAGAATTAAACAGTTTTTCCTTATTTCATCCCTGCCATGACCAGCACATTATTATTATCAATATTATGTTTGTTCTGATTATCGTCATAATTAATGTGTTTCAGCCATTTCAGCAGCAGTTGCCCATGCTGACCAAGAACCCAACGTCCCCCGTGCCCAACCCCAAATACCAGCACGCCTCCAAACAGAAGACCCGCGTCAACAACCACCACCTGCCCAACATCTGACTGCCTCCACAACACCCTCCCCCACCATGAACAACAACAACAACAGCATTAACAATAACAACAACAACAACAACAGCAACAACATTAACAACAACAGTAACAACAACAACATGATCAACAATAACAGCAACAATAAGAGCAGCAGCAGCCAACACCATCAGATGACTAGACACCTGGAACTCGTGGCAACAAGACCGGTGACAAGATGGCAACATCGGCAACACACCTCTGCAAGATGGTAACAAGATGGCAACGAGGATGTGTGCCATGCTTCTGCGTAAGACATCTGATGAAATGGCAGTCAGATGGCAGCTTACAGAGCGCAGCAACGCTAACAATCTAAACAGGATTGTTGCAAAAATGGACATACTTCTTCAACTGTCAACACCAAGACTGTCAATGAAAATACGAACAGATTTTTTATTTTATTAAGCCACAAAAAGACCAAATTTCAAACAAAGTTTATCTCCTTAAGGGATGATAAAATACAGAGAAGAAATTAAAATCATGCTCTCATGCCTTTTATGTCCAGCTTTCAAAGACAGAAAAACAAATCAATGACTTCACCCCCCCTCAAAAAACAAAACAACAAATTAAGAGAGAGAGAGAGAAAATAGAAAAACGAAACATCAAAACAAAAAGCGCATTGAGCTTTAAGGTAATGCGCTAAATAAGTTTTCTGAATAAATAAATAAAGCAGCCAAGTTATTAGATGAATCACAAATGAAGTCTACATGCTTGCCATCGTGAAACCCAAACACATACACATTCTTTTATCTCCTACATTTATTGCATTGCTTCTAAACTTAGAACCAAAGGAAAGTTTCGTGGAGTGATGAAGAGGTTGTCACTGAAGGGAAAGACTGCGCTGTGGAAGCGTTCATAATGACAGAATCGCACACACTTTTGATCACACATTTCATCGCAAGCATCCTGAGTATATTTCTTTTCCGTCCAAAGATCTGTTTCTGTTGTAAGTATCAATTTTGTACATTGACAGTTTATTCGTTTCTGTGTTGTACTTAGCAATGTTGTCTTCTTCATGTGTAAATAATAATGATTTATGATGGGTCATAATGTTTTCTTCTATGTAGTGTGTAGTAGCAGTAAGGCTGTTTATATTATGTGTTGTACAAAAATCAAAGCTCCTGTGACTATTGGTTTTGCATGAATTTGTGTGTGTGTGTGTGTGTGTGTGTGTGTGTGTGTGTGTGTGTGTGTGTGAGAGAGAGAGACAGAGACAGAGTGAAAGAGGGAGAGACAGAGTGAAAGAGGGAGAGAGAGAGCACAAATAATTGAACCAGAAAATGAATGTGATATGTTGTTATATCATTTATGAACAATGGTTGAACAAGAATTGCATGTCAGCAGCGAATGTGATGTATATGATGTCATATCATTTATGAACAATGGTTGAACAAGAATTGCATGTCAGCAGCGAATGTGATGGATATGTTGTTGTCATATCAGTTATAAACAATGTTTGAACAAGAATTGCATGTCAGCAGCAAATGTGATGGATATGGTATTGTCGTATCATTCATGAACAATGTTTGAACAAGGATTGCATGTCAGCAGCGAATGTGATGGATATGATGTCATATCATTCATGAAAAATGTTTGAACAAGAATTGCATGTCAGCAGCGAATGTGATGGATATGTTGTTGTCATATCAGTTATGAACAATATTTGAACAAGAATTACGTGTCAGCAGCGAATGTGATGGGTAATTATGATGTTGAATTTTGTTGCTTTATGTGAAGACGAAAACAACTACCGGTAAATGATGTTGTATGTTTTATTTTAAGCTGTGATAGCAAATTTGGTTGTGTTATTGTTTAAAAATCTGTACATTACATTGTTGGTTTTTTTTTCCCTACTTACATTTCTGTGAATGTAAGGGAGCAACAATGCAAGATTTTGTGTGCCTAAATAGGAAGATGATTTCACTTTCTTAGAAAATAGACCATTTTTAACTGTGTGTTTGAACATTCCCAAAAAATACATGACATTTGATGTGGAAAATGAAAGGAGAAACACATTATATTATTGTAGTTTTAGCAGGCAAGAGTGAGAAAAAAGATGGATTAACAGATGCAGAAATGTCATTAACAAGTTGTTATTTTAAAAAAAGGCAAAAACGTTTCCATTAATTAATCAGACAACAAACAAACAACTACACGACAAGTGTAAAGTGACGTTATTTTATTCACAAGAGACAAAACAAAACTACTGGATATTTCGACGAATGCGCCTTTATCAACACAGACAAACAATTAAACAGCAAATATAGCAAAAGGAGCAAAAAGCAGGCAACAGAAGGAGCAAAAACCATCAAGATCAAAATAAAAACAATACTTCCCCTCTACAGTCCAATGCGTAAATGATACAACAAAGTTGAAACCAAAGAGCAAGGGTTAAAAAAAAAAAAAAAGTTTTGAAGTGAGAGAGGTTAGGGACAGATATAATCAGATATAAGTTGCACAAGTGATTTTGTGCACAAAGAAAAAGAGTAAACAGCCCAAAAAGTATCAGCTTATTGATTAAGGGGTAGTTTGATTTATTTTCATGTTCTGTACACACACACACACACACACACACACATAATTTTAGTTATTTCTGTGTTTATATTGTACCTATTTTTGTTAGCAAATCCAGTCTTTAAAAAGTAAATGAAAACAAAACAAAGTGAAATAACTAAAAGATAATCATGAGCTTATACCTCAAATTTGGGGTTATTTTTTTATGGTCTATTCACAAGCTTCCGTTACCCCCACACCGCTTATTCTGTGCCCCAACTCACAGCCACACCCTAGTTGTCCAGACACAGCCCTCTGACCAGCACTTCCTAGGGAGCTATAGAAAAATTTAGGTTGCTTGTACGCACCCTGTAAAAATAATTGTATGCATAGTTAATGTGACTCAGGATCTAAGTGTTCCTACAAAATTAAGATGTTCTTTTGAAAACAAAAATATTTCCTGTAATTTTTGTTTTGAATTGATATCTCTGATTCCTCGTTATTCACATTGATTCTTTTTTTTGGGGGGGGGAATTTTGATGAACAGAAATTCATTAATTTTTTTTTTTTTTAATTCTTCTTCAGCTTTTTTTTTAACCACTGCTCTGTGTTGGTGATGGTTATTTGGTTTGCGTTTTTGTGAAAATGAATTCTGTATTGGCTGGAAGGAAGTGGTGTGCATGTAGGAACAGTTGTTCTTAACATGTAAATAGTATTGTAAATATTTTGGGGAACATTTCTCAGTGGATGTTTTAATTGGTGGTCATTACTGTTTTAATAGATCTGTGCATACCAAAGGTTAACAAGTTTCTTTGTTTTGTTTTGAGTAGAAAACGATTGAAAAACCTGTGTAAATCAGGTTAAATGTGATATTTTATTTTTAGCCGATGCTGTTTTTGAGTCGATATTAATGAATTAATTACGCATATTTGATGTCGTTTGGTCTTGCATTGACATTGTGATTGTTTGCGATGTTTTTAGACATGAATCTGATCTGTTTTTGAGTTGTTGTTTGTGTTGTTATGAAAGGTTATTCTGTCTCAAATGATCGGAACTCAAGAAAGTTTGTATATACCTCATTACATTTTTTGTCGATATTTTGTGTTAGCTTATTGTTCAATATGTTGTGAATTTTATATGCTTGATTTATGGGTGTGTGGGTGTTTTGAGAACATCATATGATAAGGACAGCAAAACTGATAGTGTTGAACAGTTTACTGTAATCTTTCAATTTATCCAACTTTCTTCACTATCCTTTTTTTTTTACATTTTTGTAATATTAAGAATTTGAAGAATAAACAAAAATCACAGCAACGTGCCAACGACAATAAATGCGTCGTCTGTAATGCTTCAGTACTTGCCATTGACATATATACGTCGGCGCTAAGTAGCGATTTTGCCGCATTAAAAAAATTACATGGCAAACCGGCGGCGCAGGCACAACTAATAGGCGACACTGGAGGGGTTAACATAGTGCGTCAACTAATAGGCGACACTGGAGGGGTTAATATAGTGCGTCAACTAATAGGCGACACTGGAGGGGTTAACATAGTGCGTCAACTAATAGGCGACACTGGAGGGGTTAACATAGTGCGTCAACTAATAGGCGACACTGGAGGGGTTAACATAGTGCGTCAACTAATAGGCGACACTGGAGGGGTTAATATAGTGCGTCAACTAATAGGCGACACTGGAGGGGTTAACATAGTGCGTCAACTAATAGGCGACACTGGAGGGGTTAATATAGTGCGTCAACTAATAGGCGACACTGGAGGGGTTAATATAGTGCGTCAACTAATAGGCGACACTGGAGGGGTTAATATAGTGCGTCAACTAATAGGCGACACTGGAGGGGTTAATATAGTGCGTCAACTAATAGGCGACACTGGAGGGGTTAATATAGTGCGTCAACTAATAGGCGACACTGGAGGGGTTAATATAGTGCGTCAAATAGGCGACACTGGAGGGGTAGTGCGTCAACTAATAGGCGACACTGGAGGGGTTAATATAGTGCGTCAACTAATAGGCGACACTGGAGGGGTTAATATAGTGCGTCAACTTATAGGCGACACTGGAGGGGTTAATATAGTGCGTCAACTAATAGGCGACACTGGAGGGGTTAATATAGTGCGTCAACTTATAGGCGACACTGGAGGGGTTAATGTAGTACGTCAACTAATAGGCGACACTGGAGGGGTTAATATAGTGCGTCAACTAGATTGTGCGTCAATATCGTGTGTCAACTAGTGCGTCTCAGGTTAAACAAGCTGGAAGCACTTTCCACTTAACTGAATTAAAACAGAATTTTCGGGTAAAATTTAAGCAAAAACATTTGCCACACAAGGATGGTGTGGTTGTGTGGTTATGCGCAGGAGTGTGTATATGTATGTGTAGAAGGGTTGGCTAAACATGTGTGGGGGGGGGGTTGTGTACACAGTTTTTACCCCTGATTTTCAACCATGTTTTGCCTCTATTTACTATCCTTACGTTGATATTACTTTTATTAGTATTATGAGGAAAAGGTGTTTGCAGTCAGTGTATCTATAAACATTTCCATTGTTGTTTAATGTACCAACAACAAATGAGTTTTGATGTGGAGTTCAGTTTTCCATCGTAACAATAATGAAGATGACTGCTAGCTAATTTTGAAATCCACAAAGGAAAATAAATTAATCAAAGAACAACTAGAAGAAATGTGAAATGTGTCTTCTTTTTTTTTTTTTTTTTTTTTTTTTTTTTTTGGGGGGGGCATTCTTTTTATCCTTTTTGTGGATGCATAGATATACTTTTGCAGTTAGTTTTGCCTTGTAAGTTTTTGGTTGGTAATGTGAATGTGGTGAATAAATTAATAGATTGATTAATATTAATAATAATAAAAAATAATGTTGATGATGATGTACAGGTGTTATTTCAGTCACCGTTGTTATATTGAGATGTGTTGATTTGTTGCCAAGAAAATAAAACTACTTTTTTTTCAACTTATCAAAAAAAAGGATGGGGTTAAGGTTTTCTCTGATTTTTCTTTCTTTGATTATTCACTTTATTTAATGCTTTATTTTGGATGATTTTCCATGTTAAATGTGTGTGTGCGTGCATGTGTGCCTTTGTACATGCATGCTTACATGTGTGTGTGTGTTTGTATGTGTGTTGTACTTGTACTGTAGGTTGCGTGTGAAAGTATGTGCCTATGCATGTGTGCTTGCAAATTATACCTAACCAAATCCTACAGAATGAGTGAAGAATAAAGTTGTTTTTGTTTTTAAATTGACTGGCTGAATTTGTGGCATTTTGTGTTAACAATTTTAGCATTATTCTTAAACTGTGGTTAGTGATATTTTTGTTGTTTATTTTCATAAGCAAAATTTTATTTTAGAAGTTATTGCCTTTTAACTGCTGGAGGGTTTTTTTGCTATGTTTTAGTTTGTATGAGAATGAATGCTTTAGCCAATTTCTTCTTTAACCATTGACGGCTTGCTTACAAAAGTCTAGCAATTTCTTAGCTCAACAGCTCTCCACAAAGCAATCAGAACTCAAATTCAATCATTGATATAATTGATGTCTCCCATTTATATCGCCATCCCACCACCTATTTGTTTTTGCATCTGCATACATCTAGTTCTAATGATACATAACGCATCCAAATTAAAGATATATTTTCAAATATTGAGTGTTTCTAGCTGCCACCTTCTCAACTTCCTCCATATTAATATTATTTATTGCTATTTTGATGTACAGGTGTTATTTCAGTCACCGTTGTTATATTGAGATGTGTTGATTTGTTGCCAAGAAAATAAAACTACTTTTTTTTCAACTTATCAAAAAAAAGGATGGGGTTAAGGTTTTCTCTGATTTTTCTTTCTTTGATTATTCACTTTATTTAATGCTTTATTTTGGATGATGTTCCATGTTAAATGTGTGTGTGCGTGCATGTGTGCCTTTGTACATGCATGCTTACATGTGTGTGTGTGTTTGTATGTGTGTTGTACTTGTACTGTAGGTTGCGTGTGAAAGTATGTGCCTATGCATGTGTGCTTGCAAATTATACCTAACCAAATCCTACAGAATGAGTGAAGAATAAAGTTGTTTTTGTTTTTAAATTGACTGGCTGAATTTGTGGCATTTTGTGTTAACAATTTTAGCATTATTCTTAAACTGTGGTTAGTGATATTTTTGTTGTTTATTTTCATAAGCAACATTTTATTTTAGAAGTTATTGCCTTTTAACTGCTGGAGGTTTTTTTTGCTATGTTTTAGTTTGTATGAGAATGAATGCTTTAGCCAATTTCTTCTTTAACCATTGACGGCTTGCTTACAAAAGTCTAGCAATTTCTTAGCTCAACAGCTCTCCACAAAGCAATCAGAACTCAAATTCAATCATTGATATAATTGATGTCTCCCATTTATATCGCCATCCCACCACCTATTTGTTTTTGCATCTGCATACATCTAGTTCTAATGATACATAACGCATCCAAATTAAAGATATATTTTCAAATATTGAGTGTTTCTAGCTGCCACCTTCTCAACTTCCTCCATATTAATTATTTATTGCTATTTTGACCCAACCATCTCCTTTTATTTCTTATTGTTTATACTCTAGTTCTATTTTTCATTTGATACTACCCCCTCCCCTGCCCTCCCCCCCCCCTCTCCTTCCCCCGAAGTGCAGCAGAATGTTAGAATGCGATGAAGTTGGCTGTCCCAACGCGAATAAAATTCTAAATTTTATAAGTATCTTTAGGCACCATTTTGGGGGAGCTAAAACATCAGTTATTGATCTATATTAGCAAAAAGAAAGTAAAGTTTTATCATTGTAAAGGACAGAAGCGGTGTATTAATTCTATCACAGACATTTCCTTCACCGTTCATGCGATTGTTGTCTGTTCCTCCACAATCGACCAAAAAATGTACGAAGTTTTGCAGTTAGAATAACAATGTTGTATTAAAAGACAATAAAATCAATAAGATAAGTTGACCTTGCACATGGCTTATTACGGCCTAAGACTCTTACATATTTCTCATGAGCATGGAACACATTGCAAATATGTTTGTATGGCATACCACCTTGTTCTCTGTTGTTGATTGGAGCAATTTTCTGTCATCAATTCTGATTGGTTAACCATTTGTTTCCGTGGTAATAGCAATGTCTCTCTCTCTCTCTCTCTGGTCCTGTTTTTCTTTGTCTCTGTCTCTGTCTCTCTCTTTCCTGTTGTAGGCAGCATCTAAAGATGAATGAACGGTAATTTTGTTTGTTTGTTGTACATTCTAACATTGTAATTGTGTCGTTGTTTTTGAAATAATAAATTTGAAAAATGAAAGTCATACCAATGGTAAACAGGACAAAATAAATAGCCTTTCACAACTGTGTGGGTGCTTTGCTTTGGTGTGTGTGTGTGTTGTGCTGTGTGCGTGTGTTGTGATGTGTGTGTGTATGTGCATGTGTGTATGTGTGTGTTCTGACAAATGTTTTGTTTTTGAATTGTGTGTCTTTAAAGGACCATATTTATATCATCTTCCTTCCTTAAGAAGTTTTCATGAGATAATTGGGGTGGGCTAATTACCCGCCTTCCTTCCTTCCTCCTTCCTTCCTTCCTTCCTTCCTTCCTTCCGTATGGCAACCACAGTCACTGCTGACTATTCAGTCGCTGTACAACTTGAGGATCTACAGAAATGCACGAGTTCAGAAATAAAGAAGAAGAAAGACCCCATCTGTGACCCACCCCCCCCCCTTATCTCTCTCTCCTCTCTCTCTCTCTCTCTCTCTCCTGTGTGTGTTTTGTTGTTGTTTTTGGTGATCTCGACGTGTTTTTTTTGTGTGTATGTGTGTGCGTGCATGTGTCTGTGTGTGTTAAATACTGTTGTTGGTTTCTTATGCTTGCTTGTATTACGCCCCTTTGTAACCCCATCCCCATGACATGGGCATCATGGCCTGGTGCATTAAACCATCCAAACCGAATCCGAATCTCTTGTCTATCTGTCTGAGTTTACATGTCCTTATCTAATCTAAAGACAAAGTTTTACCCTAAATGCCTTTATGCAAGTGTCAATAATGAAGAACTTTCCACTGAATTATGTACATTTATTGATCCTCTTGTATGCTGATGATACCCTAGCTATTACTTGAAGATTCCAGAGAAAAATGACAGAAAGCTCTAGATGTTTGTTTTTCTCATGATTATTGTCGTGTGTGGAAACTTGATGTTAATGTAGATAAAACAAAAGTGATTATATTTAACACAAGTAAACATTTTAAAGCTCATTTTCGATTTGGAAGTACATTTATAAGAGTTGTAGATTCTTTTAAAATATTTGGGAGTATTGTTTAGTCAAAATTGGAAAAAAAAATTAAAGCAAAAAAGGTTGAATATGAAGCTCAAAATGCTATTTTTTCTTAATGCAGTCATCAAGAGATCAAATCTTACTTTTAACTGTTACACTGGATTTATATCCGTCAATGGTAAAAAAATACACATCTGAAACAGACTGCAACGTCACTGGAACATACAACAAACAAACAACTACACGACAAGTGTAAAGTGACGTTATTTTATTAACAAGAAACAAAACAAAACTGTATTTCGGCGAATGCGCCTTTATCAACATAAGCAAACAAGATAACAACAAACAGTAAATATAGCAAAAGCCGAAAAAGGAGCAAAAAGCAGGCAACAAAAGGAGCAAAAGGAGCAAAAACCAAGAGGAGAATGATGAAGGCATGATGACAAGAAGACAAACCAAGAGGAGAATGATGAAGGCATGTGATGACAAGACGAGACAAACAAAAAGTGCAGTCAAATAATTATCTTTGTTCAATAATTAATTGCCGTCATGATAAAGGCCATTCTCTAATAGGAACACCCCCCCCCCCCCCCCCCCCCCCCCCCCCTATGTACTGCAGTACACCGCGGCATTTGTCACAGTCGTGGTTCATTGCGTTTTTTCGTCTTATAGGGGGGGGGGGTGGGGTAGGGTTAGGGTTAGGGTTATTATTCCAAAAAGATAATTAGCTGAAAAGGTTCATAAAATACAGCTTTATGTTTGGTAAGAAAGGCACAAAAAACTGAAGCAGACTGCAACGTCACTTTACACTTGTCGTGTGGTTGTTTGTTTGTTGTATGTTCCAGTGACGTTGCAGTCTGTTTCAGTTTTTTGTTGCTTACATATTTGACTGCACTTTTTTGTTTGTGATCAAAAGGCGCATTCGCCGAAATATCCAGTTTTGTTTTATCTCTTGTGAATAAAATAACGTCACTTTACACTTGTCGTGTAGTTGTTTCCGGGGTTGTTTGTTGTCAGTCAATGGTAGTCCTAGTTTTGTTATGTGGATGCGGAATATGGGGTTATGAAAAGATAGATATGCTTGAAAAGTTACAGTTAAAATTCTTAAAACATTTGTTTCGCTTAAAAAGAAGTAGGCCCTACCATTATGAATAATCTTATCTATGGTGAATTTGGAATTTATCTTCTTTCAGTCCTTATTAAATTCTGGCCTTCACTTGTATCTGGACAATCAGATAAAATATCTTCAGAAATGCATAGAATGTTGCATCATTTATACACGACAGGATTATTTCTGTCGGCATGGATTAGTAAAATTCAACAAATATTAATTGAAACGGGTTTTGACTGTATGGGAATCACAAACATTTATGAATAAAGATTGTCTATGCCAGAATGTTAACTTTGAAAAACAATTTTGAAAACGAATGGTTAGACATCATTACACCAAATTAATAAATGTGTATTCTATGAAAAAAATTATAAAACAGATTTTAAAAGAGAAAAATATATCAGTCAGTTACCTGCATACGCGTATGCAATTTCATTAATCAAATTGAAATGTAATAACCACTCTCTCCATGTTGAAACAGGCCGTAGAAATGGTATCCCGAGATCACTGAGAAAGAACCTGTAGAAAATGCAATAGAAATACTTTAGGTGATGAGTATCATTTTATTATGGAGTGTTCATATTTTTCCAATTTACGAAAGCAAGTTCTCCCTATTCAGTTCAGATTACTTTACATATCCCAGATCTGTGTTTTCTTTTTGTAATTTATTTTTTGCTAAAAAAGAGATTTTACTAAAAAAAATTAAGCAAATAAATTAAAGCATGCCATGTTGTACAAGTTTGAATCTTATGTTTGCTTAAAGTTGAAGTTTAATTAAATCCCTCATGCCCCAATAGGTCTGAAAGGATAATAAAATCTTAACTCTCGAATCTATAAGATGAAAAACTGACTGCAGTACCTTTTGGAGTAACGTAAAAATTGTAGGTATAAAAAACAAGGTACCTGTGAAAAGGAGAAACTTCAACGTTTCGTGCCCTAGGCACTTAGTCATGAAGTGAAGACAGCAAAGTTGGCAGGTTGTAGATCTTCCTCTTGTGAGTATAGTTCACAATCAGCCCAAAGGTCAGTGGGAGAGAAATAGTGGGGGTAGTGGAAAAATAGTGTGATTACAGTTTATGAGGGTAGAAGAGCAAAAGGGTACATGGGCAACAAGTGAGGTGGGGGGAGGGGGGGGGGGGGGAGAGGGGTGTAGATGGCTGTTGGAGAGGCAGAGGGAAGGGGGGGGGGGGGGGAGTGGGGGGGGGGGGGGTGTTGGAAAAAAGCATCGGGGGGGGGGGGGGGGGGGGTAGGGGGGTGAAGGGGGATGGGGGTTGATGAAATGGAACAATGTTTATTCCCTGATATTGAGTCCATGTGGACTCAAGGTGCCAAGGCGCTGGATAAGTTGGCTTTCCATGAATTTCCGGTATGTCTCGAATCTATGCTACATGACCCAGCCAGTCAGGGACCGTTCAGCGGAATCCCAACATGATGCTGAAATTATACCCCCCCCCCCCCCCCCCCCCCCCTCTCCCCGCACACGCACACGCAGAGAGAGAGAGAGAGAGAGAGAGAGAGCTCTGCAAGGGAGGTAATGCTCACAGAAAACGTCACTCATAACCGGTTACAAAATGGCTGCGCTCATACGATGTGCACGTTTCTGCTCTCCGTCACTTCAAATCCCCAAACTACTGCGAATTGCCTCTTGTGGAACATCACAAGTGACCGCAGAACATATATTCAAGGAAACGCATCGATTTGATCACAGGTTTGTGCTTTAAATTGAGCAGAAAGCGATGTTAAAGTCGTTGAGGTGATGGTGTTCTTGAGATCACTTTTGAAGGACGTTTAGCTCATTTTGTAGATTAAGTTAGGATGGTTATAACATTTAATTTTTTTTTCTTTTTGTCAAATCCTCATGAAATGTATGTCATTGGAAAGAGCCCGACAAGACCTTTAAAATGATACCCAAATTATCAAAATCGGTCGAAAAGTTAGAACGTTACGACGTTTTAAAATGATAGCTTTTTTTACATGAGCTATATAATAATATTAATAAGAAAAAGTTGATCAAGGTTACCGTATCATTTCATCATTATCGCTTCTCGGCCTTTTGGCTAAGACAGTGATTCAGCAACATACATTTTTGTTTATACCTTGGTTTGTTTGTTCAGCCCGTCGTACATGGCGAAAGCCAATACTGAAAGTTAAACTGAACTTCCAAGTTCCATCCAGGTTACCGTATCAAGGTTTGGATTAATCAAACAGCCATAACTTTAAACTTATTTATTTTTGTACCAATAAACAAAACATTGGTACCAAAATAAAGCTTATTCAAAGGGGCAACATCAACCCCAAACAGACAGATTAGGCCTAAGCTTTTTGTGCGACTCTCAAGATCACAACATCAACATGAACATGGCAGAAAACATGTCGGACAGGCTTCGACGTAACACCTCCCGACTTGTGGAGACCTTGAGCAGCATTGAGATTCATTCTAGATGCACCAAATTTGGTGAACTAGTAGAAAAATAATTAAATGTAACTATTTGTTTTAAAAAAAGCAAGTAGTTACCGTTCAGAAATGGTAAACAAATGAATTGGACCCAAATATTGGATCGCTTGTCTCGCGATCGGCCGTCTTCGCGTAAAAAAAGATCGTTCCCGAATGACCGGGTAGGTGTCGCTTCCCCCCAAAAAAAAACCTTGGATGGTCAGCGCCAAGAATAACCATCAATAAAAACAAGCAAAGGAAATGACCATTTGGCACATGGCCAAAATCGGGGTTCGGGATTGTGACAGGAAAAATTGCTGCGGTTTGACCTAATTCTGTCGTTCCTACATTAACCTCAGGGATCTGTATTGGGGCCAGTTCTCTTTGTCCTGTACACTGCTCCTCTCTCTGATGTTTTTGCTAGTCACTCTGTTATTGACCATTCCTTTGCTGATGATACCCAGCTTCAAAAATCGGCGGAACCTACCCAACTTGACAGCGCTATTCAGTCTATGGAATCCTGCCTTCATGATGTCAAATCCTGGATGACATGCAACAAATTAAAACTTAATGATGACAAAACGGAAGCTCTGATTGTTTCCTCTCAGCGTATGTCTGCAACAATATCTCTTCCAGAAACTCTTACAGTTGGCAATGCTTGTGTTCAGTTTTCTAAGTCAGCAAAGAATCTCGGAGTTACCCTCGATTCAAATCTTACAATGCATAAACAGGTTATTAATCTCATACGTTCCATCAATTATGAGCTCAGACGAATCAGTGCTGTTCGACACTTTCTGTCTGTTGCAGCCACGAAAACTCTTATTTCTGCCTTTATTCTTTCCCGCATTGACTATTGCAACTCTCTTCTCTGTGGCTGTCCTAAGTATCTCCTGCAACGTGTTCAAAAACTGCAAAACAGTGCAGCACGCCTCACTCTCAAGATTCCACGTTCTGATCATATAACACCTCATCTTCGTAACTTGCACTGGCTTCCAGTAGAGGCTAGAATCAAGTATAAAATAGCTTGCCTTTGTTTCGGTGCTGTTCACTCCTCTGGTCCCGTCTATCTCTCCGAACTAGTAACTGTCTACTTACCTGCTCGCTCCCTACGTTCTTCCTCTGACTGCTGCACACTCAAGGTTCCTCGGGTCCACACGAAATCGTTTGGTGAACGATCCTTCTACTATTTAGCACCTCACTTATGGAATTCCCTCCCACAACATGTTCGCTCATCTGACTCTATTTCCGCCTTTCGCTCTGCCCTTAAAACTCACTTGTTTCGGACATATTATGATTGATTAGTGTTTGTGAGTGAGGTGTGTGTGTGTGTGTGTGTGTGTGTGTGTGTGTGTGTGTGTAGGGGGGGGGGGGTCCGTTTTATTGCAGAAATCTTGTAAAAAAATTATTTATAATTATTTTATTATTCGTATTTTGTATGTAGAATGTCTACGTCTTGTAAACTTTAAATGCTTGTAAATGAGGTAGAAGGGTATTTTTGTTTTTGCAAAATTTGTCTATTATAATTAGTCATGTAATTGATATGTCGATGGCAGTATGATTTTATTTCAAGTTGCAGTATTGTATTCAAACTTGATTGGGAATGTGAATGTGGTCTCTATGTTTCTTCTTAGAATGTTCATGTTGTAACTATTTTACTTGTATAATTAATTGTGTGCGAGTGTGCGTGTGCGCATGCATGTGTGTGTATATGTGTGTGTGTGTGTGTGTGTGTGTGTGTGTGTGTGTGTGTGTGTGTGTGTGTGTGTGTGTGTGTGAGTGTGTGTGTGTGTGTGTGTGTGTGAGTAAGGAAGTAAGAGAACGTTGTGTGTAGGCATCGTGCTTATTTTACTTTCTAATGATTAATTATTTGTTTGCCTTTAAATTTAATGTTCTTGTTATCAATGTAAAGCGCACTGAGCTCATGTGAGAAAGAGCGCTATATAAATTCCCATTATTATTATTATTATTATTATTAACCAATGATTTTTTGAAAGTGAAAAAAAAAAAAAAATAGTGCCAAATGGTTGCTTAGTCATTATTGCATTTTTTATGACCTTTTGAAAAAAATCAATAAGGACGTTCTTTTACAGTATTTTCAAAAAACACGTCAACCCGCGAGCAGACAACATCAAGCGCAAAATTATTCATGCCAATTTGGAACAATGTGTGACTTAACCTATTCTTTGAACTAATTAAGTATTAACTTTTTATTTTAATCAGCTATGTTACTTAAAAAATAAAACAAATTTACTTCCAAATATTCATTAAAATATTCTGTCAAGGGAGATAATAAGGGGGAAATACATTTGTCTTCACCACTTGAAGACTGCCTTTTCAGAGTTATTAGTTAATAAATTGCCTTTCCAACTGCATATATATCTATTTGTCCTGTACACACACACACACACACACACACACACACACACACACACACACACACACACACACAAATAAAAAGCCATTGACCTTGCAAACAAACAAACAAAAAGTCCACTTGAACAACATAATAAGTAGATGTGTGTTTCACGGACATCTCTTTTCTTGTGTATGTATCCCTAAACTCAAAACTGTACAGGACCTCATAAAAAAAAAAAAAAACACAGAGCAGGACAGGGCCACTCCCGCCAGTTATGTTAATATTTTGCACCATAATTCCCTTGATGATTTGACAAGTTTAGCGCAATAAAAACGTTCAAGAGCCATGAACAATGTTTTGTAAATGGTACAGTACAGAGTCAATATAAATCTAAAGAAAGATAATAAAAATCGATAAAAACCTGCCTGGCTAATGATTTTGTGCAGAAGTTTCAGTAAGCTGACAGATACCTCGATCTTACGCAATGAAAACACGTTTACCGGAAGTGCGCGAAAGACGTCTTTTAAGCGCAAAGTTATGGGGTCAGATAGGTCCATTTTTGGGGTCTATTTACCAAAATGAACAATTTTCTACATGACCTGCTCAATTTTTTTTAATGTTTAACGGTTAAAATCATTAAATTCAACCCTAAGCTATACTAAAAACAGTATCTTGACCGGGAGACATTCATAAATTAGAAGAAAAAAACCACCTGACGAACTAAACATTCCAAAAAAAATGGCACCTGCATCAGGCCTCACTAATTTTAGGAATCTCTGACAATTTGATGTGTCCTCGATCTTCATTGGTAACTTTTTTACCATCCGGGTCATCAGTAAGCTCTCAATGTTAGCAGGAAAATGATAGGTGAAGCGCCCAATTTATCTGACGAAACGAAGGATAACTCTTGGCAAAAACACGTTCGATAACTCTTGCAGTTGGGCCTTGCTACATTTTGAGAATGCCACACCGGTCGGCTACTTCAGCTCTACACATCACAGCACATTTAAGGCTATATGCTAAAGCCTTTTGCCATCATTAGTGGTGATTTTTGCATCAGAGATCAATGTTTTTTTTAAAATTTGCCCGTGGATTTATTAGCGCACACACATACACATACATGCGCGTGCACACACACATACACGCACGCACGAATACACACATACATACACACACACATGCATGCAAGCAAACTCATAGACACAGACACACACGCGCGCGCGCCAGACCTTACAACCAACTCGCACATAATCCTCCTCTTCCACACTACCGGCATCGAAGCTCTCCAGCATGAAGCTCTCCAGCATGGTGCCCTCACTGAAGCCCCACGTGTAGTCGTCATGATCTCTCTCTCTCTCTCTCTCTCTCTCTCTCTCTCTCTCTCTCTCTCTCTCTCTCTCTCTCTCTCTCTCTCTCTCTCTCTCCCCTCCTCTCTCTCTCTCCCTCCCATCTCACTGACACTGATGAAGCTCTCCAACATGGTGCCCTCACTGAAGCCCCACGTGTAGTCGTCATGATCTCTCTCTCTCTCTCTCTCTCTCTCTCTCTCTCTCTCTCTCTCTCTCTCTCTCTCTCTCTCTCTCTCTCTCTCTCTCTCTCTCCAGTCCATCCCATCTCACTGACACTGATGAAGCTCTCCAGCATGGTACCCTCATTGAAGCCCCACGTGTAGTCGTCACGGGTCACCAGCTGGGTCAAGGTCGTGAAGGGCACCGGTTGCCCCACAACCACCGAGTTAGAGTTAGTGTATACTAACAGTAGCACTTAGCTTTGTTTTTTATACACATCCAAATTGGTAGAAAAAAGTATGTTTAGATAATTCTTTGACTTCTTCTTGCATTGATATAGTGTCCTCCATCAACAATTTGATGATGATTATGACGCTTAGTACGTACGTAGGGGGGTTTCAAATTAAACAGATGACTGACCAGTGGCGTGCGGGATACTTGCTCAATTGCTGCCCAGATGATCTTCTTTCAATATAGTTGTCAAGGTCAGTTCTGACCATTATTACAACTTTGAGCTGAAAAGGGTGAAGAGGTCGAAGAGAGAAAAAGAAAAAAGAAGAAAAACAAAAACAAAGGAGAGAGAGAGAGGGGGAGAGAGATAGTTTTGGTGGGTAGACAGCCAGACAACCGGCCAGACAGGGACCAGCTTCAATCAGATTCGTAGGGAGGGGAGGGGGAAAAGGGTTGGACACAGTTGAGGGACACAGCTTCTGTGTCTGGTGTTTCAGAATACAGTGGAACCTCCCTTATAAGACCTCCCATTATAAGACCTCCCATTATAAGACTCCCTCCCACATAAGACGTGTCTACTTCTCTGAGTCTGAGACATTGCTCTTCTTTGTAAGTATTAAAATTAATAATAATAATAATAATAATGGGAATTTATATAGCGCTCTTTCTCACATGAGCTCAGTGCGCTTTACATTGATAACAAGAACATTAAAGGCAAACAAATGATGAATCATTAGAAAGTAAAATAAACACGATGATTGCACGCAACGTTCTCTTACTTCCTCACACACACACACACGTACGCGCACACACACACACGCGCGTACGCATGCCTGCATGCACGCAGGCACACACACACACATACAAACACACATGAACGCACGCACGCACACATACACACACATACATGCACGCACACACTCGCACACAATTGATTATACAAGAGTAAAATAGTTACAATATGAAAATGCTAAGAAGAAACATAGACCACATTATGCACCTTTTATTACAATGCGCTAGTGAAAAGGCATGCACAAGATATTGCACACAAGTTCAATCCCATTCCACTATTCGGTAGGCGTAGGCCATATGCCGGTGGGATGGATGATGCGAACTCACATAGCACGCATCATGTGCGATAACAGCAGTCTAAATGAAGACTTTGGGCAGGGGAGCCCTCCCCCTCCCCCTCCCACTCTATCCACCCTCTGCCAACCTAAGACTCGTCACACCATGGACCCTGATCAGGCTGATCAGTGATGTGACTCTCAACCCCAATTTGACTTTAAAAGTAAGCGTTATGCGCAGAGCCCTTCTTAGTACCATCAGAATCGTCGACACGATGAAGGTGGATGGTTGAAGGAAGAAGAAGAAGAAGAAGAAGGGGGCAGGATAAACATCCGCAATTGGAAGAAAAAGAACTTAAATGTCTGTTGTGACGTGTCGCAGGAAAAAACTGAAAAAGCGTGCATTGACTGGTTGCACAAAGTAGTTGGGTGAGTTGTCATCCCAGCTGTGTTGGTAGTGGCAAGAGTTTGGATTAGCAGCAAGACTGGCAAAAGAACTCCCATACAAGGAGGACCTGTGTCCAGCCGGCAGTGCAATGGGCTGTGTAGTGTTTAGTGGGGTTTACTTAGCACTGAGGGAAAAGTTACTGAACACATAGGAAGGCATACCTAGGTACATAAGGAGTCATAGTATAGAGACAGTAACGAGTAAGGGCGAGGGTTGTTACTAATACTAGCTAGTGAAATAATATCAGTAGTCTGGTAGTGTACTAGTGGGGCTGTAGCTTGGGGTGGGGTGGGGGTGTAGATGACTGAGAGGTGAACCCTGTGACCAAACACCACAGTTACAGCTCCAGCGTAACATTACTTTATTAGTGCAGTGAGATGCTGCCATCCTGAACCCTTCCACAATGCTCATTGAACTGAAGTAAGGTCTTGTGGGTTTTTTGGTTGTGTGACTGCGTATGAATTGGTGAATGTGTGCAGACACTGAGACAGTTGTGCTGAGTCAATATCCAAATGTGTGTTAGTCTGCAGAAACACAGTCAAACCGAGTTGGTCGAGTATAAAAAAATACTTAATTTCTCATTTTCCCCAATTTCTTTTACGTCATGTGTTTAGATCATGGTGCAGCACGGTGGCAGAAGGCATGTCAGGGGAAGCGATGATGCCGACAGCGACGAAATTGGAGACGATGATGAACAGCCTGGACCGCTATGTGCGACAGTTTGGACGGGTGTCAAAAAAACAACTGGATCCTGTCGTGTCCTGCTTAGATACTGAAGGTGAGAGAGAGAGAGAGAATTTAAGACTTAATGTTATGTGTGACATGAAAAACATTAGAATACTGTGGTATCCTGCCTTGATGCAGAAGGTGAAAGAGAAACAGACAGAGAGATAGGGAGGCAGATAAAGGCAGGCAGAGAGGTATAGAAACATAGCGCTGTGTTCAACAGTTTGGAATGTGTATTAAAAATAATAAAAACAACTTGAACCTGTAGTGTCCTGTCTTGAAGCTGAAGATCTGTGACAAAGACTGAAAGAGAGACAGAGAGGGGTAGAGACAGAGATCATGTAGGAGAAACAGAGAATGAGAGAGAGAGAGAGTCATTCAAATATGTTTTGGTATTGATAGTGAACTGTTTCATGAAATGGGAGAGCTGGCATGTAAACGTACAAGTCTCAAATGTTCGTTTGTCGATCTGAAGATTTTTTCTAATCAAAATCTTAAACTTTAAAGGGGCACCCTGAGGGATGAGTTTTTGCAAGAAACACGTCCAGATCAGCAGGAAAACACCCTTTACAGAGATCGCAACACTCACTTTGCTCTGGTTTCCCAGAAATCAAGCCGTCAAAAAGGCGATTCCTCCTTGGCAGAAGTGCTGGAAGTCAAATTCTTTCACCCAAAGAGAAGAAATTTGCCGTCTCTTTTTGAATGGCCGCCTGTGTTTAGACCAAATCGTTTGCACAAATTTTTCGGAATACAAGCCTTTTTTTTTTCTTAATTTTATTTTTTATACAGTTTATATAAAGGAGTTTCACTCACAACAAAGGAAATAGCTCCTTTTTTTTTTTTACTGCACTATAAAAAAAGAAAACGCTTCAACCACAATGAGTGACCTCCACCCACCCCATCCAAAATGGCTACTCTCTCCAGCATCTCTGCCAAGGAAATATCGCCGTTTTGACAGTTTGATTTCTAAGAAACCAGAGCAAAGTGAGTGTTTCGATCCTTGAAAAGGCTGTCTTTCTGGTGATCTCGACGTGTTTCTTGCAAAAACTCATCCGTCCGAGTCCACCTTTAAGCTTTCCTTGTTGCTTCCTTATGTTATGCTATCAGTATCCTCAAACAAAGTTGATAAAGTGCTGTCTGTGTTTTCCTAGGCTCTATCAGTGTGTCTCACAGTCTGTCTCTGTTGCGGCTGTACGGCTCCACGCTGTATGATGAAATGCTGTCTGTGTTTTCCCAGGCTCCATTAGTGTGTCTCACAGTCTGTCTCTGTTGCGGCTGTACGGCTCCACGCTGTATGATGAAATGATGTCTGTGTTTTCCCAGGCTCCATCAGTGTGTCTCACAGTCTGTCTCTGTTGCGGCTGTACGGCTCCACGCTGTATGATGAAATGATGTCTGTGTTTTCCCAGGCTCCATCAGTGTGTCTCACAGTCTGTCTCTGTTGCGGCTGTACGGCTCCACGCTGTATGATGAAATGATGTCTGTGTTTTCCCAGGCTCCATCAGTGTGTCTCACAGTCTGTCTCTGTTGCGGCTGTACGGCTCCACGCTGTATGATGAAATGATGTCTGTGTTTTCCCAGGCTCCATCAGTGTGTCTCACAGTCTGTCTCTGTTGCGGCTGTACGGCTCCACGCTGTATGATGAAATGATGTCTGTGTTTTCCCAGGCTCCATCAGTGTGTCTCACAGTCTGTCTCTGTTGCGGCTGTACGGCTCCACGCTGTATGATGAAATGATGTCTGTGTTTTCCCAGGCTCCATCAGTGTGTCTCACAGTCTGTCTCTGTTGCGGCTGTACAGCTCCACGCTGTATGATGAAATGCTGTCTGTGTTTTCCCAGGCTCCATCAGTGTGTCTCACAGTCTGTCTCTGCTACGGCTGTACGGCTCCACGCTGTATGATGAAATGATGTCTGTGTTTTCCCAGGTTCCATCAGTGTGTCTCACAGTCTGTCTCTGCTACGGCTGTACGGCTCCACGCTGTATGATGAACCACCCGCCAGCCGCCTCAAGCTAGCTGATGAACTGTGGGAAAAGTACAAAAAACATGGTCAGTAGGATTGAGAGAGAGAGACTGTGTATGTGTGTGTGATGTGTGTGTGTGTGTGTGTGTGTGTGTGTCTGTGTGTGTGTGTGTGTCATGTGTGTATGTGTAAGTGTATGTGTGTGTGTCACTGAGCCTGTGTGTGTTTGTGTTTTATGGTCTTGACTGACCAGACACAAGACTAGCTTTACGTACATGTATGAATAACAATGTTAATAATGGAGAGAAAGAAATGTAAATGTGCACATTCATGTGCCTGTATGCATCATGCACGCACACACACACACGCACACGCACACGCACACACACACACACACACACACACACAGGGTGAAGTTTTATGACAATGACTTGAAGTAATAACAAAAAAAAGATGAACAAGATGTTGATGGTATTCCTCTGGAGGTGATGCACTACAACACGCTGCTAGCTGTCTACAACACCAGCATGATGATGATGATGATGATGTTGATGACGATGATGATGATGACTATTGTGTGTTAACCAGGTGTTCCCCTGGAGGTGATGCACTACAACACTCTGCTAGCTGTCTACAACACCAGCATGATGATGATGATGTTGATGACGATGATGATGATGACTATTGTGTGTTAACCAGGTGTTCCCCTGGAGGTGATGCACTACAACACTCTGCTAGCTGTCTACAACACCAGCATGATGATGATGATGATGATGTTGATGACGATGATGATGATGACTATTGTGTGTTAACCAGGTGTTCCCCTGGAGGTGATGCACTACAACACTCTGCTAGCTGTCTACAACACCAGCATGATGATGATGATGATGATGTTGATGACGATGACGATGATCATTGTGTGTTAATCAGGTGTTCCCCTGGAGGTGATGCACTACAACACTCTGCTAGCTGTCTACAACACCAACAAACTGCAGTTTTCCCCGACTGAGTTCCTGGCTAACATGGAGAGCAACGGAGTCGCCCCCAACAGGGTGAGTAGCGTCTACATCTATATCTGTCTTTCTAACTTTAGTCTTATGCATGTGGATCTTGTAAAATCCAGACCTGTGAACAAAAGTTTTCCTGATTACATTCCTGGCTAAAATCGAAAAAGCAAAGTGAGTACTTAGTGTCATAATCTCTGTGTGTATGTCTCTGCGTTTGGATCTGTTTGTATGTGATCAGCATGCCATCAACTGAACAATCAACTACAGTTCTCCCTCCAATTAATTCTTGGTTAATGTGGAAAGCAATGTTGTCATTCCAAACACAGTGTCTTTGTGTATGTATCACGTGTTTCTCTGCATTTTAATCTTTGTGTTTAGACAACATCAACAAACTCCAATTCTGCCAAAGTTAGCCTTTCACCGCCAACGTCGCATTTTTGCACCACAATGATTTAATACCCATGTCACTGAAAGGCATCAAATCAGGGTCTGTTGTCCAAAGACCCTATTCTCTTAATTTTGGGAGGTAAGGATATGCCTTACTTTAAATATGTCACAGAGGAATCCCCAATATTACAGACAGATTTTTGTCTCTAACCAGGTACGTTTTAATGGAATTTGTTTGCTGAAAAATGTCTGGCGGTGAAAGGGTTAATGCCTGGCTAAATGGACAGCAACAGGGCTGGTTATTCCAGGACGAATGAAGTGAGTGCTTGCGTCTTGAATGCTCCAACAAACCACAATCCTCCGCAACCGAGTAAAAAACCCAGCCACATTCTGATTAACCGTGTTGCAGCACAAACCCCAGCTGTCTGTAGGGAGCAATCAGTGTCAAGGGGTAACCACCACAGGAGACACTGCTCTACTGCTAAGTCACCTTTGGTGGAGTTCAGTGCAGCCTGTTCTGAACTAACATATATGCAGGCCTCAATCTTTTACACCCCCACCCCTCTCTTAGTATGTATGAATTAATATTTATTGCCATATGGGAAACTTAATGGTGGTTGTGATATAATAAAGTTCTTTTTTGTTGTTGTGGTTGTTCAGATTACCTACCAGCGGCTGATTGCCCGATTCTGTGAGATTGGAGACATCCAGGGAGCAACGTGAGTAGTGGTGGTTGAGAGAGAGAGAGTAAGCAGGAAAAGGATGAGAGAGAGAAAGAGATAGAAAGAGAGAGAGAGTAGCAAGAGAGGTATAAGATAGATGTAAGTCAACAAAGGATTTTCATATGTTTCTGTCTGGTGGTGGAATATTTCTTTAACAATTTCAGCATGTACTGTAACTGTTTGGTTGATATGTTCTTATTGTTCTTGTAATTTAACCCTTGCTGGTCATTCTACTGTAGCCCTTACTGTTACATTGATGATATCATTATGGTCATTCTACTGTAGCCCTTACTGTTACATTGAAGATATCACTATGGTCATTGTACTGTAGCCCTTACTGTTACATTGATGATATCACTATGGTCATTGTACTGTAGCCCTTACTGTTACATTGATGATATCACTATGGTCATTGTACTGTAGCCCTTACTGTTACATTGATTATATGATATCACTATGGTCATTGTACTGTAGCCCTTACTGTTACATTGATGATATCACTATGGTCATTGTACTGTAGCCCTTACTGTTACATTGATGATATCACTATGGTCATTGTACTGTAGCCCTTACTGTTACATTGATGATATTATGGTCATTGTACTGTAGCCCTTACTGTTACATTGATGATATCACTATGGTCATTGTACTGTAGCCCTTACTGTTACATTGATGATATCACTATGGTCATTGTACTGTAGCCCTTACTGTTACATTGATGATATCACTATGGTCATTGTACTGTAGCCCTTACTGTTACATTGATGATATCACTATGGTCATTGTACTGTAGCCCTTACTGTTACATTGAAGATATCACTATGGTCATTGTACTGTAGCCCTTACTGTTACTGTTATGGTCATTGTACTGTAGCCCTTACTGTTACATCGATGATATGATATCACTATGGTCATTGTACTGTAGCCCTTACTGTTACATTGATGATATCACTATGGTCATTGTACTGTAGCCCTTACTGTTACATTGATGATATCACTATGGTCATTGTACTGTAGCCCTTACTGTTACATTGATGATATGATATCACTATGGTCATTGTACTGTAGCCCTTACTGTTACATTGATGATATCACTATGGTCATTGTAACTGTAGCCCTTACTGTTACATTGATGATATCACTATGGTCATTGTACTGTAGCCCTTACTGTTACATTGATGATATGATATCACTATGGTCATTGTACTGTAGCCCTTACTGTTACATTGATGATATCATTATGGTCATTCTACTGTAGCCCTTACTGTTACATTGATGATATCACTATGGTCATTGTACTGTAGCCCTTACTGTTACATTGATGATATCACTATGGTCATTGTACTGTAGCCCTTACTGTTACATTGATGATATCACTATGGTCATTGTACCGTAGCCCTTACTGTTACATTGAAGATATGATATCACTATGGTCATTGTACTGTAGCCCTTACTGTTACATTGATGATATCACTATGGTCATTGTACTGTAGCCCTTACTGTTACATCGATGATATGATATCACTATGGTCATTGTACCGTAGCCCTTACTGTTACATTGATGATATCACTATGGTCATTGTACTGTAGCCCTTACTGTTACATTGATGATATGATATCACTATGGTCATTGTACTGTAGCCCTTACTGTTACATTGATGATATCACTATGGTCATTGTACTGTAGCCCTTACTGTTACATTGATGATATCACTATGGTCATTGTACTGTAGCCCTTACTGTTACATTGATGATATCACTATGGTCATTGTACTGTAGCCCTTACTGTTACATTGATGATATCACTATGGTCATTGTACTGTAGCCCTTACTGTTACATTGATATGATATCACTATGGTCATTGTACTGTAGCCCTTACTGTTACATCGATGATATGATATCACTATGGTCATTGTACTGTAGCCCTTACTGTTACATTGATGATATCACTATGGTCATTGTACTGTAGCCCTTACTGTTACATTGATGATATCACTATGGTCATTGTACTGTAGCCCTTACTGTTACATTGATGATATCACTATGGTCATTGTACTGTAGCCCTTACTGTTACATTGATGATATGATATCACTATGGTCATTGTACTGTAGCCCTTACTGTTACATTGATATGATATCACTATGGTCATTGTACTGTAGCCCTTACTGTTACATTGATGATATCACTATGGTCATTGTACCGTAGCCCTTACTGTTACATTGATGATATCACTATGGTCATTGTACTGTAGCCCTTACTGTTACATTGATGATATCACTATGGTCATTGTACTGTAGCCCTTACTGTTACATCGATGATATGATATCACTATGGTCATTGTACTGTAGCCCTTACTGTTACATTGATGATATCACTATGGTCATTGTACTGTAGCCCTTACTGTTACATTGATGATATCACTATGGTCATTGTACTGTAGCCCTTACTGTTACATTGATGATATCACTATGGTCATTGTACTGTAGCCCTTACTGTTACATTGATGATATGATATCACTATGGTCATTGTAACGTAGCCCTTACTGTTACATTGATGATATGATATCACTATGGTCATTGTACTGTAGCCCTTACTGTTACATTGATGATATCACTATGGTCATTGTACTGTAGCCCTTACTGTTACATTGATGATATCACTATGGTCATTGTACCGTAGCCCTTACTGTTACATTGATGATATCACTATGGTCATTGTACTGTAGCCCTTACTGTTACATTGATGATATCACTATGGTCATTGTACTGTAGCCCTTACTGTTACATCGATGATATTATATCACTATGGTCATTGTAACGTAGCCCTTACTGTTACATTGATGATATCACTATGGTCATTGTACCGTAGCCCTTACTGTTACATTGATGATATGATATCACTATGGTCATTGTACTGTAGCCCTTACTGTTACATTGATGATATCACTATGGTCATTGTACTGTAGCCCTTACTGTTACATTGATGATATCACTATGGTCATTGTACCATAGCCCCTGCTGTTACATTGACGATATCACTATGGTCATTGTACCGTAGCCCTTACTGTTACATTGAAGATATCACTATGGTCATTGTACCGTAGCCCTTACTGTTACATTGATGATATCACTATGGTCATTGTACTGTAGCCCTTACTGTTACATCGATGATATGATATCACTATGGTCATTGTACCGTAGCCCTTACTGTTACATTGATGATATCACTATGGTCATTGTACTGTAGCCCTTACTGTTACATTGATGATATCACTATGGTCATTGTACTGTAGCCCTTACTGTTACATTGATGATATCACTATGGTCATTGTACTGTAGCCCTTACTGTTACATTGATGATATGATATCACTATGGTCATTGTAACGTAGCCCTTGCTGTTCCAGTCAGGTGTTGGAGCACATGAAGTCATCGTCCATGCCCATCAACGACCATGTGTTCAACTCCTTCATCACCGGGCACCTGCGATGCAAGTCAGTTCACTTCATTAGCCCTCTCCCTCTAACTAAAATGGAAGGGTTTGGTGATTGTTCATGTCAGTTTTTGGTTTGTTTTGTTCTTTTTGAGGAGGGGGGGGGGGGGTGTCTTTTGGGGCAGTATGATACAATGGAACCTCCCGTATAAGACCTTCAAAAATCATCCAAAATGAGGTCTTATAAGGGAGGGGTCTTATAGGGAGGTAATTTTAATACTTACAAAGAAGGGCAATGTCTGAGATAAGTAGGTCTTATATGGGAGGGAGTCTTATAATGGCAGGCCTTATAAGTGAGGTTCCATTGTACATCTATGAACTGCTGGACAGAATCCCTTCAAATTTTGTACGGTGGTATCCCCAAAACTGATGTGTTCTGTAGAGTAACTACTTGTCTGCAAAAAGCTTTGTAGCTCTACTCAGCCAAATCCTTGTTGTGTCTTTCAGTTAGAATAGAAGACTTGCCTCGTCAGTTGTCATGCAGCAAGCAAACAAGCCATGACAAGTGTAAACTGACGTTATTTTATTCACAAGAGACGCAACAAAGCTACTGGATATTTCGGTGAATGCGCCTTTATCAACACAGACACACAAGAAAACAGCAAAAGAAGCAAAAAACAACAATACTTCCCCTCTACAATCCAATCCGTAAATGATCAATGGTCAGTTTCTTGTGTCTTGCACTGTGGAATTTCAAACAACAGAATCAAAGTTGCTTGGATGTGTAAAGGAAGCTTATATGTCTAAAACGTCATGATGAAAAAGAGATTACTATATCTGATTCACAGTTTAGGCTATGCTGTTCTTCTTACGTTTGCCGCTGTACATATTTGAATGGTGTAATCACCAGATACAATTCTGTAGATGGATATTATTTTATATACGTCTTGTGCTTGGTGTTGTGCTTTTTTATAAATGCTAGATGAAATGCCATGTGGTGTAGAGTGGCACAGAGGTAATGCGTTCGCCTCGTGTCAAGTAAACCCGAGTTCGAACCTGGGTACAGGGGATTTTCCCTCTCACTCTGCACTAGGCCTTACGGTCTGAACGTGGAGTCTTTCGGATGAGACGATAAACCGAGGTCCCGTGTGCCCATGCACTTAGCACACGTTAAACCCAGTGGCAACGAAAACGTCATTTGGTCAAAATTTACCCCCCCTTCTTTCCTTTCTCATCAGTCACACAAAACTTGCATGCAAAAAAAAAAAAAAAAAAAAAGCCTCTGGCTGCAACACGCTCTCCAGGTGGGAGCAACCTGAATTTCACAGAGACGTCTCTGTGACTATAAAGTACCTAATGCCTAATGTAACCTTACAATTGTGTTTGATTTGTTTTTCCCAGCGATCCTGACAGTGCGCGCAGTATTGTGGATGTGATGAGGTGAGTCACAGGGGAGGTGTTGGGTCACTGGTCATGCACAGGGGCCACTGGTCAGGGACAATTGTAAAATGAGGGCGAGAGCTGTACAGACTTTGATTGTGCAGCTCAGTACTAGTTAGTGAATGACTGACTCTCAAACCAGGAGGCAGTTGTTTTCATTGGGGATCGGTTGGCCTTTTATTGTTGTCTTACCCTGGCTAAAAGACTCCAGGGATCATCCCAATAGCCGAAGTACTTGAACAACATGGTACAAATGCATCAGAAAGGGATGAGAACATTACGTGTGTGACCGTTTCTGATTACCCCGCCACATGGGTAGCCACACTCCGACTTCGGAGGATTTGGGAGACTGATGATGTTATGTACAATCCCCACATAACTATGCTGAGCATAACAACATTTTGATGTAGCCTTGGTGTTCTAGCCTATGTTCAGTTGGTCTGACACAGCCTTAAGCCAAGGCGAGTTTGCCTTTTTATACCTTTTCCAGTATCACATGTCCTTAAGTCCTTTTGGCTGAGAGAATGGGGATGTGGGGAGGGGAGTAAGGGGGAATAAAGGGAAGGGGAGGGTGGGGGACAAAACTTTGTAGCATAGAAAAAAAAATCAGGGGCAGGAAACAAAGGGCTAAGCAAATACATCATATATTGTCAAAAATAACCGATGAGTTGTAATTCAATGAGATTATGGGTAAATGTGTGAAGTATTGCATGGCGATGTCTACTGTTGCAGACAAACAGGCCTGGAGCCGGCCAACACGACCTACACCGTTCTGGCCATGGGCTTTGCCGAGAAAGGAGACATGGAGGAAGTGAAAAAGGTCACTACATAGTTCACAATTTGGTTTCTGTACACTGCATACTTTGGAGCACTTAAATCCATGTAATTTGTAGCTAAGTCAAATCACAATCTTTCTCACCAAATACCCATTGCCACTCGCTGGAAAATCACAGATTTTCTGAATGTGAGGCTGCTACGCACTTAAGACTGATTTTTAAATTATGTTCAACCTTTGCTTTGGCATATGGATATTTTATCAGGCTTATTGTTTACATTACCTCAGACATGGCTCATTTTTGGCGTTTTGAAAAAAAAGGCAAACAGAAAAATCTCCCCGGCTTCACTCGAAGACCTGAGAAATTTTAGAAAATCATATTACAGTGGAATCTCCATTATAAGACCTTCAAAAAACATCAAAAATGAGGTCTTATAAGGGAGGTGATTTTAATACTTGCAAAGAAGGGCAATGTCTCAGAGAAGTAGGTTTTATGTGGGAGGGAGTCATAATGGGAAGTCTTATAAGGGAGGCTCCACTGTAGTATGTGAAGATCCATTCTTGGGTTGTTACGCTGCCTCTGTCACAAAATTGACCGTATCCTGACCTAGGCAATTCCTGAATTAGGCTGTAAGTGTGATGGTTTATAGAGGAGATTGTACCGTTTTATAGTTGTGGGGTTCTGTTGCTTTGTTCAGTACCTGAGTCAGGCTGAGGTGGAGAACGCCCCTCTTCGACCAGGACAGCTGCTGGATGTCTACACCGTTCTGGCTGTCAATGGGCACGAAGATCAACTATCTGAGGTGGCTGTCTGTCTGCCTGTTTGTCTGTCTGTAGTCTTTATTTTTTAAGGGGAGCAGGGGTGTGTAGAATCTTGCGTACGGCTTTCTCGCAATTCTCTTGCAACAATATTACAGGGTGCCAACATTTTTGGTGAAAGTTAGAGTAAAAATGTGTTTGGTCAAAGTCTTCTTCTTCTTCTGCATTCCCAGGCCATATGGTGGGCCATAATGTGTCCTGTTTTTAGTTTTCACTGGTCTCCCTGTTGCGTACAGCCAACACATTCCGATTTCGGAGGAGCTCAAAGGAGAAAAATTATTTGGAAGATTATTTTTTTTAAAGGCAGGCGAATGGGCCAATAAGTCAGAAAGATAGTAGATGACAGAAAGCAAAGGAAAAAGGCAGAGTCAAAGAGAGTGGCAGATTAGAGGAAGTTACAAGCACAGAACTTCCAGAAGGTGGAGGAACTATTTATGCAAAAGTTGTGGTTTTTTTTTTTACCTGTTACATTTTGACTTTGACCTCCCAACAAAACCCAACGAAACCCCCACAACTTTTTGGACTGTGGAAGTTGTTACATGAAGATGAGTATTCAGTGCAGTCACAGACATGTAGCTTCTTTGTCGATGGCTCCATTTGCTGTCAGTGTCGTATGAGCGCAATATGTAACAAACATGTGCTATTTTCGCTCTACCATTCAGCACCGGTATTTCTTTCTGCCCCCAGTTGTTCCCCTTCCTGCACGCGGGGCCTCATTTCCGTCAGGACGGGATTCGGGCGTGCAACGAGCTGATAGCGGAGGGATACGACGCCGCGGCCTATAAGCTGTTTCTGGAAATGCCGCGGCCCAGCCGAATGGAACCCGACCAGATAACACTGGGGAGATTCTTCCTGAGAGCACTGGCTAGACACCAGAGGGTTAGTGAAAGTGACATTACTAATGATGTTCATCATTACATTAAGGACCTGGATGCTTCTCTTAAGGCTATTTGCTTGATTTTCATTTTAAATTTTTATTTATTTTATTGTTTTGCTGTGGCATCTTGCAGATCAGGTTTAAAAGAAAAAGAAAGCAACCTCCCTCTTTTTTCCTTTAAACTTTTTTTTTTTTCCACTCAACCGCCACTTGTCAGTGCCCATTTCATGCCTTAGCTTTGTATTTTGCTTCAAGGAGACCCTCTCAAACCCATTGGAAATTGTATTTTGCTTCAAGGAGACCCTGTCTAACCCATTGGAAATTGTATTTTGCTTCAAGGAGACCCTGTCAAACCCATTGGAAATTGTATTTTGCTTCAAGGAGACCCTGTCAAACCCATTGGAAATTGTATTTTGCTTCAAGGAGACTTCTTTTTCTGTGGTGGTGACCAACTTCTTTATATAGAAGTTATTGTACACACTTTATATAGAAGTAATTGTCAAACCCATTGGAAATTGTATTTTGCTTCAAGGAAGCTACAGCAAAAAAAAAAAAAGGAGGCATAAGCCCGCAATGACTCGCTCAGTGTGTGGGTGTGGGTGTGAAATGAAAATATACAGATTCAGATAGTTTAAATTGATTTGCTTCCAATTTGTTCTAGTGACTTTTAAATAAAAGCAGTCACTGCAGACATAATGTGATTTTACATCATTGTGCAAAATTTGGTTATGCTATTATTTATAGTTTCTGAGAAAATTGCTATGTTGAAGGTTTTAATGAAAACACACACACACGAACATGCACACACACACACACGCACACACACACACACTCTTTCAGTACATAGACGAGACTTCACTCATCAAAAAGACTGACAAGGGTTGATGGGTTTGTGGGTGGGATGTTACAGCCGGTGGACAAGGTGGCGGAGGTGGTGAAGGATATGCAAATGAGGGAGGTCAACAAGGATGACCTCAGCGCCATCGCTCATCTGGCCTACCTCGAGGGACAACCAGGTTTGTGATGGAGTTTGCGCGTGTGCCTACATGCGTGCGAATTTGTGTGTGTGTGTCTCTGTGTGCGCACGCGTGTGTGTGCGTACATGCATGCATCAGTGTCTGTGTCTGTTGACAGGTGTGTATGTTTGTGTTTCCGTGTGCGAGCGACAAGTCGCGTGCATGTGTGTGCGCGTGTATGTGTTACACATGCTAGCCTCTGCACAGAAGTATTAAACACAAGAAACAAACGAAAGCTAATTCCAGTGCACAGTGCAGCATCTTCTTTTGTGTCACCACTGCGCCAATGTTTGTCCTTGCTACGGCCACCAGAAATGGGTTAATTTGTAAATGTCTTTGGATTCATTTGTAAATGTCTTTGGATTCATTTGTAAATGTCTTTGGATTCATTTGTAAATGTCTTTGGATTCATTTGTAAATGTCTTTGGATTCATTTGTAAATGTCTTTGGATTCATTTGTAAATGTCTGGATTCATTTGTAAATGTCTTTGGATTCATTTGTAAATGTCTTTGGATTCATTTGTAAATGTCTTTGGATTCATTTGTAAATGTCTTTGGATTCATTTGTAAATGTCTTTGGATTCATTTGTAAATGTCTGGATTCATTTGTAAATGCATGGATGCAACCTTGCGTCAGATATGAGGTGGCGCCTGTTTTTCAAAAGTTTGACCCCGCCCCCCCCCAAAATGATTCAAAGTTCAAGGGGAAAAAAGTGTTGAATTCTCACTTTGCAAGCCTGGAATAAGCTTCAAATTGAGTATGATTTTTCTTTTCCTTCAGCTTCCTGCCAGGACCCCTGCCTTGCCTGTTTTTTAATTTTCTCCAGTTGCATCCATGTAAATGTCTTTGCAAGGCGGTTGATTGGAATCACTGACATCAAACTAGTATTTTCTTTTTCTTTTTCAGCCTACGCCTTGACAGTGCTGGAGAAGATGAAGAATGAGGTAGGTATAGGTGGGAGCTCACAAAATCTGCCTCTTCTCTTAGGAATTTGTGTGTGGGAAGGAGTTGTGCATTAGTCTATGATATTTTGTATCAGGCTATTAGGTTTCCTAAAAGGGTGCTAGTTGTCTCTCAGGATTGAAACTTTAATGTGCATTTATTCTGTGTGCTAACTGTACAGACCTGTTTACCATCCCGATTTTGCCATAATTTTTACGGATGGAAAGTCAAATTACGGTAATTACGGCTACAAAAAACAACAACGGGAAAACAAAATCCTACATAAAAAACCCTCATCTCAGTTTGTTTGGTTGCAGTATGCTCAGTTAGCCTGTATGTGTGTGTGTTTGTGAGTTCACACACATACAAACATGCACGTTTCTTTCTGGGCATGGTGTTCACACACATACAAACATGCACATTTCTTTCTGGGCATGGTGTTCACACACATACAAACATGCACGTTTCTTTCTCTGTCTTTCAGGGCATGGTGTTCACACACATACAAACATGCATGTTTCTTTCTCTGTCTTTCAGGGCATGGTGTTCACACACATACAAACATGCATGGTGTTTTCTTTCTCTGTCTTTCAGGGCATGGTGTTCACACACATACAAACATGCACCTTTCTTTCTCTGTCTTTCAGGGCATGGTGTTTCTTTCTTTCTCTGTCTTTCAGGGCATGGTGTTCACACACATACAAACATGCATGTTTCGTTTCTTTTTCTGTCTTTCAGGGCATGGTGTTCACACACATACAAACATGCATGTTTCTTTCTCTGTCTTTCAGGGCATGGTGTTCACACACATACAAACATGCATGTTTCTTTCTCTGTCTTTCAGGGCATGGTGTTCACACACATACAAACATGCACGTTTCTTTCTCTGTCTTTCAGGGCATGGTGTTCACACACATACAAACATGCATGCACCTTTCTTTCTCTGTCTTTCAGGGCATGGTGTTCACACACATACAAACATGCACCTTTCTTTCTCTGTCTTTCAGGGCATGGTGTTCACACACATACAAACATGCACGTTTCTTTCTTGTCTTTCAGGGCATGGTGTTCACACACATCTTTCATGGTGTTCACAAACATGCACGTTTCTTTTTCTGTCTTTCAGGGCATGGTGTTCACACACATACAAACATGCACGTTTCTTTCTCTGTCTTTCAGGGCATGGTGTTCACAAACACATGTCTTTCAGGGCATGGTGTTCACACACATACAAACATCTTTCTTTCTCTGTCTTTCAGGGCATGGTGTTCACACACATACAAACATGCATGTTTCTTTCTCTGTCTTTCAGGGCATGGTGTTCACACACATACAAACATGCACGTTTCTTTCTCTGTCTTTCAGGGCATGGTGTTCACACACATACAAACATGCATGGTGTTTTCTTTCTCTGTCTTTCAGGGCATGGTGTTCACACACATACAAACATGCACCTTTCTTTCTCTGTCTTTCAGGGCATGGTGTTCACACACATACAAACATGCACCTTTCTTTCTCTGTCTTTCAGGGCATGGAGCTGAGGGCCCACTATTTCTGGCCATCCCTCTGTCAGTTCAAAGATGCTGCCAACAAAGAGGGTGAGTCTGGAATATAATCGGTTGTATTCATCTATTGCCATACGCCAACATCATCATGCCAAACAGCAAGCTCTTTGTGCTACAAACTGGTAGCATTGAATCTGCCCTGGCATGGAGAACGTGTTGCTTCTGGTACAGTGCCACCTTTATTTCCTTTATTGCATGCTGGTTATATGAATGATTTGATGGGAGGGGGGGGCTTGACGATTGATGCCGCTGTTAACATTAATTATATCAGTTGTATAAAGTGTGGGCCAGATGAAGAGATAAGATTTTTCGTCTGCAAAGCTTGTGTGTGTGTGTGCATGCGCATGTTGTGTGTGCGTGCATGCAGGCGTGCGTGGTATTATAACTGTGTGTTGTCATCATCACAGTGCTGTATGAGGTGATGGGTCAGATGAAGACCTTGCAGTTCTCTAGGGAGGACATGATGCAGACCATATTCATGTAGACCATCCCAGTATAACTGTTATCATCATCACAGGGCTGTATGAGGTGATGGGTCACATGAAGACCTTGCAGTTCTCTGGGGAGGACATGATGCAGACCTTGTTCATGTAGACCATCCCAGTATAACTGTGTTGTCATCATCACAGGGCTGTATGAGGTGATGGGTCAGATGAAGACCTTGCAGTTTTCTGGGGAGGACATGATGCAGACCTTGTTCATGTAGACCATCCCAGTATAACTGTGTTGTCATCATCACAGGGCTGTATGAGGTGATGGGTCACATGAAGACCTTGCAGTTCTCTGGGGAGGACATGATGCAGACCATGTTCATGTAGACCATCCCAGTATAACTGTGTTGTCATCATCACAGGGCTGTATGAGGTGATGGGTCACATGAAGACCTTGCAGTTCTCTGGGGAGGACATGATGCAGACCATGTTCATGTAGACCATCCCAGTATAACTGTGTTGTCATCATCACAGGGCTGTATGAGGTGATGGGTCACATGAAGACCTTGCAATTCTCTGGGGAGGACATGATGCAGACCTTGTTCATGTACACCATCCCAGCCCTGCTGGACTTTGGGGAGGCCCAGTCGGACATCATCAGCAACTTGCAGGTCAGTTTTTACAATCATTCATTTACTCTTTGACGTAATTTTTCAAAGTACAGTTTAGGACTTTAGAGGAGAAACAAGGTTAAGAGAAAAGAAGAAAGCATGAGGGCAAATGGAAAGTGATAAAGAAATTGTGAAGAACGAAACGGACAGCATATGCACACATGCATGTATGTAGGCATTTGTGCCTTGGACGTATGCATAAAATAACTTAAAATGTGCACGCTCACACACACACATGCACCCACGCACACACACACACACATGCACCCACACGTACACACACACACACACACACATTCACACACACACACACACACACACACACACACACACACACACACACACACACACACACACACACACACACGCAGGCAGTAGGAGACAAAGATGTTTATGTTGATGACATGTTTATGTGTTGTTTTAAGATGCCTACCCCTCTACCAAATTTGATGAAAATGCATCCAGTAGTTTTTTGAAATACTTGATACACAGAATGACAGAAAAGCTGCGACAAATAACTGGCTTTTCCACCTTGACTAATGTTGCAACTTTTTACTCAGTTTTAGGCCTGTAGAGTTGTCAAATTCGCGTCGATTGTGAGGAGGGGGTGGGTGAGTGAGGGGGTGGGTGATGAAAGATGTAGGGGCATCAATGATGGGTAATAATCACAATGGGTGCAAGTGTGAGACTTTTAATGGAATGTGGAAGTATGTCAATGTAGTATGCTTTGTAAATCTTATGTTCACAGAGACGCCTCTGTGACTATGAAAGTACCTAATAGATCTTATGTTGAATTTATTTCCAGATTTCAGTTTTGTTTACGCGGTGGTGGAACCCATTTGTCCATCCATGCTTTCTATTATGGACAATGAAGTCTTCTGTTTTGTGTTTCAGAATCACGGACTGGAGACAGGGGACGTGCAGTTTGCAGTGTTTCTCTCTCTACTCTACACCAGCAGACTAGAGGAAGCCCTGCAGTTCTGTGAGTCTTATTTAGGATGACTTTTTCTCTTTTTTTGCTGGGAGGGATTGGGTATTTGCCATTATTCATGCCTGTGTCTTTCGATGTTTTTTGGTTTGAAAGACATCACACAATTTCTTGTTAGCCACTGCACAAAATCACAAATGGTGGAAATAGGCAGGGTGTGGGTGTGTAGAGGTGCAAGGTATTAGTAGAGAAAGGGCTTAATTGTTTGTTAAAGATCCACCAGATCATGTGTCAAAATCACGGGTTTCACATGTTTTCCCTCTTATAACTGGAAATAAATCTTGTTTTGACCAAGTCTGACTCCAATATAAATGGCCCCAAATTCAAACCGACACATCAGTTTAAAGAGCAGCCTCAATTTGAAGTTGGGGAAATTTGTATGTGGGTCACAGCAACCCAGAAAAAAACAAGGGACTTAATCGTGGTGCATCACTGGGTCTTTAAAAGGTTGTCTTGTTTGTTGTTTTGTAACGAGTTGTGCAGAAAAAGCGCATAGAAATTTGTTTTGTTCACCAGTGGCACAGTTCTCTTCGTGTCAAGTAAACCCGAGTTGGAACCTGGGTATAGGGGATTTTTCCTCTCATTTTGCACTAGGCCTTGCGATCTGAACGTGGAGTCTTTCGGATGAGACGATAAACCGAGGTCCCGTGTGCTCATGCATTTAGCACACGTTAAACCCAGTGGCAACGAAAAAGTTGTCATTTGGTCAAAATTTACTCCCCTCCCTTCGTTCCTCATCAGTCACACAAAAATCGCATGCAAGTTTGTTATAAATTGGGTGGCGCACCTCTGGCTGCGACGCGCTCTCCAGGTGGGAGCAACCCGAATTTGACAGAGACGCCTCTGTGACTGTAATGTACCTAATCTAAGCTACCTGCTCCTTCTGTTGTGCAGTGGAGAGCCACGAGGTGTCGGCCAACATGCTACTGGTGCGGTCCTGCATGCTCAACATGCCCACCAAGGGACTGGACTGGAAATCTGTCATACAGGTCAGCAGGACTTGGCCGCCTATCTTACCCTTTGATCAGCAATTCTTTTCCACCGTCAGTCACTCAGTTATCTGCCACATGAGGGCAGATGTGTCATGCTGCAATTATGCGCCTAACTAAGAAATACTTTGGCCCAGCATGTCTGTCTTCGGCTGGAGAAAATCTTGATAAGAATATCTAGAACAAAGGCAAGAAACTCAAATTCTCTTAGCTCTAAATTCTTCTTCTTCGATTGCTCAGACAGTTTCCTGTCATGCTGCCGCTGTGCGCCTAACTAAGAAATTGGCCCACAGCATGTCTGTCTTCGGCTGTAGAAAAACTTTGTATGGGTTTCTAGAATAAAAGCGTGAGAATGGACCAGTAAGGCAGAAAGATAGTAGATGACAGCAAGCAAAGGGAAAAGGCAGGGTCAAAGAGAGTGACAGATAAGAGGAAGCTACAAGCACAGAACTTCCAGAAGGTGGCAGAACTATTTGTATGAATGACAACCCCCCCCCCCCCCCCCCCCCCCCCCCCCCCCCCCCGGGGTTCCCACGGGGTGGGGGCTCATGAATGGAAGGAACTCTGGAAATCTAACATGAACTCATTAAATGGAAGGTTTATCAGAAATAGCAGTCTGACATAAGAGAATCGAGAACGGTGTTCCAATGCATCTTGGCTGAACCAATGTTGATTTGACATCTGTAAATCATCTGTGCAGTTATAAACCTTGAACCAGGTTTCATACCTTGCAATGCTAAGATGTTATGCACGTACATGTAATAGGAACATCTGTAGAATCTTTTCTCTCGCAAAGTTCACAAGTATTCATTTAATCTTAAGCTATATTACAGGCCTTAGACTGGTTGATCTTGATGGGAGCTTTGTGTGTGTGTGCTGTAATGGGGGGTAACTGTGCACAGATCTTGATGGGAGCTCTGTGTGTGTGTGCTGTAATGGGGGGTAACTGTGCACAGATCTTGATGGGAGCTGTGTGTGTGTGTGCTGTAATGGGGGGTAACTGTGCACAGATCTTGATGGGAGCTGTGTGTGTGTGTGCTGTAATGGGGGGTAACTGTGCACAGATCTTGATGGGAGCTGTGTGTGTGTGTGCTGTAATGGGGGGTAACTGTGCACAGATATTGATGGGAGCTGTGTGTGTGTGTGCTGTAATGGGGGGTAACTGTGCACAGATCTTGATGGGAGCTGTGTGTGTGTGTGCTGTAATGGGGGGTAACTGTGCACAGATCTTGATGGGAGCTGTGTGTGTGTGTGCTGTAATGGGGGGTAACTGTGCACAGATCTTGATGGGAGCTGTGTGTGTGTGTGCTGTAATGGGGGGTAACTGTGCACAGATCTTGATGGGAGCTGTGTGTGTGTGTGCTGTAATGGGGGGTAACTGTGCACAGATCTTGATGGGAGCTGTGTGTGTGTGTGCTGTAATGGGGGGTAACTGTGCACAGATCTTGATGGGAGCTGTGTGTGTGTGTGCTGTAATGGGGGGTAACTGTGCACAGATCTTGATGGGAGCTGTGTGTGTGCTGTAATGGGGGATAACTGTGCAGATTCTGGGCAAGTTGAAGGCGCTGGACACCATGTGGCGCCGGCCGGCCCTGGACATGACAGCTCTGGCCCTCAGACGATTCCTGGCCGACCAGCGCAGACAGCACTGGGCCGACACCAAGGAGGTGTTTGACTTGATGGCACAGCAGGTGAAAGTTGTATTGTGTTATATTGTACTGTATTGTCAGACGATTCCTGGCCGACCAGCGCAGACAGCACTGGGCCGACACCAAGGAGGTGTTTGACTTGATGGCACAGCAGGTGAGAGTTGTATTGTGTTATATTGTACTTTACTGTAATGTGTTGTGTTGTACTGTATTGTGTTGTACTGTACAGTATTGTGTTGTGTTGTATTCTGTATTATGTTGTGTTGTATTGTACTGGTCTGCATTGTGTTGTTTTGTACTGTATTGTGTTGTGTTGTACTGTATTGTATTGTTATATTGTACTGTATTGTGTTGTATTGTACTGTATTGTGTTGTATTATACTGTGTTGTATTGTACTGTATTGTGTTGTACTGTATTGTGTTGTATTGTACTGTATTGTGTTGTACTGTATTGTGTTGTATTGTACTGTATTGTATTGTACTGTTTTGTGTTGTACTGTACTGTATTGTGTTGTATTGTACTGTATTGTCAGACGATTCCTGGCCGACCAGCGCAGACAGCACTGGGCCCACACCAGGGAGGTGTTTGACTTGATGGCACAGCAGGTGAGAGTTGTACTGTGTTGTATTGTACTGTATTGTACTGTATTGTGTTGTACTGTACTGTATTGTATTGTACTGTATTGTCAGACGATTCCTGGCCGACCAGCGCAGACAGCACTGGGCCCACACCAGGGAGGTGTTTGACTTGATGGCACAGCAGGTGAGAGTTGTACTGTGTTGTATTGTGTTGTATTGTACTGTTTTGTGTTGTACTGTACTGTATTGTGTTGTATTGTACTGTATTGTCAGACGATTCCTGGCCGACCAGCGCAGACAGCACTGGGCCCACACCAGGGAGGTGTTTGACTTGATGGCACAGCAGGTGAGAGTTGTATTGTGTTGTATTGTACTGTATTGTATTGTATTGTATTGTATTGTACTGTACTGTACTGTGTATTGTACTGTTTTGTGTTGTACTGTACTGTATTGTATTGTACTGTATTGTCAGACGATTCCTGGCCGACCAGCGCAGACAGCACTGGGCCCACACCAGGGAGGTGTTTGACTTGATGGCACAGCAGGTGAGTGCACTGTCACATCAACTGTATTCTATTGTATTCTATTGTACATGTGTTTTATGATTGAAAGATCACAAATAAATGAACAAACAAAAATGAGACAGACAGAGAGAGACAGACACAGAGAGAGAGGGAAAAGTTTAATTGAACAATCTGATATGCATAACATAATGATAATTACTTTATCAAATGAAAGCGTTGTTTCATATTTTTCTTTTATTATTTAAACTGTTGTGTGCAGGACATGAAGATAATGAGGAGGCACCAGGCAGAAATGGCGGAGTATTTCGCCGGAGCCCCTGCTGAAGTGTTGGAGGTGAGCCTTGGCACGCGTCAAAGAACCCCATGGCAACAAAGTCATTGTCATGTGGTGAAAATGTACTCCTCCCCGTTCCCTTCCTTTTCGGTCACACTCTCACAAAACTGCAAGCAAAAAAACCTAATGGCGTCGTTCTCTCCAAATGGAAGCAGCCTGAAATCGATAGGAACAATACAGTACAGCAGAATTCAATACAATACCATGCAAAAGCACTGCTTAGTCTTGTCTCCTTCTTCTCGTCAATCGGCCACCTTCATCAGGTTGAAGATTTTACCGATATTGAAAAAAGAAAGAAAACGAAGGTCACGCGCATCGCGCCAGGTCACCAAAGAAGTTAGAAGCAAATAAATGAACTGAATTTAAATAAATCATACATACTTAAGGGGGGGGGGGGGGGGGGGGGGGACAAAGATTTGCAGATTTGCAGACTCCCTAGTCTGATATGCCCAGCATTAGTGGAGCTGCCGGACAGGCACAATGCTCTTCAGCCTCCAGCAAGCTGGGGACCTAGTCCGGCCCCAACGCAGCCTAACGCTGGACAACAGAAAAGTGCTCTGTATTTTGGAGGACATGTTTGTTGCCTTCACAGACACGCTCTCATAAATGTGCTCCCATGTACATGTTCATGTTCTCTCATATACTGAAGCATGCATACACATGTTCACACATTCATATGTATGCACAGACCTCTTTACCATCCCGATTTTGCCGTAATTTTTACGTGAAAAAAGTCAAATTACGGCTTAAAAAAAAATATGGGAAACAAATATCCTCAATAAAAAATAAAAACACTACATTTGCGTCGGTAAGCGAAGCTTTTGAAACGATGCTGTCAAAAGTCATTTCGCGCCATTTCCTTTTCTGTTTCAAAATGGCGTCCAAGCGAGTGCATTCCGAAGCTTCTGTATCTTCTGGTCGAAAATCAAAAGAAAAGACATCAAAAGTGGCACAGAAATTCCGGGAAAGTTACCTCAAAATTCCAGGAATATATACACTATATAGGTGACGAGCATGTGTTCTGTGTCTACTGCTCGACGGACATTAGAATTGCACACTCAGGTCAGTGCGATATCGACGTTCATTGTGATACGCAGAAGCACGCGTTGGATTACATTTTTTTCCCTCAAAATTAGTTTTTTGTTTCAGAAATTACAAGTTTGCAAAATAGGGGTAAACAGGTCTGGTATGCACTTACACACATATGGTTTGCTGCAGATAAATACTCAACTTGTACACTGAAGCCAAAATGTATTCAGACTTTGTAAACCCTTCCTTTCCCACCCACCCCCACTCCCCACCCTGGGCTGACTGGGCACAAAAGTGTTTTAAGTCTCTTTTGGGGTTCTTTTTTTCAGCTTCACACTCTCTTTACTATCAATCAAAAAAGACAACAATATTGATCAGCTTCACACTCTCTTTACTATCAATCAAAAAAGACCACAATATTGATCAGCTTCACACTCTCTTTACTATCAATCAAAAAAGACCACAATATTGATCAGCTTCACACTCTCTTTACTATCAATCAAAAAAGACAACAATATTGATCAGCTTCACACTCTCTTTACTATCAATCAAAAAAGACCACAATATTGATCAGCTTCACACTCTCTTTACTATCAATATAAAAAAAAGACAACAATATTGATCATCTTCACACTCTCTTTACTATCAATATAAAAAAAAAAGACAACAATATTGATCAGCTTCACACTCTCTTTACTATCAATCAAAAAAAAAGACAACAATATTGATCAGCTTCACACTCTCTTTACTATCAATATAAAAAAAAGACAACAATATTGATCATCTTCACACTCTCTTTACTATCAATTTAAAAAAAGACAACAATATTGATCAGCTTCACACTTTTTACTATCAATAAAAAAAAAAGACCACAATATTGATCAGCTTCACACTCTCTTTACTATCAATCTAAAAAGACAACAATATTGATCAGCTTCACACTCTCTTTACTATCAATATAAAAAAGACAACAATATTGATCAGCTTCACACTCTCTTTACTATCAATTAAAAAAAGACCACAATATTGATCAGCTTCACACTCTCTTTACTATCAATAAAAAAAAAAGACAACAATATTGATCAGCTTCACACTCTCTTTACTATCAATCAAAAAAGACAACAATATTGATCAGCTTCACACTCTCTTTACTATCAATCAAAAAGACAACAATATTGATCAGCTTCACACTCTCTTTACTATCAATCAAAAAGACAACAATATTGATCAGCTTCACACTCTCTTTACTATCAATCAAAAAGACAACAATATTGATCAGCTTCACACTCTCTTTACTATCAATCAAAAAAGACAACAATATTGATCAGCTTCACACTCTCTTTACTATCAATCAAAAAGACAACAATATTGATCAGCTTCACACTCTCTTTACTATCAATCAAAAAGACAACAATATTGATCAGCTTCACACTCTCTTTACTATCAATCCAAAAGAGGGGAAGTATTGTTTTTATTTTGATCTTGATGGTTTTTGCTCCTTCTGTTGCCTGCTTTTTGCTCCTTTTGCTATATTTGCTGTTTAATTGTTTGTCTGTGTTGATAAAGGCGCATTCGCCGAAATATCCAGTAGTTTTGTTGTGTCTCCTGCAGGGCTGCCAACCCTAAATTTGTGAACCAGGGACAAACGACTCAAATCAGGGACATTTTAGTAATGATCAGAAATTAAGTACAGTACCCACCACAACTTGACATAACAACGGCGCACATCATCCCTACCACCAGACTATCGAAAAATCACACGCTCAAATTTCACAAAAAGCGTAAGTTTCGCCTTTTCTTTCTGACACAATGAAAGGCCATTTTATCCGTGTATGTCTCTCGAAATAAACAGGAACGCTTTGAAACTTTTTCTTTCTTAGAAGAAGAATCATCTTCACACGACCGTTTAGACGCCCTTTTTCAACCTTGACTTAACTGGCTGCAACAGCCAATGAAAATTTGGCTACAACAGCCAATGAGAATTGATTTCACTGAAGATTTAGCCAATCAGAATAACTCTCTGTAAAGAAGTTGATAGCGTATGATAAAAATAGGCGCAAACCACGATCTGTGGCGTGAACCGAAACCTAGCGCTACGCAAGCGGTAGACAGGCGGAAAAAATGCACGCTTCCACAATTTTATCGATTTTCCGGGACAGTCATTCAGAAATCGGGACAAACGGGACGGGTCATGCTTTTCGCAAAAATCCGGGACAAATACGGCTACGGAGGGAAGTTTGGCAGCCCTGCTCTTGTGAATAAAATAACGTCACTTTACACTTGTCGTGTAGTTTGTTGTATGTTCCAGTGACGTTGCAGTCTGTTTCAGTTTTTTATCAATCAAAAAGACAACAAAATTGATCAGCTTCACACTCTCTTTACTATCAATAAAAAAAAAAAAAAAAAAAAAATATTGATCAGCTTTACACTCTCTTTACTATCAATCAAAAATGAAGTCTCTGTTACACTGTAGATAAAAACCTATGCATTTCTTTCTTCCTTTGTTATCAATATACTGGCATCATGTTGATGCTAAGCATGCCTTTGTCTGTCTTTGTGTCCCTAGAGGCTGAAGGAGATGGTGTCCACAGAGAGACAGACCTTCCCTGCCTCAGAGGTCAGTGAATAGCTCTCTAGTTAGTCAGTGGTCACAGGTCAGTGGTCTTCTTCTTCTTCGATCGCTCAGTTTCCTGTCAATTAGGAGCGCAGATGCGTCATGCTGCCGTTATGCGCCAAACTAAAAAACAGTTAGGCCCAGCAAGCCCGACTTCGGCTGGACGAAATCTTTTTGAAAGTGTTTCGTGAACAAAGGCAGAAGAATGGACCGGTAAAGCAGAAAGATAGTAAATGACAGTAAGCAAAGGGAAAAAGCAGAGTCAAAGAGAGTGACAGATTAGAGGAAGTTACAAGCACAGTACTTCCAGAAGGTGGGGGGACTGTTTATACAAAAGACCCCCGGTATCCCCACGGGGGGAGTTCGTTGGTTAAAACTGGTTCATAATCAAAGCACAGTAATGCTGTTTTATGCTGTACATTCTCTGCCCCTGTCTCGTGCACTGAGATGCGAACGCCACCTACTTAGATTGTCGCCCTTGCCTGTCAGGAACTAGTAGTATATAGCCACAGAACATTCTCTGCCCCTGTCTCGTGCACTGAGATGTGAACGCCACCTACTGAAGATTGTCGCCCTTGCCTGTCAGGAACTAGTAGTATATAGCCACAGAACATTCTCTGCCCCTGTCTCGTGCACTGAGATGCGAACGCCACCTACTTAGATTGTCGCCCTTGCCTGTCAGGAACTAGTAGTATATAGCCACAGAACATTCTCTGCCCCTGTCTCGTGCCCTGAGATGCGAACGCCACCTACTTAGATTGTCGCCCTTGCCTGTCATGAACTAGTAGTATATAGCCACAGAATATTCTCTGCCCCTGACTTGTCACTCGGTGGCATGGTCAAGTCAGTCCGAAAATGATCGCCCTTTCGTGTGGCCAAGACGTAGTATAAATCCCCATTAGCATTGTTAGTCCTCACCCCTGTTTGGAGTAGGGGACTTTAGTGATCATCGTCAGCCGCGAAGCAAAGCTGGTAATGTTTTCAGCGGTGTTTGTCTGTTCCAGACTGTATTTCTATGTGTGTATGTATGTATATGTTGCAATGATAACGTTTGAACGGTGGAACCTAGGAGGCTCAGTGTTTTGCATGCACATAGGTAGTTAGGATATTTAGGCCAAGTTCGAAGATGGTCATTGGTCAAAGGTCAAGGTCAGTGGAGCTGAAAATGTGCTGTGTGGCTGGTTTTGTGGCGTTTTCATGCGTTTTTCTAGTTTTATTTGTGTCCTGACTGTCTTGCAGTGTGTTGTGATGCGAAGCACAGAATGAGTTCAGTGTGTACGCTGACACACTGTGTTCTGACTGTCTTGCAGTGTGTTGTGATGCACTGTGTGTACACTGTGTCCTGACTGTCTTGCAGTGTGTTGTGATGCTAAGCACAGAATGTGTTCAGTGTGTACACTGTGTCCTGACTGTCTTGCAGTGTGTTGTGATGCCAAGCACAGAATGAGTTCAGTGTGTACGCTGACACACTGTGTTCTGACTGTCTTGCAGTGTGTTGTGATGCCAAGCACAGAATGAGTTCAGTGTGTACACTGACACACTGTGTCCTGACTGTCTTGCAGTGTGTTGTGATGCGAAGCACAGAATGAGTTCAGTGTGTACGCTGACACACTGTGTTCTGACTGTCTTGCAGTGTGTTGTGATGCGAAGCACAGAATGAGTTCAGTGTGTACGCTGACACACTGTGTCCTGACTGTCTTGCAGTGTGTTGTGATGCCAAGCACAGAATGAGTTCAGTGTGTACGCTGACACACTGTGTTCTGACTGTCTTGCAGTGTGTTGTGATGCGAAGCACAGAATGTGTTCAGTGTGTACACTGTGTCCTGACTGTCTTGCAGTGTGTTGTGATGCCAAGCACAGAATGTGTTCAGTTTGTACACTGTGTCCTGACTGTCTTGCAGTGTGTTGTGATGCCAAGCACAGAATGTGTTCAGTTTGTACACTGTGTCCTGACTGTCTTGCAGTGTGTTGTGATGCCAAGCACAGAATGAGTTCAGTGTGTACGCTGACACACTGTGTCCTGACTGTCTTGCAGTGTGTTGTGATGCCAAGCACAGAATGAGTTCAGTTTGTACGCTGACACACTGTGTTCTGACTGTCTTGCAGTGTGTTGTGATGCGAAGCACAGAATGAGTTCAGTGTGTACGCTGGCACACTGTGTCCTGACTGTCTTGCAGTGTGTTGTGATGCCAAGCACAGAATGTGTTCAGTGTGTACGCTGACACACTGTGTCCTGACTGTCTTGCAGTGTGTTGTGATGTGAAGCACAGAATGTGTTCAGTGTGTACGCTGACACACTGTGTCCTGACTGTCTTGCAGTGTGTTGTGATGCCAAGCACAGAATGTGTTCAGTGTGTACGCTGACACACTGTGTCCTGACTGTCTTGCAGTGTGTTGTGATGTGAAGCACAGAATGTGTTCAGTGTGTACGCTGACACACTGTGTCCTGACTGTCTTGCAGTGTGTTGTGATGCCATGCACAGAATGTGTTCAGTGTGTACGCTGACACACTGTGTCCTGACTGTCTTGCAGTGTGTTGTGATGCCAAGCACAGAATGTGTTCAGTGTGTACGCTGACACACTGTGTCCTGACTGTCTTGCAGTGTGTTGTGATGCGAAGCACAGAATGTGTTCAGTGTGTACACTGTGTCCTGACTGTCTTGCAGTGTGTTGTGATGCCAAGCACAGAATGTGTTCAGTTTGTGCGCTGGCACAGTACCTGCAGCTGATGTCTCTGCTAGTATTTAGTAGCAGTAAGCAATGTCTCTACTAGTATTTAGTAGCAGTAAGCAATGTCTCTGCTAGTATTTAGTAGCAGTGAGCAATGTCTCTGCTAGTATTTAGTAGCAGTGAGCAATGTCTCTGCTAGTATTTAGTAGCAGTAAGCAATGTCTCTGCTAGTATTTAGTAGCAGTGAGCAATGTCTCTGCTAGTATTTAGTAGCAGTAAGCAATGTCTCTGCTAGTATTTAGTAGCAGTGAGCAATGTCTCTGCTAGTATTTAGTAGCAGTAAGCAATGTCTCTGCTAGTATTCAGTAGCAGTAAGCAATGTCTCTGCTAGTATTTAGTAGCAGTAAGCAATGTCTCTGCTAGTATTTAGTAGCAGTGAGCAATGTCTCTGCTAGTATTTAGTAGCAGTGAGCAATGTCTCTGCTAGTATTTAGTAGCAGTAAGCAATGTCTCTGCTAGTATTCAGTAGCAGTAAGCAATGTCTCTGCTAGTATTTAGTAGCAGTAAGCAATGTCTCTGCTAGTATTTAGTAGCAGTGAGCAATGTCTCTGCTAGTATTTAGTAGCAGTGAGCAATGTCTCTGCTACTATTTAGTAGCAGTAAGCAATGTCTGCTAGTATTTAATAGCAGTAAGCAATGTCTGCTAGTATTTAGTAGCAGTAAGCAATGTCTCTGCTAGTATTTAGTAGCAGTAAGCAATGTCTCTGCTAGTATTTAGTAGCAGTGAGCAATGTCTCTGCTAGTATTTAGTAGCAGTAAGCAATGTCTCTGCTAGTATTTAGTAGCAGTAAGCAATGTCTCTGCTAGTATTTAGTAGCAGTAAGCATTTCTTGTTGCTGCACTTGGATTTGTGACGTGCCAGTTGACAAGGAGGGTGCATGCTTGTGAATATGCACATCATCAACGTGGATGAAAATATGATATACTGGCAAATACACACGCTCTCACATTGTATCACACACACACGCACACTCGTACACACCGTGACACAAATGTATCAACACGCACGCATTCACACACACGCACGCATGCACATACTGATGTGAATTTGTTCTGTTCTAGACAAGACTAACTAAACAACTTTCTTATTTTTATTGTACATTTCAGAGGCAACCGCAGACTTTTATATCCCGAAACTTGAGTTTAGAACAGCTGCAACAAATGTCTGAAGACCAGCCTGACAACAAGGCCGTGCAGAAACAACTGCTGATCAAAGCCTGTGTGGTGGGGGTATGTACATGCGTTTGTCAGTGTGCATTTGCATTCATCCATACATACAGACATACGGATGAATAGACAGATATATACTCAGTGCTACAAATGTAGACCGACGAGAGAGCAAGGCCATACAAAAACAACTGCTTATCAAGTGGTGGGGCTATGCATATGTGTTTGTTAGTGTGTTTGTGCTTACATAGACAGACAGACAGACAGTTGACTGCCTACGTGGACAGCTGCTACAAAGGTGTCATGCTCAATCAAACAATAAGACTGTGTAGAAACAACTACTGGTACTGTTTGGTAGGGCTATGTAGGTGTGTTAGTCAAAGTGCACACAGACAGATAACAGACGTGCACACGCACACGCACACGCACGCACACGCACACGCACACGCACACACGCACACACACACACACACACACACACACACACACACACACTTGCATACACACACACTTAGACACACACAATGAGAGAGAGAGAGTGTGTGTAAGAGAGTGTGTATGTATGTGTTCATCTATGTGTGTTGTGAGTGAGAGAGAAGAGAGTGTGAGAGTGCTCACGCGCACAAGGCACATGCCTGAGTCAGTGTATGCACATGCATACAGTGAAACCTGTTTAGTACAAATTCCAGGGGAGAGGGCCAATTTACTCATTGTAAGCATTGCTCGTTCAAACCATTTTATCGATTTTGGCAACCCTGACGAACCTATCAATCGCTCCTCACATCTACTGTGATGTGCGTGCTGGTAAAGTGTGAAAAAGACAGAAAACAACACACTTACCCAACAAAGCATGGTTGTAAGCCCAGTATCCTGTATCCATAGGGTTTTTAATGCCGATTACAAACACTTTAAAACAGTTTATTAACACACAATAACATCAAAAACATAAAATCCACACACACGCTTTAAGAGAAAGTTAAAATTTCCCGGAAGTCACAAGATCAGTGCGCAAAGAGTGAGTCCAGTGTCGTCTGCTTGCGCTGCAGACACCCAAGTTGTTATATCGGCCAATCAGAATGCCGCTTACATATCGAGGGGTCAGTCAAGATGGCGATGTTGTTGTCAGTGTGTTCTCGTTCTAGCCAGGTAGTTGTGCAAGAAAGCTTGACTTTGGGATGGCGGTGTGGTTGTAAGTGCGTTCTCGTTCTAACCATGTAGGTTTTGCTTAAAAGCTTGACTTTGGGAGTCAATAAATTGTATGTTATATGCAAGTTGCTCGTTGTAGCGAGCTCGTTGTATGCAGAATTATTTAACAAGGAAAAAGAAGGCTTGTGGACGGGAATTTTGAAACCACTCGTTACACACGGGCTCTCGATTAAACCGTACTCGTACTAAATGGGTTTCCCTGTACATTCGTGTATGCCTTTGCCTGCATGCTTATGTTGATGCATCTCCGTATGTATTGTTGACAGAAATTGGAGGAGGCAGAGCAGTTGGAAAGGGAGGGCTTCTCCCTCTGATGTTGATGCATCTCTGTATGTATTGTGGACAGAATGTGGAGGAGGCAGAGCTGTGTACCAGCAGTTGGAAAGGGAGGGCTTCTCCCTCTGATGTTGATGCATCTCTGTATGTATTGTGGACAGAATGTGCAGGAGGCAGAGCGTGTGTACCAGCAGTTGGAAAGGGAGGGCTTCTCCCTCTGATGTTGATGCATCTCTGTATGTATTGTGGACAGAATGTGGAGGAGGCAGAGCAGTTGGAAAGGGAGGGCTTCTCCCTCTGATGTTGATATGCATCTCTGTATGTATTGTGGACAGAATGTGGAGGAGGCAGAGCAGTTGGAAAGGGAGGGCTTCTCCCTCTGATGTTGATGCATCTCTGTATGTATTGTGGACAGAATGTGGAGGAGGCAGAGCAGTTGGAAAGGGAGGGCTTCTCCCTCTGATGTTGATATGCATCTCTGTATGTATTGTGGACAGAATGTGGAGGAGGCAGAGCAGTTGGAAAGGGAGGGCTTCTCCCTCTGATGTTGATGCATCTCTGTATGTATTGTGGACAGAATGTGGAGGAGGCAGAGCAGTTGGAAAGGGAGGGCTTCTCCCTCTGATGTTGATATGCATCTCTGTATGTATTGTGGACAGAATGTGGAGGAGGCAGAGCGTGTGTACCAGCACTTGGAAAGGGAGGGCTTCGTGCTGCCCCCTCTGATGCTGTCCTACCTCACACATCTGTACGCCACAGTCGTCAAAGATTTGGATAAAGCCACCGCTTATCTACAGCAGCTGTAAGTCTGTTTATCTGTCTGAGTGTCTGTCTGTGTCTGTGTGTCTGCCCCTTCTGATGCTGTTTTATCTGGCACATCTGTACACTACATCTGTGTGGGATCTGAATAATTAGCCTCTGCCTATCTGTAACAATGTGTGTGTCTGTCTCAATACCTCCCTCTCTCTCTCCCTCTCTCTCTCTCTCTCGCTCTCGCTCTGTTAAAACCTATTAAAACTCAATTCTATCTACAAAAGAGCAGCTAAAATTATTCTTCCTGACGCAAACCTCACCACATCAGAAAAACAAGCAAAATTAAACATCCTTCCGTTAGATTCACAATTAAAGTACAACAAAGCAATCATCATGTACAAAGTGCATAATGACTTGGTCCCACAATACCTAAAATCATTAGTTACCCCGGCATCACATCGTTATGGTTCCAGCAACTACATTTTGCCAAACACTAGAATTGACAAATACAAATCAAGTTTTGCCTTCTCAGGTTCCTCAATTTGGAATTCCCTTCCCTCTGCCATTCAGTTATGCCCTTCCATCTCACGATACAAAAAGATGGTGCGGGCAAACATAATTTACAGCCCTGCTTAAATCCTGTGTCATTTTGAACGCACACTGTATAACTATATTGCCTTGTGTACACCTACATGTGATATGCATGGTATATATATGTCAATTGAATGTTTACATCTCAATTTTATGCTTTGTTTATTTGTTTGCCTTTAAACTGCTTGTTAAATGTGTTTGGAGTGATGTTGCTTTCACCTCCTACTTATCATCAATTATTTGTTTCACTATGTGTATTTTAAAAAACAACAATTTTTTTTTTATATATATGTATAAACAATGTATGTGTGTATGAGAGAGAGTCAGGGAGAGAGAGACAGAGCGAGAGAGAGAGAGAGAGTATGTTTGCAAACGTTTTTTGTTTCTTAAATTTGTTTTTCTTTTATCCAAGGACAGATTGTAAGAATAGGCATCGCCTAAAATCTATCCTTGTCAAATAAAGTTGTCCAGTGTCCAGTGTCTGTCTCTGTCTCGCTCTCGCTCTGTCTCTCTCTGTCTCTCTCTCTCTCTCTCTCTCTCTCTCTCTCTCTCTCTCTCTCTCTCTCTCTCTCTCTCTCTGTGATTTTTTTCTTAATCTTCTGTAAAAAAAAAAAATCATCAGATTCCTGAGATTGCAATAGTTGTGTTTGGGTGTTCGTAATTTAACAATCTTATGTTGTTGTTTTTGTATTTGCAGTGAAGAGCGGTTCCCAGAGTTCCGTGACGACCAGAATGTCGTCCTGAAGGTGGCAGCACTGCAGGTCACTGCTGGAGACACTGAGGGTAATCTCCCTTTCTTTCTTTATCACCCCATTTTTGTGTGTGTTTTTTCCATCAAAACTGTCCTGGGATTGTTTCAAGCGTTAAAGGGTTAGCCCCATGTTCCCTGGCTATTTAACCCGCAGACTTGTACACCCAGTCTGCGGGTATGCAGACATTTTACTAAGACTATAACACAAGTTGCCCCAGTAAATGCTGTAAGATGATTTACAATCGCACCCCACGTTCAGCAACTCGTACGAAAGGAAATGGCTGCCGAATAAGCTTTCTTTATGGATTGGTGTTTACGAGATAGACAGCGAAAATAAGTCGGAGTGTTTACCCGACAATTTCTTGGGTGCAGGGTGGAATGAGTCCATGATTGCTGACAGCGAAAGTAAGCAGGCATGGTAGACCTCCGCGAATTGCGGAAAACTCGCGAAAGTGAAAATTTGACACCCCCCCCCAAAAAAAAAAATAAAGCCAAGGTAAAAATTCGCTCGGGTGCTTAAAAATTACATGCGTTAAAACCTATGCAATCGCTTCACGGAACCGGATGTGAATGACTGAGCAAGCAACTTCCTGCCGAAGTTAGCAGTCGTGCGCGGCCTAGCTCACGCCACACGTTTCCAGATTTGTGCTTCTTTTCTTCTTCTTCTTCATTTTGACGCCCAACTTCATCATTTTAGTTTGAGTCGACATCTTTCAAATAAAATGCAGAATCGGTTGGATATTCTTCCGCGAAACTCACTTTGCCCCCACTACCATGCCTGAAGTAAGTCGGAGTCTTTGCCCGACAATTTCTTGGCGCAGGGTGGAATGAGTCCATGATTGCTGACAGGGGATTGCCTTCTAGTGGCAGAGGTTTCACTTTTGGTTTTCTACTGAAAGTGTTATTTTCATTATCTATTTTTTGTATTTTATTTTGAAATTCTGTCCATGGGTGACCCCTTTCAGAATCATGCCTTGTACTTCCTGTGCTACTAGAATGATAGTCCATTGAATGGGAGCAAGGCTGAGGTGTGTGTGTGTGTGTGTTCATGTATGTTCAGCTTTCTATTAGAACCTTCACATCATAAACTGCTGTCTTATTCATAATGACAATTTGGCAAAATGATCTCTAATAACCAGAAAATGATGTCCGTTAAGTCAATTTATTCTAATGGCAAGCCACATAAACGTATTTTCAGCGAGTTTCATTTTTGAGGACATGACAGAATGGGAATATTTACACCACATTTTTTGGGGACGTGTATAGGGGCGATGAATCGCATCAAAAGCTACGCCGACCGACACAGCATGGAAGAGGCGACAGAGCTCTTCCAGAGGATGAGACGCCTGGAGATGTGTGCCAATGTGGTGACCTGTGCCACTGACATTGACAGTGCCAGGCAGCTGATGACGACACTGACGCAGTGTGGATACGCGACGGAAAACAACGTGGTACTGCTGGGCAGCTTCATGAAGAAAGTGGTGGAAAGGTGAGAGGGTTTGATTGTTCTTTTTGTCACGGTTGGCATCGTCTTCTGTTTTCTTTTTGCTCCTCCTCCCTTTTCAGGCATCAGAATGGTCAGAGGATTTGGCTCATTTCACAGGATTAAGAATTGCTGGCAGGGGATTGGTTTCTGGCAAAACTGAATCCTACCTTTTTGGTCATGTTTGAACATGATTTCAGTGTGGCTTCCCTCAGTTTCTGGTTCCTGATGGCTCCTGTAGCGTGGTTTCTGAGGATTGGACTGTAGACCATTCTGCTGACTGCTGATTTGATGGCCATTGTTGCTGTTGCTTCTGAGGATTGGACTGTAGACCATTCTGCTGACTGCTTATTTGATGGCCATTGTTGGTGAGGATTGGACTGTAGACCATTCTGCTGACTGCTTATTTGATGGCCATTGTTGGTGTTGCTTCTGAGGATTGGACTGTAGACCATTCTGCTGTCTGCTGATTTGATGGCTATTGTTGCTGAGGATTGGACTAGACCATTCTGATGACTGCTGATTTGATGGCTATTGTTGCTGAGGATTGGACTGTAGACCATTCTGCTGACTGCTGATTTGATGGCTATTGTTGCTGTTGCTTCTGAGGATTGGACTGTAGACCATTCTGATGACTGCTTATGTGATGGCTATTGTTGCTATTGCTTCTGAGGATTGGACTGTAGACCATTCTGATGACTGCTTATGTGATGGCTATTGTTGCTATTGCTTCTGAGGATTGGACTGTAGACCATTCTGATGACTGCTTATGTGATGGCTATTGTTGCTATTGCTTTTGAGGATTGGACTGTAGACCATTCTGATGACTGCTGATTTGATGGCTATTGTTGCTATTGCTTCTGAGGATTGGACTGTAGACCATTCTGATGACTGCTGATTTGATGGCTATTGTTGCTATTGCTTCTGAGGATTGGACTGTAGACCATTCTGATGACTGCTTATGTGATGGCTATTGTTGCTATTGCTTCTGAGGATTGGACTGTAGACCATTCTGATGACTGCTTATGTGATGGCTATTGTTGCTATTGCTTCTGAGGATTGGACTGTAGACCATTCTGATGACTGCTTATGTGATGGCTATTGTTGCTATTGCTTCTGAGGATTGGACTGTAGACCATTCTGATGACTGCTGATTTGATGGCTATTGTTGCTATTGCTTCTGAGGATTGGACTGTAGACCATTCTGATGACTGCTGATTTGATGGCTATTGTTGCTATTGCTTCTGAGGATTGGACTGTAGACCATTCTGCTGTCTGCTGATTTGATGGCTATTGTTGCTATTGCTTCTGCTGCTGCTGTTATTGTTCTTGTTCTTCTTGCCTGTGTTGCTTTGTCTTTGTCTGTTGTTCATTTCTCTGTCTCTTTCTCTGTTCAGTTCAGGGCTGGGTGTAAAAAAGTATGTATACTTATCTCATTGCCCTGTATAAATAAAATTTTGTTCGTTCGTTCTCTCAGTCTCTCTTCCTCCATCGCTCACTCTGTCTCTCTCTGTCTAGTATGTTTCTGTGTGTCTCCCCTGACCTCATCCTAATGGATGTTGACAATTCACAAGCGTTTCCCCTGAAGTTGACTGACCGTTACAATTCCTCATACAATGTTATCCTTTCTGTTTTGTTGTAGTGATCATTGATTGTTATTTTCTCTGTTCAGTGGGGACTCAGAGCTGATTCTCAAAGAGTTTGAAGACATGGTGAAGACTCACAAGCGTTCCCCTGAAGTTGACACAGTGCTGCAGTTCTTCATACACAAAGAGGATGCTGACAGCGTGCAGAAAGGTAATGCTAAATGTGTGTGTGTGTCACACACACACACGCACGCACGCACCATCAGTTAAGATTTTTTAAAAAGTATCATGAAAAAATAAATGGTTAGCAATACATGCTCTATATTGAATAATGTGTGTGTGTGCACGTGCGCGTGCTTGTATGTGTGTGGGGGTGGGGGAGTATGTATGTGTGCGTGCATGTGCCTGGGTACGTGATGATGATGATGTTACGAACATCGTTTTGTCTGACAGTGGTGGATCTGACAACAGAGCTTCATGGTTTATCCAACGTCTTGCATCACCTCATTGTTTTGTCTGACAGTGGTGGATCTGACAACAGAGCTTCATGGTTTATCCAACGTCTTGCATCACCTCATTGTTTTGTCTGACAGTGGTGGATCTGACAACAGAGCTTCATGGTTTATCCAACGTCTTGCATCACCTCATTGTTTTGTCTGACAGTGGTGGATCTGACAACAGAGCTTCATGGTTTATCCAACGTCTTGCATCACCTCATTGTTTTGTCTGACAGTGGTGGATCTGACAACAGAGCTTCATGGTTTATCCAACGTCTTGCATCACCTCATTGTTTTGTCTGACAGTGGTGGATCTGACAACAGAGCTTCATGGTTTATCCAACGTCTTGCATCACCTCATTGTTTTGTCTGACAGTGGTGGATCTGACAACAGAGCTTCATGGTTTATCCAACGTCTTGCATCACCTCATTGCCGATTTCATCGCCTGCGGACATATGAAGAAAGCCAGAAAAATTCTGGAGGTATGTGGATCGGGAAGAAAAAAAAGAATAGTAAATCTTTTAAACCATTTTGTCATGAGTCGTGTTGTTGGTGTTTAGTCGTGAGTCGTGTTGTTTAGTCATGAGTCGTGTTGTTTAGTCATGAGTCGTGTTGTTTAGTCATGAGTCGTGTTGATTAGTCATGAGTCGTGTTGTTGATTAGTCATGAGTCGTGTTGTTTAGTCATGAGTCGTGTTGTTTAGTATGTACCGGCAGGTCAAAATTACATCTACATTATTCAGCCAAAAAAATAATACCAATGCAAAGAGGGCCCAAAACAGAATACAACACAACAAACATTTTGTTTCTATCTTAATTAGAAGCCGAGATATTGCATAAAACGTGACGCTTAAAAAGACGCCATTTTGGACCCAAAATGCCAATCTGTGTAGAAGCCTGATTTATGGACCATGTCATACGTAATCTATCAGTCTGAAACAGCCCATATCTTGCATAGTTGTCGTCAGCAACAATTTGTGGAAGCCTAATTTTTTTCAGCCATCTGCATTAACCATATTTTGTGTAATAGGTAGATAAAAATGGCAAAAAATGGCTAATCCCGCAAAAATCGCAGGCGTCCAAAACGCTTAAAATTTAATTTTAACATTGCGAGAGTAATTATTGTCCGATTTTCATAATTTAAACTGTATTTATCATATTCTTCAAAGATCTTTCAAATGAGATGCAGGAATCTACAATTTATTCCCAATGGTTTAAAAAAAAAATGTTTACCACTGTTGAAAAAAAATTGTAATACTTTCAAACAATGAGTTGAATTGCATCATTGATTACTCTGTGTGTGTGTGTGTGTGTGTGTTATTTGTGTGGTGCGTGTGTGAGTGTGTGTTATTTATGTGGTGTGTGTGTCAGTGTGTGAGTGTCTGTGTGTGTGTGACTGTGTGTGTGTATCAGTACTATCACTATGTGTATATCTTTGTGTGCATGTATGTGTCTTGGTGTGTTGACTGTGTGTGTCACTGTATGTAGATCAGTGTGCTTGTATGTGTGTGTGTGTGTCACTCACTGTATGCTTGTGGAGCAGTGTGTGTGTGTCACTGTATGTTTGTAGATCAGTGTGCTTGTATGTGTGTGTGTGTCACTCTCTGTATGCTTGTGGAGCAGTGTGTGTGTGTGTGTGTGTGTGTGTGTGTGACTGTATGTTTGAAGATCGTGACTCTGTGTGTGTGTATATATTAACACTGTCTCTGTATGACACTGCAAGAGAGAGAGGGAGAGAGAGAGAGGGGGGGGGGGGGTGTCACGTGTGGCCTTCATTTAAGTGAAAATGGAGAACTCAACTGAAAATATTAAGACATCTAGGTTGGATAAAACACGATGTGTTTTCAATGAAGAAGAAGATAGTTGTTTACTTCTAGAAATAGAATGCAAGCTGCAAACGAAGTGCTAGGACCAGCGCTACAGCATCACGAGCGTGAGCAACTCGGGCTCAGCAAGCCTATCAAAGTTTCAACTTGAAGTTGAATTCGAATCAAACAAGCATGCAAAACTCCGAAGCTGAACGATTTTGAAAGCCCAGATCATGTTCATTATCTTGAAAAGTTTAGTTTTTGAACATTTAGGGGGCTAGTTGTGGTATATTTTATCTGGTAAATAACTTTGTTTGCGTGATCGAACAGTCGCGACAAAGGGCAAAGCTTCGCCTGCTATGTAAACCACATCGAGGCTGAGCTCATTAATATTCATGAGTCTGACCGAGTTAAAAATGTTGAGATTCGGCATTGTTTTTCAACTATTTAGACCAACATTTTGATCATGAAAATAAATTGCAACATAGATGAACCATCTAATGAAAACAATTTGATGCAACTTAGTAAAATTACAGACAAAAGTCAGAACAAACAACAAAATTCTAGGCCACCCCCTTCGATCCCACGATCGTTCCTGCCATTCAACAGCGTCAAGCAAACTCAGATAGACACGACGGTTTCGATCAACTACAATGTTTTTTTTAAAACAATCCGATCACTAAAATGACCTTAAATCAAATGAAAAATGTCTTATATACAGCCTGAATCAAGTATATGACGTTTCTTGCCGATTAAGTCTCTGTATTTCTTCACAAACTCCGTCGGGATACGTCCGCTGTCTGGTGCCGCCATGGTTAAGCATGAAAGTTTGATTGAACCAATGGGTGTTCGCGTTTCATTGGCAAGCAGGGCTTCCCGTATTAGCCAATGGTTTTAATCTTTAGCCCAAAAGAAAGAGGAAACTTCGCTGATTCTAACGAGGGTAGGCTTCGGGTGGTTTTGGTGTTGTTTTAGGGCCGAAATTTTCACTAGAACTTTACTTTCCGCGATTTCTGCGTATTAACTTAACATTTATCAACCTTTTTTTACACCATGTTAAAGCTGAAGGTCTCTAGATTCCATTTCTGGTCACATTATGCATGAACAATGCAACGCGAGACCCTGCGCAAAGCCAAAAGACGGCAACCCGAAAATCGCGATCTCAAAAAAGCTGTCCCGGCGGCCAAAAATAGCCGAACCTCAACCGCTTTTAACAAATTGTAAAAAATCACACATACGTCACACATTAAAAACAAAGACATCATTGGAAAGATGAAACAATGATCTTTAATGTCATATAAAACATTTTGCTAACAAACGCATCACCTGAGAGTAATTGCTTTGGGAAAACAAGGTATTTTGGGGGGGCTGGGCAGTCTGACTGCCACTTACAAGCTCAGCCTGCTGGCACCTATGTTTAGTCATGAGTCGTGTTGTTGATTAGTCATGAGTCGTGTTGTTTAGTCATGAGTCGTGTTGTTTAGTCATGAGTCGTGTTGTTTAGTCATGAGTCGTGTTGTTTAGTCATGAGTCGTGTTGATTAGTCACGAGTCGTGTTGTTTAGTCATGAGTCGTGTTGTTGTTTAGTCATGAGTCGTGTTGTTGTTTAGTCATGAGTCGTGTTGTTGTTTAGTCATGAGTCGTGTTGTTGTTTAGTCATGAGTCGTGTTGTTGTTTAGTCATGAGTCGTGTTGTTTAGTCATGAGTCGTGTTGTTGTTTAGTCATGAGTCGTGTTGTTTAGTCATGAGTCGTGTTGTTGTTTAGTCATGAGTCGTGTTGTTGTTTAGTCATGAGTCGTGTTGTTTAGTCGTTTGTCATGTTGTTGGTGTTTAGTCATGAGTCGTGTTGTTTTTTTAGTCATGAGTTGTGTTGTTGTTTAGTCATGAGTCGTGTTGTTGGTGTTTAGTCATGAGTTGTGTTGTTGTTGGTGTTTAGTCATGGGTCGTGTTGTTGATGTTGTTTAGTCATGAGTCGTGTTGTTGGTGTTTAGTCATGAGTCGTGTTGTTGGTGTTTAGTCATGAGTCGTGTTGTTGTTGTTTAGTCATGAGTCGTGTTGTTGGTGTTTAGTCATGAGTCATGTTGTTTAGTCATGAGTCGTGTTGTTGTTTAGTCATGAGTCGTGTTGTTGTTGTTGTTTAGTCATGAGTCGTGTTGGTGTTTAGTCATGAGTCATGTTGTTTAGTCATGAGTCGTGTTGTTGTTTAGTCATGAGTCATGTTGTTGTTTAGTCATGAGTCGTGTTGTTGTTTAGTCATGAGTCGTGTTGTTGTTGTTTAGTCATGAGTCGTGTTGTTGGTGTTTAGTCATGAGTCATGTTGTTGTTTAGTCATGAGTCATGTTGTTTAGTCATGAGTCGTGTTGTTGTTGTTTAGTCATGAGTCGTGTTGTTGTTGTTTAGTCATGAGTCGTGTTGTTGGTGTTTAGTCATGAGTCATGTTGTTGTTTAGTCATGAGTCATGTTGTTGTTTAGTCATGAGTCGTGTTGTTGTTTAGTCATGAGTCGTGTTGTTGTTCTTTAGTCATGAGTCGTGGTGTTGTTTAGTCATGAGTCGTGTTGCTGTTCTTTAGTCATGAGTCGTGTTGTTGTTTAGTCATGATTCGTGTTGTTTAGTCATGAGTCGTGTTGTTTAGTCATGAGTCGTGTTGTTTAGTCATGAGTCGTGTTGTTTAGTCATGAGTCGTGTTGTTGTTTAGTCATGAGTCGTGTTGTTTAGTCATGAGTCGTGTTGTTTAGTCATGAGTCGTGTTGTTGTTTAGTCATGAGTCGTGTTGTTGTTTAGTTATGAGTCGTGTTCTTTAGTCATGAGTCGTGTTGTTGGTGTTTAGTCATGAGTCTTGTTGTTTAGTCATGAGTCGTGTTGTTGGTGTTTAGTCATGAGTCTTGTTGTTTAGTCATGAGTCGTGTTGTTGTTTAGTCATGAGTCGTGTTGTTGTTCTTTAGTCATGAGTCGTGTTGTTGTTTAGTCATGAGTCGTGTTGTTTAGTCATGAGTCGTGTTGTTGTTGTTTAGTCATGAGTTGTGTTGTTGTTTAGTCATAGTCGTTTTGTTGTTTAGTCATGAGTCGTGTTGTTTAGTCATGAGTCATGTTGTTTAGTCATGAGGCGTGTTGTTGTTTAGTCATGAGTCATGTTGTTGGTGTTTAGTCATGAGTCGTGTTGTTGGTGTTTAGTCGTGAGTCGTGTTGTTGGTGTTTAGTCGTGAGTCGTGTTGGTTTAGTCATGAGTCGTGTTGTTTAGTCATGAGTCATGTTGTGGTGTGCTTTCAGACCCCAGGACTGAGGGCCAACATGCAGAGGCTGAGTCGCCACTGTCAGGAGTTCATTGAGCAGGACAAGGTACCACCAGGAGAACATTGTAACTGTCATGTTTGACAAGTTGGTTGAGTGTATGCGTGCGTTTGCGCATGTTTGTGTGAGTGTGTGTGATATCAATATGATTTCTGCCATGTCAGTTTTCAATTGTAAATAAAAGCAGACTACTACACTGCTTACCTTCATGGTTAATGAATCCAAGGTTTGGTGGATGGTTGTTGTTGTCAGACCCTGGCTAAAAGACTCCAGGGATCATCCCAACAGCCGAAGCGCTTGAACACTATGGTACAAGTGCATCAGCTACGGATGAGAACATTACGTGCGTGAACGTTTTTGATTACCCCACCACATGGGAAGCCACACTCCGTTTTCGGGGGGATTTTTGAGTCTGATGACGTTATGCTAGGAGCTTGTCATGGCTAAAAACAATAACTATGCATAGCATAACATTATGATGTAGCCTTGGTGTTCTAGCCTATGTCAATTGGTCTAACACAGCCTTAAGCCAAGGGGGAGTTTGGTGGAACAAATTGTGATTGATGGCAGGGGTGCATGTCGGTATGCCTGAAGCCTGAATAGGAAATGTTCGCAAATAATTAAGGGGAGTAATCTCGTGGTGAATGTGAGTGATCCCGCTTGACAGAATCGGTCAAACACAAACAGGAAGTTACACTCGCCTTTTGTTGCGTTTGTTGTTATGGTTTGACCTACTCGTTCAAGGTAGACTACTTTAATTTTCACGTAGTTATCTCCTGTTGTCGATGGATGGAATGATTGTAGAGTGGCACAGTGGTAGCGCTTTCGCTTCGTGTCAAGTAAACCCGAGTTCGAACCTGGGTACAGCGGATTTTTTCCTCTCACTTTGCAATAGGCCTTACGGTCTGAACGTGGAGTTTTTCGGATGAGACGATAAACCAAGGTCCCGTGTGCCCATGCACTTAGCATACGTTAAACCCAGTGGCAATGAAAAAGTTGTCATTTGGTCAAAAGTTACCCCCCCCCCCCCCTTTCCTTCTTCATCAGTCACACAAAAATCGCATGCAAAAAAACAACAACATTGGGTGGCGCGCCTCTGGCTGCGATGCGCTCTCCAGGTGGGAGCAACCCTAATTTCACAGACGCCTCTGTGATTATAAAGTACCTAATACCTAATTGATGGATGGAATGATTGATGGATGGATTGACTGTCACAGATGAAGGAGCTGGAGATGCTGGTAGAGTTGACCAAGGAGATGTTTGCTGTGGATCGGGACGTCATGCTCTTCCACCTCATCCGCGGATATGGTCTGTATCAGGTTTTCATTTCTTTTTTTCACTCTGTCATCATTTTTTCTTTATTTAACACACACACACACACACACACACACACACACACACACACACACACACACCCCCCTCCCTGGAAAACAGCCAGCTAGAGCTAAGCACATCATAATTGACAGGCTAAAGAGCATTCAAAACAATAGAAACAACAAGTGGAAAAACTGTGATGTATATTTATTAGGCAAATATTTCTGACCACTGTCCTTTGACCATGCCCGTCTCCTTCTTACATACATACATACATACATACATTACATACATACATACATACATACATACATACATACATACATACATACATTACATACATACATAGCATTCAAAACAATAGAAACAACAAGTGGGAAAACTGTGATGTATATTTATTAGGCAAATATTTCTGACTACTGTCCTTTGACCATGGCCGTCTCCTTCTTACATACATACATACATACATACATACATACATACATACATACATACATACATACATACATACACACACACATACATACATACATACATACATACATACATACATACATACATACATAGCATTCAAAACAATAGAAACAAGTGGGAAAACTGATGTATATTTATTAGGCAAATATTTCGGACCACTGTCCTTTGACCATGCCCGTCTCCTTCTGTTGACTGTTCTGTTGACAGGCAGAGCTAGGAAAAACAAACCTTTGAAAAGGCTGTGGTCCAAGCAAAAGACTTGCTATTTTAATGTTTAGAAGAAAAGATTTGGATCAGTACAAACACTTCCTTGTCACAAAAATTGAATGCACTTAGCACACGTTAATCCCATTGGCAACAAAAAAGTTGTTATTTGGTCGAAATGTACACACACACACACCCTTTCCTTCCTCATCAGTCACGCAAAAATCCCATGACATTTTTTAAATTTAAATTGGGTGGCGCGTCTCTGGCTGCGACGCGCTCTCCGGGTGGAAGCGGCCCGGATTTCACAGACGCCTCTGTGACTATAAAGTACTTAATACCTAATACCTAAAATATTAAATATTTACATCCAAATAGAATGTATATTTTCAGCAAAGCAAAAGTCTATCGCTTCAGGAAAAGGTTTGTTATATTTTTTTCCTGTCAGAAGTAGAAATGTTGATTGTTTCTTTTTTCATTTTATTACGTACTAATTTGTTTGTTTGTTTGTTTGTTGTAATTTCTAGTGAAACAGAAGTCTCTAGATCAAGCGAAGGACGTGTTGTTACAGTACGAAGAGGAGATGATCCAGCCCTCTGTCAGAACGCTGCGGTTCCTGGCACGAAGTCTGCAGAGTGCCGGCCTGCCTGTGCCCTTTGATGTGCCAGACTTTGTGCCCCTGGTGGGTTACGTTGAACAGTAATGGGGGGGGGGGGGGGGGGGGGGGGGGGGATGGTGGGTGAGAGTGGTAGGCTGGGGGGGGGGGGGGGGGGGGGGAGATCATTTCCAGTTTCTGCATGATGTGCATGTTTCAGTATGTGTGTGCAAAGGTGTTACATTTCCCGGAAATCTGGTTTTTGGGGTGTGGAAACCTGTGGCTTTTGGGAATGCTGAAACTTGTGTCTTTTTGGAGTGCCAAAACTTGTGGCTTTTTGGAGTGCCAAAACTTGTGGCTTTTTGGCGTGCCCAAAACTTGTGGCTTTTTTGAGTGCCAAAACTTGTGGCTTTTTGGAGTGCCAAAACTTGTGGCTTTTTGGAGTGCCAAAACTTGTGGCTTTTTGGAGTGCCAAAACGTGTGGCTTTTTGGAGTGCCAAAACGTGTGGGGGTTTTAGCGCCAAAGCTTGTGGCTTTGTGTTTTAAGAGCAGTAAACAAATTGGTGGCATGAGAAACTTCAGGAAAACATTGGAAGTTTTGTAAGCAATGACGTGATTTTATGCCAACTGATGTTGATGCTCCTCTCGCGCCCTCCCCACCCCCACCCCCACTAGCAGCCCTCTGTGTGTGTTTCTCGTTTTTCTCAAAACGTCAACAATTGAGATTGGCAATTTATGCATTGAGCCAGTCGTTATGCGCTTGTAATTAGCTGATGAACTTTATGATGCATGCTTTGTTCACCAGAGGGAGACGACAGCCCCAGCGAGGAAAGGCGATGATTCAGGGGAGGCCAGTGTGACATGGAAGGAGGTGAAAACAGGGGCAGGGACAGAGAGAGCCGGTCAGCTGAGAGAGGCGCTGGAGAAAGGAGACATGGACACAGTGATGACGCACATCAAAGGGTGAGTGGGCCAGCGTTACACACAGTTTACAGCACTGATTTCACCATCAACGAGACATGGACACAGTGATGACGCACATCAAAGGGTGAGTGGGCCAGCGTTACACACAGTTTACAGCACTGATTTCATCATCAACGAGACATGGACACAGTGATGACGCACATCAAAGGGTGAGTGGGACAGCGTTGCACACAGTTTACAGCACTGATTTCATCATCAAGGAGAAAGGAGACATGGACACAGTGATGACGCACATCAAAGGGTGAGTGGGCCAGCGTTACACTCAGTTTACAGCACTGATTTCATCATCAAGGAGAAAGGAGACATGGACACAGTGATGACGCACATCAAAGGGTGAGTGGGACAGCGTTACACACAGTTTACAGCACTGATTTCATCATCAAGGAGACATGGACACAGTGATGACGCACATCAAAGGGTGAGTGGGACAGCGTTGCACACAGTTTACAGCACTGATTTCATCATCAAGGAGAAAGGAGACATGGACACAGTGATGACGCACATCAAAGGGTGAGTGGGACAGCGTTGCACACAGTTTAGAGCTCTGATTTCACCATCAACGAGACATGGACACAGTGATGACGCACATCAAAGTGGGGCAGCGTTACACACAGTTTACAGCACTGATTTCATCATCAAGGAGACATGGACACAGTGATGACGCACATCAAACTGGGGCAGCATTACACACAGTTTACAGCACTGATTTCACCATCAAGGAGACATGGACACAGTGATGACGCACATCAAAGGGTGAGTGGGACAGCGTTGCACACAGTTTAGAGCTCTGATTTCACCATCAACGAGACATGGACACAGTGATGACGCACATCAAAGTGGGGCAGCGTTACACACAGTTTACAGCACTGATTTCACCATCAAGGAGACATGGACACAGTGATGACGCACATCAAAGGGTGAGTGGGACAGCGTTGCACACAGTTTAGAGCTCTGATTTCACCATCAACGAGACATGGACACAGTGATGACGCACATCAAAGTGGGGCAGCGTTACACACAGTTTACAGCACTGATTTCACCATCAAGGAGACATGGACACAGTGATGACACACATCAAAGTGGGACAGCGTTACACACAGTTTACAGCACTGATTTCACCATTAACCCCTTCAAGGCTTTGCTGCCTCGGGCCGGCATTATTCAGTGCTTGTGTTTAACATATTTTTGACGTTCATTTGTTTCTATTGATGGTATATTAATTTATTTATAACTTATTTATAATTGTAAGCGCTGCTTTCATGGTGACCTCAGTTTCCAGAGTGACTCAGCAGCAGTGCAGTGTCTCCTCGGTTGGTTGCCTCTTCATGTTCTGACACTGATAGCTCCCTAAGCCTGAGGTCTGCTGGTGTTTGTGAGCTGATACACGGAAGGACTAGTGCTACTGGATGCCTCGGAAAATGAGACAGTGAAAAAAAGTAATTGAACAAAAAAAGAGATCTTGTAGTCTTGATTCAGCCAGAAAATAGCCAATTCTTTTTAGATAAAACATTTTTTTTACATAAAAAAAGATGACCGTATTTTACTGACTATAAGGCGATACTTTTTTTCCCGCCAGACTGAGACCCCTGCGCCTTACTATGACTAACAATATTGTAAGAAAGTATGATAACAAAATCTGAATTTGGTGTTAACTTTGGGGGGGGGTGCCTTATTGTCCCAAAAATACGTACACACTCAGATGTGTTTGTTGGTACCTGTTTTTGAGCTAGCAGTTTCCCACTGCATTTTTATTTTCATTGATGGCAGAGACGCCAATCTGATGAACTCGGCTATCGGTCAGCTGAAGAAGCCGTGGCCGGTGGAAAAACTGACCGCGCTGTTTGAGTGGCTGAGTCAGCAAGGAGACGTGGACACACTGGACTCCATCAACAGAGTGCGGCTGCCCGTCATGCTGAAGAGAGCTCACCGAGAGCACATCCTGATTGCTGCTGTGAACTGGTGAGATGATGGTGATGATGATGGTGGTGATGATGATGGTGATGATTATGATAACGATGATGGTGATTGCTTTTTACATGTGCTGAATCTGTGAATGCTTCCATTTTTGATTTGTCACAATCCTCTCTGACCCTCTCTTTTTATGTCTGTTTTGTTTTGCCCTTCTCTCTCTGTCTCTCTGTCTCTCTCTCTCTCTCTCTCTCTCTCTCTCTCTCTCTCTCTCTCTCTCTCTCTCTCTCTCTCTCTCTGTCTGTCTGTCTCTCTCTCTCTCTCTCTCTCTCTTAGGTTTGGCCTAAAATCTCAATTCCTTGTGTAACAAAGTTTTTTTCAGTCTTCAATCTTCAGTCTGTCTCTCTGTGTCAAGTCTCTGATGTTGATATTCTCTCTTTATATGTCAGTTTGTTTCTGTCTCTCTTTGCTTGTCTCTGACTCACTGTGTCAGAAAATGATTGACAGGCTGGTGTCATCCAGTGAGAAAGGAGCTATGTATCATGTGTTGCTGTTTGCTTCTCACAGTGGGCGGGGCCAGGACATGATTGACATGATGGCATCATCCAATGAGAAAGGAGCTGTGTATCATGTGTTGCTGTTCGCTTCTCACAGTTGGCTGGGCCAGGACATGATTGACGTGATGGCATCATCCAATGAGAAAGGAGCTATGTATCATGTGTTGTTGTTTGCTTCTCACAGTTGGCTGGGCCATGACATGATGGCATCATCCAATGAGAAAGGAGCTGTGTATCATGTGTTGCTGTTTGCTTCTCACAGTGGGCGGGGCCAGTAGATGATTGACAGGCTGGCGTCGAGCTGTGTATCATGTGTTGCTGTTTTCTTCTCACAGTGGGCGGGGCCAGGAGATGATTGACAGGCTGGCGTCGTCCAGTGAGAAAGGAGCTCTGTACCTGACCTTCTCTGCCCTGGACAGAATGAAGACCTCCGCTCCCCAGCTGATGGACAACGGTCAGTTGGTTTGTCCCTTTTATTCATTCTATTTTAAGGTCAGGGTCGGTTGTCCTTGTCCTTGTGGGGAAACCGACCGATGTCCAACAGTGAACAATTGTATATTGGAATTTGGAAACTAAGTGGTTCAGCATGCTTTCATGTAATTTAGTGCGGCATTGTTTTTTTGGTTTTTGGTTTTCACTGCTTCTCAATTCTGGTGGGGGTTTTCTTTTTTATGCAATAAGGTTTCCATAGCTTGTTGGTTGGATGTTGGTTGCAGTGGAAAGCGCGGCCCACAGACTGTTCAAGGAGAAAGACGACATCATTCCTTTGAGTGTGCTGTGGTCCTACCACAGGTACAATGACTCCTCCCGCGCTGAGGACATCAGGAAGGTGTGTACTACATGTATTGTAGTCATATCAGTTAGGATGATGATGATGATTACAGGTTAGTAATAGTGGTAGAAACACAGAGTGGTGTGGTCCTACCACAGGTACAATGACTTCCTCCACACTGAGTACTTTAGGAAGGTCAGTACTATGGTAGTCATATTAGTTAGGATGGTGATGGTGATGATGATGATGATGATTACAAGTAATAGTACAATGACTCCCCCCACACTGACGACATTAGGAAGGTCACTATTTTTGTTACAGGGGTGATAATTGACCAGAACTCGCAAGCAATCCGGGTTTTTTGGTGCCAGAACTTGTGGCTTCTGGCTTTTGGAGTTAAGAGCAGTACACAAATTCCCAGGATAGGGGACTTCAGGAAAACGTTATTGCGAGTTTCGTAAGCATGAACATGATTTTGTGCAAAGATAGACATAAAAAGTCCCCCGCCTCCCTCATACTTCTAATGTAATCCCATTTTAAAGAGATGTATACGGTAATTTATTCATGATGTGTAGCGAGACTCTGTGATATGATGGTCTTGGTTGATAATTGTAGTCTTGGTTTGAATACTCATAATCTGATCCCACGTATCTTAATGTTACTATCTTAATATTAGGCCTATGTTATTATGCTTCTGTTGATTGTGTTGTTGATTGCTTTAAATATGTTCCTAATTTAATCCCATGTGTCTTAATGTTATCGTGCTTTCTGCGATTGTTTTGTGATATGTTTTTAAAATGATTTGATGTTGCACCTGAATGTAATTTCTCTGTTGAGATAATAAAGTATACTTGACTTGACTTGACTTGATACCTCCCTGCTTAACAGTATCAATGATTGTGAATATTCCGGGATGAAGATTTGGATGCAATTTTCTTCTTCGGAAGATGACGTAAAAAAAGTTGCCTCCCCCCAACTCACCCCCTGGTTTCATGTTTGACGTTTAACACCCCCCCCACCCCTTCCTCCTCTGTGCTGTTGTGCCTGTAACTGCTTATTAAGATTCAATCTTAGGAAGCACCAAGATCTATTTCTGTCTTAGGCTGATGAATTTTGTATGGACAGCGCTCTCGTTTAAATTTGGGCAGATTTTCTTTTGTTTGTTTTATCTGATGTTTGATGAGTTTTTGTCTGTTTTTTGTTGCTTTTTTTATAGGAAGTTCCAGATTTTGACAAAAAGGTTATCGTTGGGAGTCTGTGTTATGCTGCTGTGAAAGACAATAAGGTGAATACTCTGTGTGTGTGTGTGTGTGTATATGCATGCGTGTGTGTGTGTTTGTGTCAAAGTAAAAAAATTATTGTCAGATGGACATCAAATAATCATTACAGTATGCTTCTTTTTACATCAAGCCATCCATAACAAAACATAAAGCAAATTATAAACAAGAAAATAATGAAAATTCTCAAACCACACACACACACACCTGTGCATGCACATACAGACATACATGCGCACACACACACACACAAAACGCAACACACACACTACACACACACACAAAACACAACACACACATACACACACACAAAACGCAACACACACACAACACACATACACACAAAACACAACACACACAAAACACAACACACACATACCAAAGACTCCTTTCCCCCACCCGTGGAGTGACAACAACCAACAATTCTTTACGGCGTGTAGGGAAAAATGCCACTGGTAAAGATAGCTTCCATTGGGCACAGCCATATTTTAATATTGGCCATGGGTCAATTTCACTTGCATCACATGTACAGACACAGTGAATAGCCAAGGACCCTTGGCCGTGTGTTACATGTGTGTTTCTTGACAGTTTGTCTAACATTTTTCTGTAGACCATCTTGAATTTTGTATAAATAAAAACTCACACAAACAAAACCCAGGAAGGTACGTTACAAATGTCCATTGTATTATAATCATTCTTCTCCTTTTTCCTTCTCTTTATTCATTTGATCCTTTTCCTCTTCTTTTTCTTCGTCTTCTCCTGCGCATTTTCCGCTTCCTCCCTTCTGCTTTTCATTTTCTTCTCACCATTGCTATTGCTATCATTATTTATTATTTTAATGTTTTCACCGTCAGGTTGATGTGTTGGAGTCGCTGCTGGAGATGAAACGGGGGGAGGAACAAGGAACAGCCGTGGTCTATTCCTCACTGCTGCAATTGTATGGTGAGTGAATCAGAGAGAGAATGAGAGAGTGTGTGTGTGTGTTCCTCAGCTGGACAGAGAAAAGTAGAAGGGATAAGGAAACCCAGCAGCATGCAACAGATTTGTCAATAAATTATGTTGTTGTCGTACCCTGGCTAAAAAAATCCAGGGATCATCGCAACAGCCGAAGCACTTGAACATTTTGGTACAAAAGCACCAGCTAGGGATGAGAACATTGTGTTTGTGATCGTTTTTGATTACCCCGCCACATGAGCAGCCACACTCTGACTTCGAAGGATTTTGGAAACTGATTATGTTATGCTAGGAGCTTGTCGTGGCTAAAGACAATCCCTGCATAACTATGCATAGCATAACAACATTTTGATGTAGCCTTGGTGTTTTAGCCTTTGTGAATTGGTCTGACACAGCTTTTAAACCAAAGCGAAATAAATTATGTGTGTAGAGTGTAATATTGTGTGTGTGCACATGCGTGCATGCTTGTAGGTGTATCTGTGTACATGTGCACATATGCTTTTGTGCGATTATGGGCATGCATGTTTACGTATTTGTGGGGTTTTGGGGGGAGGAGGGAATGGACAGCACGCGTGAAATTTCATGCTGTTTTCCACACCCTTCAAATTTGTTAAAATGGTACTTTTTTTTCCAGCTGGTCAGGGTGATGTGGAAGGAGTGCAGAAGACCTGCGATCGGCTGGTGTCGGAGGGAGTGAGCAAATCCAGTCTGCGAGTACCCAGTGTCAGAGCCGTAGAGAGTTTTCTGACTGACAACAGCCAGCCCCTGCCTGCATGGGTGAGATGAAACTGTAGTGTGTTGTATTATGTTGTATTGTCAGTGTCAGAGCCGTAGAGAGTCTTCTGACTGACAACAGCCAGCCCCTGCCTACCTGGGTGAGATCAAACTGTGTTGTGTTGTGATGTATTGTGTTGTATTGTTGTATTGTCAGTGTCAGAGCCGTGGAGAGTCTTCTGACTGACAACAGCCAGCCCCTGCCTGCCTGGGTGAGATCAAACTGTGTTGTGTTGTGATGTATTGTCAGTGTCAGAGCTGTGGAGAGTCTTCTGACTGACAACAACCAGCCCCTGCCTGCCTGGGTGAGATGAAACTGTATTGTGTTGTATTGTAGTGTGTTGTGTTGTAGTGTCAGTGTCAGAGCCGCGGAGAGTCTTCTGACTGACAACAGCAAGCCTCTGCCTGTCTGGGTGAGATGAAACTGTAGTGTGTTGTGATGTATTGTGTTGTAATGTGTTGTCATTGTCAGAGCGGTGGAGAGACTTCTGACTGACAACAACCAGCCCCTGCCTGCCTGGGTGAGATGAAACTATTGTAATGTGTTGTATTGTATTGTCAGCGAGCTGTGGAGACTTCTGACAACAACCAGCCCCTGCCTGCATGGGTGAGATGATATTGTGTTGTAGTGTGTTGTAATGTGTTGTGTTGTATTGTCAGTGTCAGAGCCGTAGAGAGTCTTCTGACTGACAACAACCAGCCCCTGCCTGCCTGGGTGAGATCATACTGTATTGTGTTGTGTTGTGTTGTATTATGTTGTGTTGTATTGTAGTGTCAGTGTCAGAGCGGTGGAGACTTCTGACTGACAACAACCAGACCCTGCCTGCCTGGGTGAGATGACACTGTATTGTGTTGTGTTGTATTGTATTGTAACAGAGTGTGAGAGCGGCGGAGACTTCTGACTGACAACAATCAGCCACTCCCTGCCTTGGTGAGATCATACTGTATTGTATTGCATTATATTTTCACAGAGTGTGAGTGGTGGAGAGAGTGTTATCACCCAAAGTTCAGTTTTATAAGAACTGGCTATGGTCGTCACATCACGCCAAAGCATTGTTCCATTTTCAAACTTTGATTGAACTTGATAGAAAATTTCACATGTTCTCGTGATTGTTAGAAGTTTATGGGTTGATGAACAGATTCCACGTTGGAACTCTTTCATTAAAAACTAACAAAAGATTCAAACATGGGTCACCTAGTGTTTGATTGGACGAAATGATTGTACGTGGAGTGTTATTGAGTGTTTTTAGTAAATCAGGTGTATCGTGCCTCATGAAACTGGTTGGAACTTTCTGACAACCTGTTGAGATATATAGAGGCCTCGTACATAGCAAGTTGGGACTTTCTGACAACCTGTTGAGATATATAGAGGCCTCGTACATAGCAAGTTGGGACTTTCTGACAACCTGTTGAGATATATAGAGGTTTCGTACATAGCAAGTTGGGACTTTCTGACAACCTGTTGGGGCTGTTGAGATATATACTAATATAGAGGCTACTGTCCGTAATTGTGACACTTCTGTGAGAGAATGGGGTTGGGGATGTTATTGGATTTCTGTTTCATATTTGTATTGTTTTGGGGGTTTTTTCTTTCAATATTGTTATGTGTAAAGCGCCCTGTAGCTTATTTAGTAGGATGGATGCTGTATAAATGCTCATTATTATTATAGTAGGGAGTTCATTTGAGGGGATGGTACTAGGGATTGAAAAAACAAGGCTTAAATGCCAAAAGGTGCTATCATTCTTTTCTGGTAACAGCCAGAAAGCACTACCAGCCTTCTTTATTGCTTTTCTGATGGCGTCTTTTTGCCGTTACCCCCAGGAATAATAGTACCTACTGCCATTGAACACTGGTCACTGTTTACCGTTATGATCATATGTGGTCTGTCTCTTTTCTCTTACCCATCCCATCTCTTTGTCAGCTCCTCAAACTTCAAGGTCAGTTCAGAAAGTGTGAGCGGAATGTTCATAAACTGTACTGCTACATTTCATGGGATTACTTAACCTTGTAAAGTTTTACAAATGGAGACTGATAACCATTATAGACAGATAACCACCTAGATACGGGGTAATGATATGAAGAAGATTGGCCATCAATGTTTCGCTTGCTAATGGAATACAAATTAAATCTGTTTGCAGGGGGATGATTCTTCATCAGATTCGTCGTCAAGCTCATCGTCGGACGAGGAAAAACCACCGCAACAACAGTCATAGTCTATAGGCTTTGTGACTTCAGAACTCGAGAGGGAAGCTACGTTTGTGTTGGGGCCTAAGACTTTTTTTTATTGGAAATCAATAGTTCTTTTGATTCAATGATGTCGCAAGTTATTGGATTTATTTTTGTTCATGCTTCAAAACTTGGGCCAATGACTTTAAGTGTATGCGAAAGAGAGAGAGAAAGTGAGTGAGCGAGTGAGCATGTGTGTGTGTGTGTTTATTTGAAAGTGTGAGTGTGAGAGAGAATACAGTACAGTGGAACCTCCCTTATAAGACTCCCTCCCATATAAGACCTATTCTCTGAGACATGACCTCATTTTGGATGATTTTTGAAGGTCTTATAAGGGAGGTACCACTGTAATTAGAAATGGAACCACGTTATGGATTTTAGATATAGACAAATGGACAGAGAGAAGGGATAAAGAGTGTGTGTGTGTGTGCGCGCATGCCTGTGAATTTTATCTTGAGCAGTGTCCTGTGAAGTGAAAGAATAGTAAGAAACTCATGAAAGAGCTAGAGGGAGTGAGGGAACGAGAGAGACAGGAGAGGGAGAGAGAGAATATCAAGGAACCTTGCAAACATTACAAGTTTTGTAGAACTGACACTGGGTCATCTAACTAAACCAGAACTGTGATTTCAGAAAGGACATTTCTGTTTTTAGAATAGAATCTGTTGAATTACTGAATACATGTACAGTGATCGGGCTGGCTTTTGAAACCAATAAGTCCTGGGACTGATTGACCAAAAAATCAATCAGTCCTTTTGACAACCAATAAGTCCCATTTTTTTTCCTAATCACAATATCATCTTTGTGTTTGTCACTCCACCGGAAGAAGTTTGACGACACACACTGTGGATCGGGAAATAACTCAGTCTCTGAGATCTCTCGCAATCAGGTTTTTCCGTATGCACTCGGAACACAGTTGTAAGTAACACGTTAGAAGCGACTTCGATTCTGTTTAACAATGTGTACAAAGCTTGAAGTGTCATTTATTGATATTAATTGTATAGTAAAAATAAATTCAAAAATAAGACTTGTAATCATGATGCACACACACACAATCACACACACATACATAAATGCACAAACACGCGCACGCACTGCAGAAGAGCTTGCCATCACGATGCTGAAGCCAGTCAAATTCTTCACATCAACTTGACTTGAATTTGCCAGTTACTTTCTTCTTTTCATCACTACCGACAGTTGAAGTAGAACTTGAAGTTGAAGGGCCTGGAACTGGTTCGAGGGTTTTTGTCACCTGACTTAAAACTTCAGAGTCTTTGGAAGAACTTTGTGTCGAAGTTTTCACAATCCAGCAAAGCAGCGCCATTTTTTTGCTTCCAAGAAACACGCATGCGAGCAGCAGCATGGGTGGCGAGAAACAAAGGGAAATTACTCTGTGGTTTTTGTCGTCTGCTTCAAGCCTAGTAGGCCTAGTGATTGGTTGGTTGCAGGAAGTTTTACGTCCTCATAGCCGTAGCTCTTAGGGACAAGTAGTTCTGGTGCTGTAGTCTTCGATGTAGCGGGTACACCTGGAAATTGGTTCATCAACGTTGTTCTTTGGAAAGGGTTGGGTGGGAGGCGCTGGAGTAGAGTCAGTATAGTATTAGTAGTGAAAGAATAGGCCCAGTATATTTTGTTGATCGTTTCCTGCAAGCCGAATTGGCTTCAACATTCTGATCGCGGCGAACACGTTTGAGGAAGCAATCGGCTGAGAGAAAAACTGTACAGTGTACGTCACAATGACGTATTGACTGAAAAATGTATACGTCAAACTTGAAACTTTGTACATAATTTACGTACAGATCTGCGTAATCGGGAACATTGACTGATGGGACCGAGTGCCTGGAAAATCAATAGGTCCCCGGACCGGCTGAATAGTAAACGATCGGTCCCACAGAAAATCAATGCGTAAAGGACCGAAAACCGATCAAGTTCCTGATCACTGCATGTACAGGTATCTCAGTCGCTCCTACATTTGAAAATGTAGCTAATGATTGTTTTGTTGGAAAAGTTGTTTGCATGTACCTGATATTAAAATGATGTGATGTTTTCAAGTTGGGATTTTTTGTTTGTTTGTAGAGAGTGCATGAGTAAATGTGTTAAGTATCGGTTATTAGATTGTGTGCATGCGTGCGTGTGTATTATGTATTTGTGCATGCTAAAATGTCTATTAAGATATATATTTTGTTCATGACCTGTACCTTCCCCTCTCTAATGTGGTGACAGCCCTGACATGGCCTTAGTTGTCGACGGGGCTATAATTGTAATCTCAATCTTCCCCTCTCCCTCTTTCCTCTCAGTCTCTCTCTCTCCCTCTCTCTCACACACACGTTGTTCACAAACCAATGTAAAACAATGTCAAGCGCTTTATGCCTTTACTGAACACTTTAAGCGGTAATAAACATTCGTCGGTGAAATTCAAAAACCTTGTATCTCGATTTTTGGGGTTTTTGAGTTAGATACAGTCAGCTCTCTAATTTTTCCCGGCACCTTCCACCAAAAGCTCATATCTCTAACGACTTTCTACCTGGGGCAAATGAGGTGTGTAAAAACTCGCAAGTCCCAAATTCAGATCTAGTTAAGGACAAAAAGCTTGTATCTTTGTTCTTTTCAAGTATTAAATTTTAAAAAGAGTAATTTTAACAAAATGCAGGACTAAACTCGCAATATCTTGAACAACATATTGATCATAGTTAATCAATTGTGGTAAACACGGTTAATTTAAAACAAATTTTTTCTCTCAAAACTACCAAAATTGAGATACAAGGTTTCTGAATTTCACCGACGCATTGCTCTCAGCATGATTATATTTCACAAAATTGTGGCACATTTACATATTTAAAAGAATTGTACATAAAATTCCCATTGGAAAAAGCGTTCTTGAAAACAAATGGCAGTGAATCGAAGTACATAAATGGTTACAAGCAAACAGCAGCGATAATTGGTAGAATTTTTGTGTAACTCTTTTACATTATTTTTAATGGCACACATAAAAAAAATTCATGCCTAAAGATTTTCACAAGTCTTGATAACAATTTCAAAACTTGATGGCACTGTAGTTTCCTTTTATTCAACAAGAACCAAAAAAATAATTATGAAATTTGGTTTGTGAATCATGATGTTCATGCAATTAAAAAGAATGCTGATTTGTAAAACAATTTGCATAATGAATGAAAAATGTTGGCTAAAACAGCATAGCCACTGCGAAGAAAAGCAGCGCGAGAAGATTAGTAAAAAATGAATTGGTAAATATTTCAGCAAACAGATAATAAAATGGTTTATTTTCAAGGCAACAAAATTGCTTGCTTGCTCTCTCTCTCTCTCTCTCTCTCTCTCTCTCTCTCTCTCTCTCTCTCTCACACACACACACACACACACACACACACGGAGGCAAATGCACTACACATTTAGAAGCAAGAGCAAGAATTTGCATATTACAGCAACAAGATAAGATTTTTGTAAGAAAAAATGTCTACCGTGCATCTCCCACACATGCTCGTGCTCACACACCACACACACACATTCGCAACCGACAGTTACTCGATCATGAAAAGGAATACAAAAAAAGATGAACATGTACATTTCAATCAACAAACTTTCAAAGTTTAGATTTTTTTCTCAGACAACATTTTCAGAAAATGAAGCATCAAACAAAAACTAAATAATAACAACAAAAACTAGTGCATACATAACAAAACATTCCAAGTAAAAACCTGAGTGAAAAGAAGAATGAAATGATTTGTGTCAGAACTTCTTTTTGTTTCAAAGAGCCTTAGAAGGAACAACAAATCATTCTTGTAATATGATACAATAATGCAGTTGCAAAATGATTGTGATTGTCCAAACTAAGATAAATATTTTCTATAATCTACATCAGTACATGTATCTTTACTTTGAATGCAAGTGGCAGAGAGAAACTCAAGAGCACAAACATATTTGATGAAAGATGATCTTTCCTTTCCTACAGTGTCCAATGTAACAAAGATGACCTACAAGCTGTGTGCACATGATTTTTCTGTATGTTAAAACCTAAATACGCTTAGGAAAAAGTACTGCGATCCTGTTTAAAAAAAAGTAGAGAATTAGGTGAACTAATGGAATCTTATAAAATATAAAATAAAAAGCTGAAGCAAACAGGCATTACTATTACATTCATTTTCACAAACATATCTGCAACACCAGCTACCTATTTCAAATAGTATTGAAAAGCTACAGGGTTTTTTCCTCTACGCTAGTTGAAAGTCACATAAGCATAAAGAAGCACGTACTTGCAAGTTGCATTGTCTGAACCATCTTTTGTCATAGATTTTTTTCTCTTTTGAACACACTTCACAAACTGTGCCAACACTGCGACAACAGTTCAAATATCGATGGACAATATTCCACCAATTTCAATTTAGATTGTCTGCCTTCCTTCAACCAGCAGGTTAGTCATGATCAAAAACAAGGGTAGTAGCATGTGCATATTTTCTCCATTTTTTGCTCAGCATATAAAACAAGAATATCCCTCACAGCCTTTGGATGCTCTTTTAGGACTGAAATTTTTTTTTTTCTTTAAATAATAAAGAAAAGCTAGAGCTCTCCATAATGATAAAGAAAATTTGAAAGTGAAATAAAATGGAGGGATTTTGATATTTCCATTATTTTCATCGCTGATGATTTCAAACATTGTCCAGTGATGTTTAGTGTATCACAGCCAGTGTCAATTCCCACTACATTTCCTGTCAAATGTACCGTATTTTCAGCAATTATCTACAGATCCTTGGTTGCATTTTCAGAAGTCATTTATGGATCCTTGGCTGCATTTTCTGCCTTCTCACCCTCCTCCTCCAGCGGTTCAGGAAAGCTGATCTTCATCACCCCCACGCACAAATAACACCCCTTTCCTTTCAGCTGTGCCGGGAAAAACTTCTCAATATACTCATCCGCCTTTTCTCCGGTGATCAACTGATCCGTGATGAACTTCACATGGCGCGACGACAGATTACAGTTATCTCCCCCTGACTGTAAAACCCGGGGAATCAGCGTGGACTTTCCGTAGCCGTCGTAGTCAAGGACGGTTAAGTCGCGGAGCTTGCACAAGTCGTCATAGCAACACTGGTGGTGCTCGGCATGTTCGTGGGCGTCGAGGCAATAGTCGGCTCCACCCACGATGGAATACTGGGAGTTTTCGCCGACCACACGGCCGGTGAATCGACCGTTAGGCAGAAAGCACAGGTGAGCCAGACCGCTGACGTGAACAGGAATCTCCATGCTCATAGTGATGGTGACCACTGTAAAATCTGCAGCAACAATACAGAACAAATTCAATTGATTTCTGATAATCAATGGACTGAAAGATGAATATTCTATAACAAAAAAATTAAACATACTATAACACGAGTTTTACTTTATCTGATTATAATAGCTTCATCCCTCCGCTCTCAATGAAGATATCAAATCTAGTTGTATTATTTGTTTGTTGAAGTATCCAGGCTAAAAGACTCCAGGGGCCAACAGCCGAAGCATTTGAAGTTGAACACTACAAATTTGCTTGAGAACATTTAGACTAGATGTGTGTGACTGTTTTTGATTACCCCGCCACATGAGCAGCCACACTCCGTCTTCAGGGGATATCTACAGTCGAATCCGCTTATAAGAAAACCCGCTTATAAGAAAGCAATTTGTTTTCCCTGGCCAAACTCCTTCTTTCGTATGTATTATCAAAACTCGGATATAAGAAAACCGCTTATAAGAAAACTCGGTTATAATGAAGCAAATTCGTTCTCCCATCCGCGATGTAAACTCGGATATAAGAAAATGATTTCATACAAGGGAGTTGGTTTGCAGTTCATTTTCTTATAAGCGAGTTTGATTTTCTTATAAGCGATTTTTAAAAAATTAGGGCATGAACTGAAAGGATGTTCCAAAAAGTGCAGTCGTTCCAACAAAACAAACAAAAGAGGAAAATTTACGTCAGAGCAGCTACGTCACAGACACTACAGGCACAGGCACTTGATTGCAAGACTAACTGGGTTCTTTTTGTTCCTTAAATTTCATGCTTTCCTTCAGTATTCTGTACAAAATAAATGCTGAGAAGAAGGAAAAATACGAATGCCTGTACTTTAGTGTTAGTTGTAGTGAGACTAGAGTAGCCTATCTTAATATAGAAAGATACAGCCGAACCCGCTTATAAGAAACTCGCTTATAAGAAAACCAGCTTATAAGCAAGCAATTTATTTTCCCTGGCTGAATTCCTTCTTTCTTATGTATTATCAAAGCTCGGATATAAGAAAACCGCTTATAAGAAAACTCGGTTATAATGAAGCAAATAGGTTCTCCCATCCGCGATGTAAACTCGGATATAAGAAAATGATTTCATACAAGGGAGTTGGTTTGCAGTTCATTTTCTTATAAGCGAGTTTGATTTTCTTATAAGCGATTTTTAAAAAATTAGGGCATGAACTGAAAGGATGTTCCAAAAAGTGCAGTCGTTCCAACAAAACAAACAAAAGAGGAAAATTTACGTCAGAGCAGCTACGTCACAGACACTACAGGCACAGGCACTTGATTGCAAGACTAACTGGGTTCTTTTTGTTCCTTAAATTTCATGCTTTCCTTCAGTATTCTGTACAAAATAAATGCTGAGAAGAAGGAAAAATACGAATGCCTGTACTTTAGTGTTAGTTGTAGTGAGACTAGAGTAGCCTATCTTAATATAGAAAGATACAGCCGAACCCGCTTATAAGAAACTCGCTTATAAGAAAACCAGCTTATAAGCAAGCAATTTATTTTCCCTGGCTGAATTCCTTCTTTCTTATGTATTATCAAAGCTCGGATATAAGAAAACCGCTTATAAGAAAACTCGGTTATAAGCAAGCAAATTCATTCTCCCATCCGCGATGTAAACTCGGATATAAGAAAATGATTTAATATAAGGGAGTTTTGTTTGCAGTTCATTTTCTTATAAGCGATTTTTTTTTAAAATTAGGGCATGAACTGAAAGGATGTTCCAAAAAATGCAGTCATTCCAACAAAACAAACAAAAAAAGAGGAAAATGTACGTCAGAGCAGCTACGTCACAGACACACTAACCTCAATATAGAAAGATACAACCGAATCCGCTTATAAGAAACTCGCTTATAAGAAAACTTGCTTGTATTGAAGCAAAAAAAATTATCTGCCGAACTTCTTCTTTCTTATCTATGATCAAAACTCGGATACAAGAAACTCGCTTATAAGAAAACTCGGTTATAAGCAAGCAAATTCCATCCGCAATGGAAACTTGGACATAAGAAAAGTATGTCATACAAGAGAGTTGGTTTGCAGTTCGGTTTTTTTTTTATAAGCGAGCTCTATTTTCTTATAAGTGAATTACCATTGACAACATTTTCTTAAAGACCCACCAGATCACATGTCAAAATCACGAGTTCCACATGTTTTCCCTCTTATAGCTGGTACAAAATCTTGTTTTGACCAGGTTTGACTCCCATACAAATGCCCCCAAATTGAAAACGAAACATTTTAAAGAACAGTCTCAATTTGAAGTTCGGGGAATTTGTATGTGGGTCACAGCTACCCAGAAAAAACAAGGGACTTAATCGTGTTGGGTCAGTGTGTCTTTAAAAGTGAGTTGGACCTGAACTGAAAGGATGTTCCGAGAAAATTGAAGTCGTTCCAAAAAGGGAAAGTTTACTTCATACCAGTTGCGTCACAGACAGTCTAAACAGTACAGGCACTTGATTGCAAGACTAATTGAGTTGTTTTTGTTCCTTTATTCTATACTTTCCTTCAGTATTCTGTGCAAAATAAATGTTGAGCAAATGTTGGTGGTAGAGAGACTGTCCATCCTTTTATTTTCAGCAGCAATGGCAGAGAGGAAAAGGCAATCCATTTTTTTAAGAAGATAAATACAAATAACTGAATATGTGGACGAAAATCCACATAAACAAAAGCAAACGATTGATAAAAAGCTGCATGGGTGGACAGTAAATGGTAATAGTTCAGTACAAGAAAGGTGAAGGGGTACGTATTTGATAACAGAGAAAAGGAAAAAAAAGCTTGTTAGTTTGAGTGGTTGTAGGCACCTTTAAATCTTCTTCTTAGTAGACGATTTTGATTTTATTATGTAAGAAATGCATCAAATTAGGAAAAAGGATGTTCTCTTCATTTTGTTTCGAATATAAGAAAACTCGAATATGGTAATAAGCAAAAATTGATTTCCGTTCGATTTTCTTATAACTGAGTTTCGCTGTATTTTGATTTTATGATGTAAAACATGAGTCATAGGTGGCAAGTTTCTTTATAGTCCATTGGCATTGTACAAACGCAAATACAAAATTGTCTTCCACTGTGTAAAATGAGTTATGCATCCAAAATAGAATTTTAATTAAAAACAAGAAACAGAAATTTACATTTAAACAAATATATGTTACTCTCACACCACACCCACTCATTCATCTGCTCTCCACTATCTTGCTCGCTCATCATGCAACTCACACCACGTCTGCCTTCATTTTTGTTTTTAATTTTCTGTTCCGTTCTTTTCTTTTTTCCTCCTTTGTTTTTCATTTTTTCCATGCACCAAATTAGGTAAAAGCATTTTCTCTTCGTTTTATGTTTCTGTTTGTCTTTTATTTTATTTTTTTCTCTTTTATTTTTTCCCTTTTTCCCCATTCAAATCGGTCATAAGAAAACAAATTCAAAATGTTTTCTTATATCTGAGTATTGGATATAAGAAAACCCGGATATAAGAAAACAAAACATTATCTCCCTTCGATTTTCTTATAACCGGGTTTTACTGTAGTATAAAAAGAATATACCTGCAGTCTACATACTACACAGAGAGCTCTTTAGTTTTGAACCTCATTATCCTGTATTTTTATGCACACAATTTGAACAAAGTAACATTGAACAGATTAATTTGACTACTTTATGGGACGGTAGATTTTAAAAAAAAGAAAGATCGTCACAACTAGACATGTATATTAGATCTAAATATAATTAAAACCTGTTGGTCTAATACGATGTTCATCACTTCATGTACATGTAGTCTAAATACAATTGAATGAATGAAAGATGGTGTTTTACGTCCTCTCGGTCATAGACACATATGGGACATTTGTAAATACAAAGATGGTGGGAACAATACTGGCTGCAATGCCCGGAGGCAGTGCAACACCAGTAAAGTCCCGAGTTTTTATCAATATAGATATGTGTAGCGGTAACCACACCTCGGATAAACCTCATCGGCTATGGTACCGCCAATTTCATAGTCTATACATGAGTAATAATCTAAATACAATTGACGACGAAAATCGTGTTTTACGTCCTCTTGGTCTGAATCAGACACATATGATATGTATGATATGAATTAATAATCTAGTTCTCTTAAATAATAGTCATTTAATTTTAAGACAGGAAAGAAAGGACCTAGAACCAAATTTGTGTTCCATTTAAGCTAAGCAAAGAACGAATCCAGACAGCTGCCAATCACTGGCAACTGTTCCCTTGTTGTGTAACCTTGTTTTCACAACTGTTCTTGGCTCCTTCCACCTTATTCAACACACTGGGTGCACTGAGTGACTGAAGAAACAACTTTGAAACAAGGAGCACCACTCTGACAGAATTGTCTGCTTTTTTACCTGTGTTATACCTTGACCACAAAATAACGTAAGTTCTAGTGTACAAATCTACAAACTCCTGCTAAAAAGAAACGATACTTGGTCAGTTGGTGTAATCTTATTAATCCGTTGCTTTTTTGACTGAAGATGAATAAATTAGTCTCAGAATGGTTGCAGTAAGTTGGCGTTTGGGATTATGTTCCCCCATGAAATGTTAAACTAGGTCAGTTTTACAAACTTCCCTCAGTCCAATGTGTCATGTCAATTCAAATCAACAGTTTGTTTATAATTATTAATAGCAGTAAATCTAGTTCAGCTTTTATTGATAAGGTGATGGTGTTCTCTTAACCGTTCATGTTTTACACAATGGCTTAAAATCTGGGGGGCAAATTTTTGTGGGAGCTAAAAATTGATCAGGGCCATGGGTTAGAGTTATCTTCCCTGATTGAATGGTGACCTTGCAAGGCAAGTAACATTGCAGTTTTAGTTTTATTGTGTTTGATTCTTCCTTTTTTCCTTATTTAAAAAACAATCTTATATGAAAGTTATGGAATATTATTCATTTGTTGATTTGAGGTCCAACTATTTAGCACGTGGTGCAATGAGATGTGAAAAATGGACAACTTGAAGTGGCAGGTTTAGCTTGTTACTGTTAGTTAACATTCACATTGTAGTGTAGTAGTAGTAGTAGTACTAGTAGGGGTAGGGACTGTCGCATGAAAATAGGTAGCTCATAAAAATAAGTAGCTCGCTACTATGAGAGTCTGTATTTGCGACAACCACAAATTTCACTTTTTCTGTACTTTAACCATTTAACTAACCCTAACCCTAACCCTATCCCTAACCCTAGAAAAAAGTGAAATTTGTGGTTCATGCTCAATGTCGCAAATACACACTGTCATACTCATAGGTAGCGAGCTACTTATTTTTACGAGCTACCTATTTTCATGCGACAGGGACTAAATAAGCCGTCAAGCTTTTTGGCAGTCCCATCGAATCATCAATTTTTATTTTGTATCTTTGATCAAGGTGTAATCGGTTGAATTTTCCTATCATGCAATTTTAATCAATGCTTCTAAATATATTTATAAATTTTGGATGATTATCTAGACGATTTTTGAATGTATTAGTATTGGGTGCACATTTTAGGTCCACTGGTAAATCATTCCATAGGTTAGCAATTCTGTTAGTAAAACAATATTTTTTAATGTTAGTGTTATATCGCTTAATGAAAACCTTACCATATGAATTCCTTGTTATATCGTATTGTACAGATTTAAAGAAATCATCCCATGACAAATCAACATGACCATTGAATATTTTACATGCTTCAATCAGGTCTCCCCTGACTCTTCTACCTTTAAGGGAATAGAGATTAAGATAAAGAAGTCTGTTTTCATAAGTCATATTTCTGCATTTCTTAACAAGCTTTGAAGCCCTTCGTTGAACTTTTTCAATAGCTACTGATTGATATTTATATTTAGGATACCATATATTGTTGCCATACTCTAAATGTGGCCTTACTAGTGCTTTATATAGTTTGGTAAATATGTCATAATCAATATTGGATGTTACTAGTCTAATGAATGTTAGTTGTTGAGTTGTTCAGACAGTAATCTAATATTCTTTCAGTTTCGTAGGGCAACCACCTTCATCTTTTTGATGGTTATCAGTTTTTGTTTACACACACACACACACGCACAGCACGCACGCACACACACACACACACACAGTGACACACACACAGAGACTCGTCTGAATCACTTTTAGACTTTTAGTGGAAGGACGTTAAACTGAAGAACAACAACACACACACACACACACACACACACACACACACACACAGACACTTGAAAAAATTATTACGCAAGGATTGAGATTTTAGGCCAGCCCTATTCTTACAATCTGTAAGAATCACACAGAGAGAGATATATAGTTGCAGCAAAATCTGTACTCCTCCCCTGTGTGGGACCCCTACACCGCTAAAGAGGTCGGCCGGATGGAAAAGGTCCAGCGACGTGCTGCCCGCTGGGTGGTAAACAGGCACCGCCAGACATCCAGCGTAGAGGACATGTACTCCCAGCTGCAGTGGACCCCACTCGCCAACAGAAGGCGCACACCCATACTGACGACCTTCTTTAAGTTCCACCACAGTGACATCACTATCAACACCCCATCCCTCCACCCACCAACAAGACAAACGAGAAAGTCCCACCAAGCAACATACCTCCTCCCCTCTTGCAAAACCAGCTACAGAGTTTTCCTTTTTTCCACGGACCATCTGATGGAGCTTCAAGTCCCGGATCTAAACAGCGTCCCTCCCCCCCCCCTCCTACCCCCCTCTTTGACCCTGCCCCACTCATTCCCCTCCAGTATTCCCCAATCCTACTTCCAACTTGTCCCATCTTTCCCCCAGCCATTCAAGCTGATCATCTGGGCGGCCAAGGAAATTATTACTGTGTACAGATATCTTATCTACATGACCGAAGTCCCCAGTTTTTACACACAACTGAACCATCAAAAAGATGATGAGGTTGTCTACTGCAAGAAGAAGAAAAAGAAATCTTCAACGTGATGAAGTTGGTTGCCTAAGGAGAAGGAGAGAGAGAGAGTATGATTTTTTTTATTGAGGGTAAAACTAAGTAAAAATCTAAAATGAAAAAGTTAAATTGAAGATCGACAAATTGACAAAGCTTTTCACTGTGTTCCTACATAATGTGTGCAACAGCGTGGAACATGCAAAACTGGGAAAAAAAAAGAAAACAAGGGGGTGGGGATGAAGGGATGCCTTTGAGTTTGAGACATCTACAGATATAATACTAATTTTACTATAGGCAGAGGCTCAGGGTATGGGCCCGTATCTCATTCTCTAGGCTACGGTTACGGAAAATGCATTTGTTGACGAAAAATTTGACTAGGAAGAGTTGCTATGTTGTCTTTCTAAGTAATCATACCCCAATTCATGGGTATGGTAGCTCCCCGTGGGGATACCGGTTTTTGTTGTATAAATAGTTCACCCACCTTCTGGAAGTTCTGTGCTTGTAACTTCCTCTAATCTGTCACTCTCTTTGACTCTGCCTTTTCCCTTGCTTACTGTCATCTACTATCTTTCTGCGTTACCGGTCCATTCTTCTGCTTTTTTTCACGAAACACTTTCAAAAAGATTTCCTGCAGCCGAAGTCGGACTTGCTGGGCCTAATTATTTCTTAGTTAGGCGCATGACGGCAGCATGACGCATCTGCTCTCATTATTGACAGAAAACTGTCTGAGTGATCGAGGAAGAATGGGCATGGTAAGGTGTGGTTCTGGTTCTGGTACTATACATCAAAGGAGCCTATAAAGGCTATGTACTCAATGGAAGTGGGAGAGCGCACTGAGAATTGAAATATAAAATACTTTTATTTTCCTTTTTTTTTAAGTAAAGAAAAATGTCTGTTTTACTGTGTGGTGGTGTTGACAGCTTTATAAGAGTTGACCATAGGCCTTTTCGCAGTATCCGGGCTGTGTGGGTGTATATTTGTGTGGGGGTGTTGCTGGTACTGGGAGTGCGTTTACATGGCGTTGCCATCTTGTTTTGTTTTTTTAGGTTTTATTACATGATGGTTGAAAGGGAAGCGGGAGAATAAAATTTGACCAATGGACAACTTTGTTGCTACTAGGTTCTTTAACATGCTTGAAGTGAAGTGCATGAGCACAGGCAGCCTCAGGTTGTGATGTTTCATCCGATGGACTGAGAGACTTAGCAGGGCTGACCAAACATTAAAACATTTCAGTCGCCTTCCGGATAAATAACTGAAAAATGTTGCTCGGCCAAACACATTTTCACTAGCCTGAAGAAAACAAAAAAAAATCCCTGAACACACACACTCACACAGGGGAGAGGGAAGGAGAGAGGAAAAGAAGAGAAAGGAGAGAGGAAGAGAGAGTGGGAAAGAAAGAAAGGAGAGAAGAGAAAAATGATATGGGGAGAGAGGTGGGGGAGAGAGAGAAAGGGAGGAGATTGAGGAGGCTACCTTTTCTTTTCAGTACCAGTGCTGGCATGTTGTTATCTTAGCAGACAGCTAAGCTTGATTTGATACAGATATTGGGTTGGAAGGGAGAGATGGTGTGGGGACACTCAGTAATAAACAGGGCCATGCAGTACCGGAATTTACAGTGGCCCATTGGGCTAGTGACTTTTGAAATCTACTGGCCCACAGATTTTTATACTAGCAATGGCTACCAGAATAGTAGTTTGGCCAGCCCTGCTTGGCATTCAGTGATTCGCGGAACAAGGCTTATTGGAGAGTGTTCAACACAAACTCTTCCTGCTGCTGCCAGGAAACAAACTCAACTTTCTTACTGAACAAGGCGAACCGGCTAACTCTAAGCCACTGCACCATTTAATAAAACTATCGTATAAAAAAATTGCACTTAAGGGCCCAGCCCTTATTTCACTTAAGGGCAAACCACATTGTATACGATTTGACTTCAATATGATACGATTGTGACGATGTCTGTGAGTCATGATTCAAGTGAAATACTTCTGTCTAAAAATAACTACTATTTTTGTTCACTATACAGCATACTCATGTAGACTGCATTACACAAATCAAATCAAATGTCTGATACAAAAATAAGAGTTTATCAGATTCATGTACAGGAGACTACAAATAGTGAACATAACTAGTAGGATTTCATGAGATTTATTTAGACAGTAGAATTTCATGGCAATCATGCCTCAAAAATGTCAAAATCGGATCGTAGTGAATTGAATCGTATACAGTGTAGCGCCAGCAAAAAAAAAGTAGATCTATATTACCAATATTAGACTCCAATCATAAAATGTGCTGGTTACTGAACACTGGTTTTGACCAACCTTGGCTTTCTTCTTTGCAGTTGATGGATGTTAACCCTGCCCCGGTTGGTTGGCATAAATACCGCAGCGTCATCAGGAGGAACTTCCTGTCCGTGTTCTTCCCTGTCTTTGTGTCGACGGCCATCTTCCTTGACTGGAACAGGACGCGCAAGTTCAAGAAGCAGAAAGCTTTGCTGGCCGCTGACACCACTGACTGAGGTGAGTGGACTTTGAATTGAGCTGTGAATCTTCTGTTATCTAAGTAGGCTTGATAGGTTAGTTACTCAGGTCCCTCTTGTCACTGTCAGTACCAATTTGCATCAACTGTTCATAAGTTTTAAAATCTTCTAGATGAAGATCCAAATATGAAAACAAATGTATAAGGATTTTTATAAATAAAAACATTAATTATAAATATCAATTCCTGTACATTTATTTTTGAGGATCATCTATTGGGGTCTGCAACGAACACCTTTTGCAAGAGTGAATGCCCTTGGAGGGTGGGGGAAGATGGTTCAGTACTGACCAGACAGGGGGATAACGCCAATAACCCCTATTTGATGCCACTAAATGGCTGCCTTTCGCAAGAGTGAATGCCCTTGTCAGTACTGACCAGCAAGAGCAATTACTCTCACTGTCAAGGGCATAATAACCCTAGTTGCAAAGGCCTATAGAGTACGGAAATTTTGCAAACCACCAAGCACTCGAAGCAAAAATCAAGTTACTACAAGTACAATGAACAAATGAGCATTCAAGCCATAATCAGTACTACTATTATAAAAAGTAAGGGCTTTAAACTCCCCAGCTTATCTACCATTAACAGAAATGATTAGTGATTTAGATGCATGTTGAATTCGAAAATGTCAGAAAATATTTGTTTAAAATGTATGTATGCTGTGTGTGTGCATGTCTGTGAGCACATAGCGACATGCATAATATGCATGTGTGTGCATGTCTGTGGTGGGTGCATGCAAGTGTTTTATTAGTGATGGACATTTATCATCATCACTGTTATTCTAATTACTATTATTTAAATCACTGGAAATCTGCCTTTGTGTGTTTCCAGACCCTTCACGATGCCGAAGCTGGTGATGCAAGGCAAGCACTTCCTCAGCCTGCTGTGGCTGGGGGTGCCTTTATCGGGCTATTTCATTGGCCGATACCTGCAGAACAAGCATGACGAGGATCTGACGCGCTTCCGCAACAAGAGCCAGCTCTTTGGCGGCCGCAAGCAGAGTGTCTGGTAGAATGCCTGTGAAATTTTTAGCATGATTGTTTTGCCACTTGAGTGTGGCGGTTTGTGAGTCCATTAAAATGATCTTAAAGAGAATTGTTTTGTTTGATTTGATGACGTGTTCAAGTGTTTGTGTGTGTGTGAATCATGTAAGCGACCTTTTCAAAGCAGAGGAGGCACTTGCTCTCACGGAAAGCTGGGTAGACATTTGTTATGGAGATGCCTCTTGCCCAGAAGGCCTAGCCACTCTCTTGCCATGAGGACTTTTAGGCTGTCAGTTTCTGACCCTCTATCTCTCCACATCCCTAGGTATAAGCTTTCAACTGTCAGTCGGTGTTCTTTTGCTGTTTCAGGACCAACCCCCTGGAACAAACTTCCTCTCTCCCTCTGTCAGCGACTGACCCTCTCTGCTTTCAAATCAGACCTCAAAACCCACCTGTTTCACCGTCATTGAAGCTCATTTCTCATACGCATGTGTCTGTTATCGTCTTTGTATAGTGTCTCTGTTTGAATGTGTTATGAATGTTCAACGTGTGTGTGCGCTTCGATTTGATTTCTATCAAGACTTGGCGCCGTATAAATACTGTATGTTGTTGTTAGTGTTGGTCTGCAGTATGAAAAGCTAGGGCAACGGTCACCTTGTTTGAGATTCAAGGTCATTCTCAACAGCTGTCAAATCATGTGCTGTTTCTGTATTATCAATCATCCTATAGCTTTCACTCTCATTGGCTCACTCGTGTTATCAAAGTTAACACGAAGTGAGTCTATAGTATGATTATTCGGTTGTGTGTGTGTGTGTGTGTGTTGTGTCCGTGGTCTAATCTCCAAACTTTAACGTTGGCATTTTCTGGGGAAATAGAAGGCGTACATTGTTCAAACTTTGCATACACACAGATGTTTATGCAAGCTTTAAAACAACACTGTAAACAGATAACAAACAGATAACATTTTAGATTAGTGGGTTAGAGAGTATTCATCAGGCAACATGAGTTAAGAAAATCAACACTGAAAGCCTCGATAGCTCATTGGTAGAGTGTCTGTCATGCCAATGGTTCCGGGTTCGATTCTCGGCACGGGCACTTTTTTAAAGTTGTATCCATTAACGAGTTTCATTTGTACTTTAAAATGTTATTGGCAATCTTGTACTTTAGGACCCCCCCCCCCCTCAATCTTTGTTTGTTTGTGCCTGTTCGAGTGAGCCTTGAAGGCTTTGCCTCTTGTTTTACTATTGATCTAAAGTATATGTTAGTGTATGCGATTTTTGTGTGACTGATGAGGAAGGAAATGTGTGTGTGTACATTTTGACTACTGGGTTTAACGTGTGCTAAGACAGTGCATGGGCACAGGGGACCTCGGTTTATCATCTCATCCGTAAGACTCCACATTCAGACCGTAAGGCCTAGTGCAGAGGTTTGAACTCGGGTTTATTGTATACAAGGCGAACGCATTACCTCTGTGCTACTCTACACCTTAGAACGACACAGTGTTACATCTACACCTTAGAACGACACAGTGTTACATCTACACCTTAGAACGACACAGTGTTACGGGCCAGCCACATGTCCACTAAAATCGTACGACTGTACGATACGATTCAATCATGTGGTCTCCAAGAACACATGCCATTCGCGCTTGGAGATCACGTGATGGAATCGTACATGTGGCTGGCCCTTTAGTGTTTGTGTGAACCTTGAACAAAAGCAAAAGCCCTGAGAAAAGGGCCAAGGAGTAGGAATGACTGGAGTGGATTGTGCAGAACCAACAGTGCTGCTTTGACTCGCTGCAGTGAGTGGATTGTGCAGCAAACCAACAGTGCTGCTTTGACTCGCTGCAGTGAGTGGATTGTGCAGCAAACCAACAGTGCTGCTTTGACTCGCTGCAGTGAGGAGTGGATTGTGAAGCAAACCAACAGTGCTGCTTTGACTCGCTGACACACTGCAGTGAGGAGTGAATTGTGAAGCAAACCAACAGTGCTGCTTTGACTCGCTGCAGTGAGGAGTGAATTGTGCAGCAAACCAACAGTGCTGCTTTGACTCGCTGACACACTGCAGTGAGGAGTGAATTGTGCAGCAAACCAACAGTGCTGCTTTGACTCGCTGACACACTGCAGTGAGGAGTGAATTGTGAAGCAAACCAACAGTGCTGCTTTGACTCGCTGCAGTGAGGAGTGAATTGTGCAGCAAACCAACAGTGCTGCTTTGACTCCTGACACACTGCAGTGAGGAGTGGATTGTGCAGCAAACCAACAGTGCTGCTTTGACTCGCTGACACACTGCAGTGAGGAGTGGATTGTGCAGCAAACCAACAGTGCTGCTTTGACTCGCTGCAGTGAGGAGTGGATTGTGCAGCAAACCAACAGTGCTGCTTTGACTCGCTGACACACTGCAGTGAGGAGTGGATTGTGCAGCAAACCAACAGTGCTGCTTTGACTCGCTGACACACTGCAGTGAGGAGTGGATTGTGAAGCAAACCAACGGTGCTGCTTTGACTCACTGACACACTGCAGTGAGGAGTGGATTGTGCAGCAAACCAACAGTGCTGCTTTGACTCGCTGACACACTGCAGTGAGGAGTGGATTGTGCAGCAAACCAACAGTGCTGCTTTGACTCGCTGCAGTGAGGAGTGGATTGTGCAGCAAACCAACAGTGCTGCTTTGACTCGCTGCAGTGAGGAGTGAATTGTGCAGCAAACCAACGGTGCTGCTTTGACTCGCTGCAGTGAGGAGTGGATTGTGCAGCAAACCAACAGTGCTGCTTTGACTCGCTGACACACTGCAGTGAGGAGTGGATTGTGCAGCAAACCAACAGTGCTGCTTTGACTCGCTGACACACTGCAGTGAGGACTGAATTAACTACTTGACAAGAGGAGCTCACTAGTTAAAGACTCACCAGGTCACATGTAAAAATCACGGGTTTCACGTTTTCCCTCTTATAACTGGTAAGAAATCTTGTTTAGACCAGGTTTGACTCCCATACAAATGTCCCCAAATTGAAAACGAAACATCATTTTAACCCTTTCACCACCAGCATTTGTTAGCAAAAAATGTCCATTAAACTTATCTGGGTAGAGAAAAAAATCTGTGTAATATTGGGAATTCCTCTGCGACATATTTAAAGTAAGGCCTATCCTTACCTCCCAAAATTTAGAGAATAGGGTCTTTGGATAACAGACCCTGATTTTATGCCTTTTAGTGACATTGTGGTGCAAAAATGCGATGTTGGCGGTGAAAGGGTTAAAGAGCAGCCTCAATTTGAAGTTGGGGACATTTGTATGTGGGTCACAGCTACCCAGAAAAAAACAAGGGACTTAATCGTGGTGCGTCAGTGTGTCTTTAAAGACCTTTTACAGTTTTATCTTTAGCCTCTAGCCACTCGGAGGAGGGACGGCAAATGCGATCACTACTGTCTGTTTTTCTCTGTATGTCTCTCTGGGCAATATCTTGTGAACCACTGCACATAATTACTTCACATTTTGAATAGTGATGTATGACATGAGGCTAACGTGTCCTATGAAGTTTGTCAAAAGTTGGAATATTATCCAAAGAGTATTCTATGAATTAAGACCAAATACAGAACAGAAGGGGATTGGGGCTTGTTGATTACTCAGCGACATGCTTGTTGAGAGAATGGTTTCAAAAGAAAAGAAAACAAGAATGGTTTCCTTGCATCAAATGTAGTAAGCGCAGCAATGATGGCACAACTTTAGGACTAACATGGTGTATGTATGGACATGCCTGAAGCATGGATTCTTTGTTGGATATTTGGGCGTTGTAAATGGCAGGCATCACTCTTGGGACAAAGCAAACTGTTCCACCCATTTTGTCACAATTGATCCGAGAGGTTATGCTTTGACCACAGTTTATTGAAACCCACAGACATACAGACACTTCTTGTGTGTTCCCAGGCCATATCGCCATAATGGGCAAGGTACATTTGTGTCCGGTTTTCAGTTTTCACTGGTCTCCACGCTGCGTACAGTCGACGCATTCCGATTTCGGAGGAGAGACATACAGACACGGGATACCCATTCACACAACAGAACAATTGTAATTTGATCAGTCTTGCATACAAATACTTTGATCAGTCTTGCATACAATCATGTTTGTTCCCATCAATCCCAAATTAGCATTAGGCGCAATTCAAATCTATTTTGCCTCCAGACTACAATCAAGTGCAAATGTATAACAAGCGTACACAAACTATGACCCACAATCATTTTCAATTAATCGTTCTCTTTTTCTGCACATTTTAATCAAACCACAAAACCATCTTAACAAATACATTGTCACTGACATATAACTGATTACACACATACACACACAAAATCTGCAAGTCCAATGACACTAAAAGCAAACCACTGTGTATAACCACTGGTCAATCAATACATCAATGTCAAGGACTTGAATTCATTATCAGTCACCTAAATGAAATGTACACATCGATGTTGGTGAAAGAAAATGAACACACAAGCAAACCCCCCCTGCCCACACCCACACATTTCTGGAATCTTTGTTTCTGCCTGTTACTTCTCACTTCAAACCCCAGTTTTCAATATCTTGTTAACCCTTTCACCGCCAGCCATCTTTGAGCCAAAAGATCCCATTAATCTTACTTGGCTACAGAAAAGATTTTGTCTGCAATATTGTGGGATTTCTCTGTGATACACTTAGAATAGGGTCAATTCTTACTGCCCATATTTAGGAACACAATATCATTGAATAACTGACCCTGATTTCAAGGGTTTTAATGACATGGGTGATTAAATTCCTTGTGCAAAAATACGACGTTGGCGGTGAAAGGGTTAAGACGCACAATACTTTTTTCTCCCCAGCTTCCGTTTAGTACCTTTCTTACCTCTGCCAAGGAAGCTTTCTTTTCTTTTTCTATTGGCTGTTGGCCAAGATTAAGATTAAAATTATAGCACCATCGGGGCTGTCACCACGTTAAGTCTTACCACTTAAGTCACTTTGGGATTGTCTGTATAAAAGAAGAGAAAAATAGTAACATAAAGACATTAAAAACTACCTAGCAATACTTATAAATAAATAAGTGGCTAGTATTCTGTTAAAAAAACAGAAAAACAAAACAAAAATTCATTTAGAAATGAATGTAACCACTCAGTTATCAACCAAACGAGATTTATCTGGAAACTATCATGCCCAAATCTAGAATATTGTAAAAAACACACCAAAAAACCCAGACAAATGTCGCCGTTGAATTCTATAAAAGGGTTGGACTTCATTCAGTTTAAGAAAAAGTGGATCAATGTTACTGAAAAATGCACTAATGATCTTAACTACAATAAAATACATGTCAGAAGGACAAACAAGCTTGATTTAATATTTTTAAACACTGTAGACTGATGTTTTCCTCTTATTCTGGTTCTCATAATCTTGCTAGATTAAAGGATTAAAAACTACTGAACTGCCCTTCTCACAAAGAAAATCTGTAAATGTCAGAATATCTCCTATACCACTGGCTTGAATGCTGCAGATTTCAGTTGACATCATGAATGAACTGAGTGAATGACAAAACTGCACATGCCGTCACCACAGCCGTCTGAACAGCCGATACCCCACAATCCATAGTGTCCAACACCAGCCAATCGTAATTCACCCCTTCTCCGACTCTGAGACGCTCACCAGCGATATTATCATCACCCCCCCCACCACTATCATCCACTCTCTGCAGCCTTTGAAAGTCATGTTTATCCAGCATCTGAAAACTGTTCCTTTCCACATCCTGGCCGCTCAGCAAGCCACAGGCACAGGAAAAGGGACTTTTCTCCGTGGTGAGGTCGACGCCGCTGGGGGCAGGCCAAAAATGCCAACGTTCGTTGTCAACCCAGGTGACCAAGGAGTCGCCTAGCAACGGGGTTGCTGTAGAAACCAGGGCGGAGGTCAGAGCGCCAACGCAGGTCAGGAGCTGTGAGGGGTAGAGCGATAGTTCTGAGCACAACTGGTCACACTTGGTCCTGGCCTGGGGAAAGACAAAGCAGGATCATACTGAGGACAGAAAAAGTAGGATCATACTAACTGGTCACACTTGGTCCTGCCCTGGGGAAAGACAAAGCAGGATCATACTAACTGAAGAAAGACAAAGTAGGATCATACTAACTGAAGAAAGACAAAGTAGGATCATACTAACTGGTCACACTTGGTCCTGGCCTGAGGAAAGACAAAGTAGGATCATACTAACTGAAGAAAGACAAAGTAGGATCATACTAACTGAGGAAAGACAAAGTAGGATCATACTAACTGGTCACACTTGGTCCTGGCCTGAGGAAAGACAAAGGATCATACTAACTGAGGAAAGAATAAGTAGGATCATACTAACTGGTCACACTTGGTCCTTGCCTGAGGAAAGACAAAGTAGGATCATACTAACTGAGGAAAGACAAAGTAGGATCATACTAACTGAGGAAAGACAAAGTAGGATCATACTAACTGGCCACACTTGGTCCTGGCCTGAGGAAAGACAAAGTAGGATCATACTAACTGGCCACACTTGGTCCTGGCCTGAGGAAAGACAAAGTAGGATCATACAAACTGAGGAAAGACAAAGTAGGATCATACTAACTGAGGAAAGACAAAGTAGGATCATACTAACTGAGGAAAGACAAAGTAGGATCATACTAACTGGTCACACTTGGTCCTGGCCTGAGGAAAGACAAAGGATCATACTAACTGAGGAAAGACAAAGTAGGATCATACTAACTGGTCACACTTGGTCCTTGCCTGAGGAAAGACAAAGTAGGATCATACTAACTGAGGAAAGACAAAGTAGGATCATACTAACTGAGGAAAGACAAAGTAGGATCATACATTGGGAACTTACATGTCCAGCAACACCTCCACTACAATGGGGGCTCTTTGTATCACACAGTAGGATCATACTAACATTGGGAACTTACATGTCCAGCAACACCTCCACTACAATGGGGGCTCTTTGTATCACACAGTAGGATCATACTAACACTGGGAACTTACATGTCCAGCAACACCTCCACTACAATGGGGGCTCTTTGTATCACACAGTAGGATCATACTAACATTGGGAACTTACATGTACAGCAACACCTCCACTACAATGGGGGCTCTTTGTATCACACAGTAGGATCATACTAACATTGGGAACTTACATGTCCAGCAACACCTCCACTACAATGGGGGCTCTTTGTATCACACAGTAGGATCATACTAACATTGGGAACTTACATGTCCAGCAACATCTCCACTGCAATGGGGGCTCTTTGTATCACACAGTAGGATCATACTAACATTGGGAACTTACATGTCCAGCAACACCTCCACTACAATGGGGGCTCTTTGTATCACACAGTAGGATCATACTAACATTGGGAACTCCAGCAACATCTACAATGGGGGCTCTTTGTATCACACAGTAGGATCATACTAACATTGGGAACTTACATGTCCAGCAACATCTCCACTGCAATGGGGGCTCTTTGTATCACACAGAAGAAAATGTACATTTTTGTAAAGATTCTGCAAACACTTGCACAATATTGACAACTGTAAAGATGTACAGACACAAAATGACTTAATGTTTGCACTAGTCTCTTATCATCACTTCACACAAATTGCAGCACATTGCTTGTCACATTTGACTATAATCTCCAGAGAGCAGGAGAATCAAAATTAATGCTACATTTGACAAAAGTGTTGATTTAAAAATTAAAAAAATGGAAAGTGCCTTGCTCAGGGTCTAAGATACATCCTCACTTTTTGGACAGAGGACTTCAGGATGCAATCAGCTTTGAAAACGGCCCTCATGATATGACACCTAGCCCCCTAAAACTGCAGCACAAAGAGTCAACACAATGTCGTGTAGTTTGTATAATAACTAAAATCTAACGTGTGAAGAAAATTTGGCAAATAATCCATTTTTAAATATGTACGTTAGTCAGTCCCTCACGTTTTAACGACCCTTAATCGCAAATCAGTTTTACGAAAATAATCGTAGGCTGATCCTAACCTTATCCCCTTCCCAAGGTTGGCAGAATGTTCTTTTCAGTGAACATTTTCTAAGCGAAAATCATAATAACAGAAATAATTATCATCATAATAATAACAGAAATAATTATCATCATAATATACAGTCAGTAACAATTTTCGATCAGAACTTTTGTCCACACTCTTTTTCAGCAGATGAAGACCATTGCAGGATTCTGTTGGAAATGTTATGTCAAAACTGCTGTAGTAAGGCCTGGACAATTTAAATGAATTATGCAAAGAGCATGACGATAAACTAATAACCCACCAGGTGTGTGAGGTATTTGGCCAGGTGAAGCTGCCAGCACCCCCCTCCACACATGAGGTATGGGTGCCGCACTGTGGACCACAGCCCTGCCATGGCCGACTGAACAACGCTCTGAAACAGCACACCATCACAGCTAGGGTTAATAACACCATCACAGCTAGGATTAACAACAGACACATGAGGTATGGGTGCTGACTGAACAACGCTCTGAAACAGCACACCATCACAGCTAGGATTAACAACAGACACATGAGGTATGGGTGCTGACTGAACAACGCTCTGAAACAGCACACCATCACAGCTAGGATTAACAACAGACACATGAGGTATGGGTGCTGACTGAACAACGCTCTGAAACAGCACACCATCACAGCTAGGATTAACAACAGACACATGAGGTATGGGTGCTGAATGAACAACGCTCTGAAACAGCACACCATCACAGCTAGGATTAACAACAGACACATGAGGTATGGGAGCCGCACTGTGGACCACAGCCCTGCCATGGCCGACTGAACAACGCTCTGAAACAGCACACCATCACAGCTAGGGTTAATAACACCATCACAGCTAGGATTAACAACAGACACATGAGGTATGGGTGCTGACTGAACAACGCTCTGAAACAGCACACCATCACAGCTAGGATTAACAACAGACACATGAGGTATGGGTGCTGATTGAACAACGCTCTGAAACAGCACACCATCACAGCTAGGGTTAACAACAGACACATGAGGTATGGGTGCTGACTGAACAACGCTCTGAAACAGCACACCATCACAGCTAGGATTAACAACAGACACATGAGGTATGGGTGCTGACTGAACAACGCTCTGAAACAGCACACCATCACAGCTAGGATTAACAACAGACACATGAGGTATGGGTGCTGAATGAACAACGCTCTGAAACAGCACACCATCACAGCTAGGATTAACAACAGACACATGAGGTATGGGTGCTGACTGAACAACGCTCTGAAACAGCACACCATCACAGCTAGGATTAACAACAGACACATGAGGTATGGGTGCTGACTGAACAACGCTCTGAAACAGCACACCATCACAGCTAGGATTAATAACACCATCACAGCTAGGATTAACAACAGACACATGAGGTATGGGTGCTGAATGAACAACGCTCTGAAACAGCACACCATCACAGCTAGGATTAACAAGACACATGAGGTATGGGTGCTGATTGAACAACGCTCTGAAACAGCACACCATCACAGCTAGGGTTAACAACAGACACATGAGGTATGGGTGCTGATTGAACAACGCTCTGAAACAGCACACCATCACAGCTAGGGTTAACAACAGACACATGAGGTATGGGTGCTGATTGAACAACGCTCTGAAACAGCACACCATCACAGCTAGGGTTAATAACACCATCACAGCTAGGATTAACAACAGACACATGAGGTATGGGTGCTGACTGAACAACATCCTCGCTAGCTTGGCTAGGCTACTGAGACACTATCTAACCATGAAATGAAACAGTTCTTTCCCAGAAGTTTAAAAATCAACTCCAATCAATCAAGCTTTATTGGCTTCAATAAGAAAAAACCATAATGAAAACATATTTCAATATATACAAGGATGTAAAAAAACATATCACATATATTCAAGTAACACAGACAACTAATAGCATGTAAAACAGCACCTTTGAAAAAGAAAAAAGTGCCTCAATGCGCACACACACCTTCAGCTAGTTGTTGTTCTAGCGGGGCACACAGCAGCAAAGTGCACACACACGCAGTGATACACACAGTGACACACACACACATCGAACACACACACACACACCTTGAGTTCAGCCAGTTGTTGTCTAGCGAGGCACACAGCAGCAAAGTGCACACACACAGTGACACACACAGCGACACACACACACACACCTTGAGTTCAGCCAGTTCTTGTTCTAGCGGGGCACACAGCAGCAAAGTGCACACACACAGTGACACACACAGCGACACACACACACACACCTTGAGTTCAGCCAGTTCTTGTTCTAGCGGGGCACACAGCAGCAAAGTGCACACACACAGTGACACACACAGCGACACACACACACACACCTTGAGTTCAGCCAGTTCTTGTTCTAGCAGGGCACACAGCAGCAAAGTGTACACACACAGTGACACACACACACACCGAACACACACACACCTTGAGTTCAGCCAGTTGTTGTTCTAGCGGGGCACACAGCAGCAAAGTGCACACACACAGTGACACACACACACACCGAACACACACACCTTGAGTTCAGCTAGTTGTTGCTCTAGCGGGGCACACAGCAGCAAAGTGCAAACACACAGTGATACACACAGTGACACACACCGAACACACACACCTTGAGCTCAGCTAGTTGTTGCTCTAGCGGGGCACACAGCAGCAAAGTGCACACACAGTTGTGGGCCTTGGTCAGGTGCAGATAACTCTTGCCATGCAGGACGCAGTGCTCTACCTTATCTATCGTTCCCCACACGTCGTAAGCCGGTCGGACAATCACCGAGTTGATGGCAGTGGCCCCTGTGAGGAAACGTACAAGGACATGATAAAGTGAAGAGAAATGTGTTCACAATATATCACAAACATACAAGGACATCATAAAGTGAAGAGAAATGTGTTCACAATATATCACAAACATACAAGGACATCATAAAGTGAAGAGAAATGTGTTCACAATATATCACAAACATACAAGGACATCATAAAGTGAAGAGAAATGTGTTCACAATATATCAGGACATCATAAAGTGAAGAGAAATGTGTTCACAATATATCACAAACATACAAGGACATCATGAAGTGAAGAGAAATGTGTTCACAATATATCACAAACATACAAGGACATCATGAAGTGAAGAGAAATGTGTTCACAATATATCACAAACATACAAGGACATCATAAAGTGAAGAGAAATGTGTTCACAATATATCACAAACATACAAGGACATCATAAAGTGAAGAGAAATGTGTTCACAATATATCACAAACATACACGGACATCATGAAGTGAAGAGAAATGTGTTCACAATATATCACAAACATACACGGACATCAAAGTGAAGAGAAATGTGTTCACAATATATCACAAACATACAAGGACATCATAAAGTGAAGAGAAATGTGTTCACAATATATCACAAACATACAAGGACATCATAAAGTGAAGAGAAATGTGTTCACAATATATCACAAACATACAAGGACATCATAAAGTGAAGAGAAATGTGTTCACAATATATCACAAACATACAAGGACATCATAAAGTGAAGAGAAATGTGTTCACAATATATCACAAACATACAAGGACATCATAAAGTGAAGAGAAATGTGTTCACAATATATCACAAACATACACGGACATCATGAAGTGAAGAGAAATGTGTTCACAATATATCACAAACATACACGGACATCAAAGTGAAGAGAAATGTGTTCACAATATATCACAAACATACACGGACATCATGAAGTGAAGAGAAATGTGTTCAGAAATGTGTTCACAATATATCACAAACATACACGGACATCATGAAGTGAAGAGAAATGTGTTCACAATATATCACAAACATACAAGGACATCATAAAGTGAAGAGAAATGTGTTCACAATATATCACAAACATACAAGGACATCATAAAGTGAAGAGAAATGTGTTCACAATATATCACAAACATACAAGGACATCATAAAGTGAAGAGAAATGTGTTCACAATATATCACAAACATACACGGACATCATGAAGTGAAGAGAAATGTGTTCACAATATATCACAAACATACACGGACATCATGAAGTGAAGAGAAATGTGTTCACAATATATCACAAACATACAAGGAATCATAAAGTGAAGAGAAATGTGTTCACAATATATCACAAACATACACGGACATCATGAAGTGAAGAGAAATGTGTTCAAAATATATTACAAACATACATTAAACAGGTAGCTAAAAAGAAGTCTGAAAAAAATATGTAAGACCCCTGCACCTTATAATATGACTACTAATAGTAATATAATAAGAAAATATAACAAAGTATCAATTGTGTGTCAAATGCCTTATAGCCAGAAAAAACATGGTACAAAAATAAACCTGTCAGGTCCTGGATGTAGGCCATTGGCTGCAGGCCAAGTCTCTCCACATATAGCACTCCTCTCCTCCGCAGTACGACCTTCACCTTGGGGTGAACGACCTTCTGACACAGCAGCAATCCCACGCCATTCTCCATCAGCCAATCGCAAAACTTGATCATCTTCGTCACCATCAAATCCACAGCTGATTGGACGACGGAATGTTCCGTCTCCACCCGATTGGTCAAAATTTCCTCAGGGGCGTTTCCGGACATGGATACATTTACGACAGCTACCCTGATCTTTTGAGAAGCGTCCGACAAAATTATCAAGTCTTGGGGACCGAATTGGGCGCACTTTTCGGGCCATTCCAAGAGAAGACCGTCGACAAGTTCTGACGAAGTGACGTCACTTTTGTCCTGCTGCAACACCAACACTCGATCAGAGTGGAATGACCCAGGAGTAGGGGTGTCAGGCACCGATGTTAAAAAGGTTTTCAGCACTAACTGTGCCACGTGGTTGGAAGACGCAGGCCTCAACCCACACACTGGTTTAGCAGAGATGACATTCCTCACATACCCTAGCATCAGTTTCAAATTTGACGAGTCCGCCTCAACAATGATTGGACAGTTCTTAGCGCTCAAATATTCAACGATTTTGGGAAGAAACGCGGCATACACCTCTCTTGCACACAGTTTTGACACGTTTTCCAGCCTCACAGCGTTCAGAACGAGACGAACACACAGAGCCAACGTCAGTAAACCCCCATCGCGATGAGTGGACAGGTGACTTTGCACAGCACTGGCTACCAAACGAAGACAGGGGCGGGAGAGGGAGAGGGAGGACAGCAGACGAGAACACGTGGTAGTCATGGTGATGGGACCCCCTACGCTGTTGCGCAATGATTGGATGTGTGCATGAGGGCCGCGGGAAGCGGAGGTCACATGACACAAAGCCTGGAAGGCGGAGGTTAAGGAAGGGTCGTCAAGTGTTTCCCTCTCCACACGGGACTCAGTCGCTCTTTCCTGTCGGGACTCCATGATAAAAGGGAAGTGGGATGGGTGGGGGTGTGTGGGGAGGTCGGGATGGAGGGGAATAACAGAAGAGATGGGGGGTGGGGATGGGGTAGGAGGAGGGGGGTGTCGGGATGGAGGGGAATAACAGAAGAGAATGGGGTTGGGGGTGGGGATGGAGTTATTGAAGGGTAGTGGCAGCTTACATGGTCTGCACACAAATATGCGATTCATGCATTCAAGTATCAAATTTATATAGTACAATATTCATTCAGTAGAAAAAAACAAATGCGAATCCTGTAGTGTATTTATTCGGCATACAATACATAATAACATTTCTACTACAGGGACACCATAATATACGCTTTTAATATGTAAACTTAATAAACTATAAAAGTCATCATGCAACAGATTTACACATACACATGTAATGGTGTATTGGCCACTGCGACAACCACCTTGCTAGAGTGAATGCCCTTGGTAGATGCTTGAGTACTGACAAAACAAGGGCGTAACTCTCACCAATAACCCTATTTGAGGCCACTGAATGGCTGCTTTTTGCAAGAATGAATGCTCCTTTGGATACTGACCAACAGCTTCACTCTCGCTGTCAAGGGCGTTAATAACCCTAGTTGCAGTGGCCAATATGAACACACTTGTTCACACATTAAATTATATGCACACATGATCACACTCTCTTTCCAATTCCTTTTCACTACCTCTCTCTCACTCAAAGCAAACACATGCACAGTGGCACAGTCAGACACGCACATTTATGCACCAAAATTAACACTGCTTACCAACTTTGACGCCTATTGATTGTCCTTGCTGGCTGCTCTTGCTCTCTCCTTGGCGGTGGACACCTTGGGCTCCACCAATGGGATGGAGCCAATGTAGGCAGCAGTGAATAGGACGATGAACGATGCAAATTTGTTTTTGCCAGCCCACGTGACGGCGCGACGCAACACGTTCACTGGGTAGGGCTCTTTGGTCAGCATGATGATGAAAATGACTGGAAAATGTCAGAAAAGATAGATGATGAAAGCAATGATGAAGATCACAATACATATATTAGAATAGATCTTGCAAATTCGTAGTAGCTGGAATGAAAATCTGTTTAACGTCCTCCGGTCTGGAACAGACACATATGGGACATTAGTAGATAATAAAGATGATGGGAACGATCCTGGAGGCAATGCCCGGAGGCAGTGCAACACCAAGAAAGTCCCGAATGTTTAACAATAACAGATGTGTAAACCGTAACTGAGGTCCACAGCACAGCTGTCAGTGTAATGTAGCACATTGTGTGGGACTGGCAGACCTGAACACACTGGTTAATGTATTGACTGGAAAAAACAGCAAAACAAGAAAAGAGAAAAGGTGCCCCCCCCCCCCCCCCCCCCCCAAAAAGAGAATTTTAAAAAAAAAACCACAAACAACACACACAACCAATGCTCTTCACACACACACACACAGGCATTAAATATGATAATTCTGGTATTTTCTGTACATCTGTTTCCACTTCCGCAGTGTGGGATATAATTATTATTAACTGATCAAGCCAGTAAATAAATTAGACAACAGGACAAAACAGCTAGATTTTTATATATAAATAACAGACTGAGACACTCAGACAGCACAAATAAGATCAAAGTTGCATTTTATATGTCAGACTTATTTTGAGATACTTACACAATCTACACACACACTTGCACACACAGCAGCCAACACGCCTCCCTGCCTCCCCTGAAATCAGGACGACTTGGACTTTTCCTCCCCCTTGACGGAGAAGCCTAACACCTTGACTTGCTTGTTCTTGGGGATGAAGGTCTCGTTGTGCTGCATCTGGTACCAGCCGTAGTGCAGGAGCAAGATGGAGGGGATAGTGACCACCAGCACGATGTTACGACGCAGGAACGACACCACAGGATTCATGGTAGAACACACCTGCAGTTAAAAGAAAACAGAATATTGTCGGTGAAATTCAAAAACCTTGTTTATCTCGATTTTTGGGGGGTTTGAGTTAGATACATAGTCAGCTCTCTCATTTTTCCTGCCACCTTCCACAAAAAGTTTGTATCGCTAACGACTTTCTATCTGGGGTAAATGAGGTTGTGAAAATAGAAGAAAAACTCGTAAGTCCCAAATTCAGATCTAGTTAACCCTTTCACCGCCAGCCATATTTCAGTCCAAAATGTCCATTAAATTTACCTGGGTAGAAAACAAAATCCATCTACAGTATTGGGGATTCTTCTGTGACATAAGGTCTATCCTTACTTCCCAAATCTAAGACAATAGGGTCTTTTAGTAACATAGGTGTTAAATCACTGTGGTGCTAAAATGCGACTTTGGTGGTGAAGGGGTTAAGAACAAACACCTCATATCTTCGTTCTTTTCAAGTCTAAAAAAAAAAGAAGTAATTTTAACGAAATGCAGGACTAAACTTGCTATGTCTAGAAGTAGAACAACATATTCATAGTTAATCAGTTGTGGAACGCGGTTAAGTTTTTAAAGGGTTTTTTCATTTATCAAAACTACCAAAATTGAGATTTATATGAGTTTTTTAAATTTCACAGACGATATGCATGATGTTACGACGCAGGAACAACACCACAGGATTCATGGTGGACCACACCTGCAGTGAAACAAAAACAAAATATGAACGATGTTACGACGCAGGAACGACAGCATAGGATTCATGGTGGACCACACCTGCAGTGAAACGAACACAGAATATGCACGATGTTACGACGCAGGAACGACAGCATAGGATTCATGGCGGACCACACCTGCAGTGATTGGAAGTTCAGTTTAACGTCGCGTATTGGCTTTCGCCATGTACGACAGTGAAACGAAAACAGAATATATATATGCAAGTACCAGTACTACCATTATGTCAATAGTCATGTCCCACTTTGACTTCCACAGTTCCAGATAACAGAGAAGGTGACTGCTATTCTGGATGGCTGGGCTGAAATGTTTTATATTTTAATGAAGAAAATGCAAAACAGTACTATCATAATCATATTCACATTTCCTTCCTTCCTTCCTTCTGTATAGCGACAAGTCACTTTTCTCCTTCTTTTATAAAAACACCACAGAATCTATAAAGAAGATTGAGGCTGTACAGAGAAGAGCGGCTAGATACGTCAACAACTGCTATGATACCACCAGTAGCGTCACAGCCATGCTCTCTAAGCTCAAATGGGAATCTCTTGAAGCAAGAAGAACTAAACACCAGACCACCATGATGTACAAAGTTGTAAATGGCCTCGTAGAAATCAAAGCAGATCAGTTTCTTCTCCCTGGCAACACCCGCACCAGATCAAATCATTCCTTGAAATTCAGACAAATCACAACAAAAACACACTTTCAAATATATAGCTTCTTCCCCAGAACTATTCCAGTATAGAACTCTCTTCCAGCCACAGCAGCTGAGGCTCCCTCCTTGGTATCTTTCAAGAGGGAGCTCAGCAATTTGTCATTCTATTTCTAATATCTGAGTAGGGGGCCATAGATCAAAGTAGTGGTAAATGAAGGGCAGGAGCTGTGCCGGTCGGGGTTTGGCCCCGGGGACTGCTACGGTAGCCGGATTGGTCTTGCCTGGATACTGTGAAAAGGTCTATGGCCCACTAGATTCGGGATTTGAAACCTTCTACTGAGGGTGATGTTATGACTTCATCATGGACCTCATCATCACTAACAGCCCACAGCTTGTGCCCAAAGTAGAAACACTACCAGGCCTCTCCGACCACTGCATTGTGTACACAGAATTCAATATCCACCCACAGAAAAGGAAACAGGTGGTTAGATCAATTCCTCTGTATAGACAGGCAGACTGGGATGGGCTACGAGGATTGGTCAACACCATTGTGGAGAAGATAAAGGTGATGGACCCTGCGGACACAGATCAACTCTGGCACTTCTTCTCAACTTCGCTCCACAAAGCTATTGAAGCGTACATCCCGCACAAGCTATCCCGTGCAAACAACCATCAGCTCTGGATCACGCCTGAACTGCGTCGGCTCGCTAACCAAAGGGATCGAGCTTACAAGAAATGGAAGAAGCAGGGGCTAGAACATATGAGGATTAAGGCAAGGGAGCTTCGCCGCGAACCGCAGCGGAAGATGCGAAGACAATACTGGAGCCCAAACGTTTTTGGACATTCATCAAACACCAGAAAACTTCAAACACTGGTGTTGCTCCTTTGAGGGTGAATGACAGCCTCGTCTCAGATGTCAAGGGAAAGGCGGAAACTCTCAGCCGACAATTCCAGTCAGTTTTCGGTGACGGGAGGGAATACAGCAGGGACGAGTTCCAGGAAAAGTGCAACATGAAAGATGAAAACTACCCACAGCTGGATAACATCAGAGTCACTGAGGAGGGAGTGAGGCGTCTTCTGAAGAACCTGGATCCCCACAAGGCCAGTGGACCTGACAGTATAGGAGCATGAGTGCTGAGAGAGACTGCTGACGAGGTAACCCCTGCACTGACCATCATCTTTCAGTCTTCCCTCACCACTGGACAAATCCCGTCGGTCTGGAAGGATGCATACGTAACCCCCATCTTCAAAAAGGGAGAGCAGCATGATCCAGCAAACTACAGGCCCATTTCGCTCACCTGTATTTCATGCAAGCTGCTGGAACATATCATCGTCAGCTCTACAATGGAGCATTTAGAGCGACACTCCATCCTATGCCACCAGCAGCATGGCTTCAGAAGGCAAAGATCATGTGAGACCCAGCTGCTGGAGCTAGTCAGCGAATTGGTGGACAACTTGGAGGAGAACAAGCAGACAGACATCCTGGTCATGGATTTTACCAAGGCGTTTGACCGGGTCAACCACAGCTTACTTCTCCACAAGTTGGACCACTATGGGATCACAGGAGATGTGAACCGCTGGATCAGAGGCTTCCTTGTAGACAGACGCCAGGCAGTTGTGGTGGAGGGAGCCCGTTCAGAATTTGCCCCAGTTAAATCAGGAGTGCCACAGGGATCCGTCCTCGGGCCGTACCTTTTCCTGATTTATATCAATGACTTGCCCCAAAAAGTGACATCCACCACCAGACTGTTTGCAGATGACACTGCTATGTACAGGACAGTGGCCTCCCAAAAAGATCAACAACTGCAAGAGGACCTGCAGCAACTAACAATCTGGGAGGAGAGCTGGGACATGAAGAGGATGTATTGTCCTACCAGTATCCAGGAAACGAACACCTCTGGACCATAGTTATCACCTACATGGCCACACCCTGGACAGAGTCACAAACGTGAAGTACCTGGGCATAAACATCCAAAAGGACATAACCTGGGATAAGCATGTAGACGAGATAACGTCCAAAGCAAACAGAATGCTCGGGTTTCTGCGGCGTAACCTGAAAATCAGCTCCACAGAACTGAGAGAGCGTGCATACTTGACACTGGTCAGACCGCTGCTGGAATACGGTAGTTCTGTCTGGGACCCTTACACAAAGAAGTTGGTGGACAAGATCGAAGCAGTTAAGAGACAGGCGGCTCGCTTCGTGCTGAACCGCTATCACAACACCTCGAGTGTAGGGGATATGCTGGAACACTTGGGTTGGCCCACCTTGGAGCAGAGAAGGAGGAATGCACAGCTGACAATGCTGTACAAGATCAAGGAAGGCATTGTGAAGGTGGATAACAGCAGGCTCCAACCAGCGCCTAGCCTTCAGAGAAGAGGGCATGAACAACAGCTGTGTACCACCCAGTGCAGGACAGAATACCGACGGAGCTCGTTTTTCCCCAGGACCATCGGGGACTGGAACAGACTGTCAGAGAGGGCAGGCAACTGTGGGCTCTCATTAAATTCCCCCCCCCCTCCCCCCCTTAAAAACGCAGAGTAGGATTGTGACCGACCACTTCGGACCTCAACCCAAAGTGCCAAAAAATCAGCCTGTTGATTGTGGGCACTAAAGTAGTAAACTGTAAAGGGAAGAAATCGTCTTGATGAATTTCAAAAATGTATTAGTATATTTAGAAGCTTTGATTAATTTATTTTATAGGAAAATTTGTTAGCCGTAATACTTGCCAAAGTTTAAAACGATGGGACTCCTAAAAAGCCTCACGGCTTGTTCTGTCCCTAACTACTTAAAAATAAAGACTATGGTGAAAGGCTGCGCAGGCTGGATTTGCCATCCTTGAAATACAGGAGGCTGCGAGGAGACCTGATAAATGTTTATAAAAAATTTAACAATACTGACTTTACTAACAAAAGATTGTTTCAGCTCTCGAACTATTCGAAAACTAGAAGCTGTGAATTAAAAATACTAATACAATAAAGCAGAACTAAGTTACTAACATTAGAAAACATTTTTTTGCTAACAGAGTTGCCAAGTATTAGAATAACCTCTCTGCACAAATCAAGCTTGCACCAAACCTTAACCAGTTTAAAAACCTCCTGGACAAAGACCCTAAATTGACAGAATTGAGATACCAACATAGTATTAGTATAGTATATAGTAGTATATTAGTACAAACATGACTGATTGTGTCATCAAAAACCGTCACAGCTGTGCTCAATACTACAAAAACTATATTGAAAGGGCACTTCAGAGGCCGCAAGGCCTAGTTGTCCTCATTACCTGACCTGACCTGACCCTGACCTACTACTAGTACTACTACTACTAAAAGAACTTTAAGAAGGAAGAAGAAGTTCCACTCACTGTATGAGTGTATCGCTATCAGGTCGTGGAAAGAAAGAGAACAAAGATTCTTGTAGCTGGTCTTGCAGGAAGGGAAGAGGTAGGTAGACTTCTGTTTCTCGTTCTGTTACGTTGACAGAGTTTGGTGGATTTTGCAGAGCCCTACAAACAATTGTGGTCGTTACCCCAGAGAAGTAGACTTTCAGTTTCAACTCGCGTCAGCTTTTACACAATCGTCTACTTTCATTGACCTTCATAGTTATTAGTAGTTTCGTACTTTTTTAATCCTCGAAAGTGGAGAAGACAAAAGGATAGTCATATATAGTTTTACATTCCTAAAATATTTGTATGACTATTATAATATAACAGAGCACGATTTGGAGTTTTAAAATGCTCTAAAATATGAAAATATTAACAATAAATCTGTCCTTCGAAACTAACATTGATTAGCTGTGCTTAAATAAAGGGAAGCTACTTTCGAGAAATATTTCGTCTGCTCAACTTGTCGGACCGGCAAAGTCAGAAAAAGTCGAGGAATGAAAAGCAAACAGTGTACGACAACCAGAAAAATGTCACCCTGATTTAATTAGGAATCGACTCTGCTGTGCTAATCGAATATGGCTCGTTTAAAAGCTAAGCATATGCTGTTTCTGTTCGTCAGCCTGTATTTGGCAACGTGTTACTACGTGTACGTAGCAGTCGACACCCAACTGCGGCGATCAGAAGAATTCCAGAAATGGAAACGAAATGCAGGACCGGGGGAATGGCCTGTGCTAGACATCAGGAAAAATAAGGTGAGGGCTCAGACCTGACTGGGATAAACCGGCTGTTTTTTGTTTGTTTTTGTTTTTCTTAATCCAAAGTTTCAAGATGCTTGCTTAAATTCTGATTTATGGAGTGTGAAACTGGGAGTGAAAGGTTAGGGGGGGGGGGGGGGGGGGGTAGAACTGGAAGTGACTATTCTGTCGCTGTAGAAATTGGGGATCTGCGGAAGAGCGCCTTAATACAGAGGTGGAGGGAATTGGGGGGAAGAGCGCGGGGGGGGGGGGGGGGGGGGGGGGGAGTTGCTAGGTAATTATTTGGAGACAATCAACACAAAGGTGCCGATGGTCTTGGCCTGCACTCAATATTGTGTGTTTGTGTGTGTATGTGCATGCGTTTGTGTGTACTACTGTATATGTGTCTGTGTGTGTGTATGCGTGTGTGTCATTGCTGTCTAAGTGTGTCATTACTGTCAATGTGTGTGAAAGTGTGTGTGTGCATCATGCACACACTGCATGCATGCATGCATGTGTATGTACACGTGTACATATGGTTGGTGTGTGTATGTGCTTGCTTTTGTTATGTTTGCTTATAATTATAATATAAATCATTAAATGATCACTTTTTTTTTCTGTCGCAGAATGGCAGCTGGCAGTTCCTGCAGGATGAATGTCCGGTGCACACGGTCATCAAGCACAGCCATCTGTCGGCAAACTTTGCACCGCTCACCATCCAGTCCATGGGCCCCAGAACATGTGTGGCCAGACCCGACCCCGAGTACCACCGCAACAAGAGCCTCATTGTGGTGAGGAGAGAGTGGAGTTGGTGACAAAAGTTTTGTTTTATTTATTTAAATAGCAGCTAGCCAACTGCCAAGCTTAGATTTGTGTGCGTGTGTTGATTTACTATCATTTAGTCATTGTATGAAAAAGCGAACAGATTAAGTATAACTATAAGAGAAGGTTAAGACTAAGAGCCTGTATCTTTCTCTCTCTTACTCTTTTATTCTCTCTTGCTGTCTCGTTCTCCTCTCTCTGTGCTGTTTGTGGCTGCTGCTGCTGCTGCTGAATCATGGTGATGGTGACTGCAACAATGATAATGCTTATAAAACTGGTGACAACAACGATGATGATGATTGTAATGATAATGGTAACGCCCGTTTCACAGATGGAGGAAGAATGGCGGGGGATCAATGTGGGGTACCCTCAGTTCGTCTACACGGTCAGTGGCTGGATCCAAGTGCTCAACGTTGAGACCTACACCGCCAAACCTGCCCTGCGTGTTATCATCGTACCACACTCCCATCAAGACCTCGGTTGGTACATCTGTCTGCATGGATTGGGTGCTGCTCGTCAGAATAGGTGTCTGAATACAGTTGTTGGTGTGTTTGGGTGTGGGTTTTTACAACGGCCTGCCTGCATATCAGGCTTTTACAAAATTGAAGACCAACCTCCTTTTCTCACTTTTTCATGTTTTATTCCTTCCAGAGTACCAGCACTTTTTTTTTTTTTTTTTTTTTTTTTTTTTTTTAAAGCCGGAGATCAGAGTATATTGCTTTCTTCATACAGAAAACAGTTTGGGGGACTGGAAGTTGTTCTCTACTTGTTGCCTTGTAATCTCACTCTAAAAACATTTTTTGGTCAAACAATCGTTAGCATGCACTAGGCCTAATATCTCTCTCTCTCTCTCTCTCTCTCTCTCTCTCTCTGTGTTCGTCTTTGTTGCTGGTTGGTTGGCTCTCTTTCCCTCTGTGTCTCTCTGGTCCGCGCAACTTGTTCTGGAATTCAAGTGTGGTAGGCCTAGTGAGTGCTGCTATTCTCTGGTAGGCTTGCTTCCCCAGTAGGCCTCCTTTCTTGTGCCGTTCGTCTTTTGCGATGTTGGCTTTTCTGTCTGCATCAGTAGACAGGCTGTTGTCTGGCTGGACGGATTGCTGCGTGCAATAGGCCTACTCATGTTGGTTCTCTGCGGACGTTTTTGTCTCCAACAGCTGCTGCGTCTGGGCTGTTTCTCTCCTCTAGATTGCTGCACTTTTCTGTGACTATCAAACGGCATCACGTACGTTCATACACATGCACATCATTTCTGGTACTATAAAAATAGTAATATTATATCTAAGTCCCCTTTTTTCATCATTTCTCCAGTGGCTCTTTCCATTTTATTTTCTCTTGCTAGTTTCTTTTTATTTTATTTCTTCTTCATTTTCCATCAGCATGCACAAGCATTTGAACAGTTATGCATGCAAACACTATTTCATTTGGAAAATATATGCTCTCTCTCTCTCTCTCTCTCTCTCTCTCTCTCTCTGCCTTTACAATCTGAGCGTATCAACGTACTCGTGTGTGTGTGGGGGGGGGGGGGGGGTGGGGGGGGGGGGGGGGGTGGGGGGGGGGGGGGGGGGTTGTTCGTGTGTGTGGGGGGTGTTTGTTCGTGTGTGTGTGTGTGTGTGATTGTTCATGTGTGTGTGCGCGCGCGCGTGTGGTGATATAATTTGTTCTCGCTTGTGGAAATGCATATTTTTATTTTTTTTTTTACATAGACCTTAGATGGAGTTCGGTTTCAAATATTAGGTCTAAGTTTTTACACTTGCCGTATTTAAATTTTGATATGGATAGCCTGGCAATTAAGAGGGTTTTGTTGACTACTTTTCGTAGCCTATCAGAAAAGATGTCTGTTTTGGGTAGCCCAAACAGTGCCGTGTTTACAGTCATTGGAATGGAATAGTTATAGTGTGTGAAGATGTATTGTTTCACATTGCCCCAGAAACGAGACAGTTTTGGACAGGAATAGAAAGCATGCTCAATATAATCTACTTCTTGACATTGAAGACATTTATTTGTCTCGACTACTCCCATTTTTTGTAACAATATGTTCGTGGGGTATATGTTGTGAAGGAATTTGAAATGAAGAAGCCTAAGTCTGGACTCTTTACTGCATTCGTATGCCAAGTTGAAATAGTCTTGTATATCAATGTTTAGCTTACGTTTCCAGAACGGAGCGGCGCAGATTTCATGGTTTTGTTTCAGGGCAAATACTTTACGTATTTGCTTATTAGATAAAGTTGTGAGGTATCCCTTTTCAAACGGAACATCATTTGGGACTAATAGTGTTTCAATATTTTCGTTTAGCTGTTGTTTCCACGCGGGCGGTATTGCATTTATTAATGCGTTGTATTCAAACAAGAGTGTTGGAGATCGCCTTATGTGTTGTTCTATCTCTGGGAAAGACATTAGGTTTCCGTTTTGCCAAAGATCCTGAACAACAAAGAAGCCAGCCTTACACCAATTAATAAAATGTAGAGGCTTCCCTTTGTACTTAATGCTTTTGTTATTCCATAGTGGCTCTGTCTTCACGTCTTCTGTTGGTCGATCTTTATTAAAGGTAGACACTGCGCATATAACATCTTTCCAGAATATTGAGTTGATTTTGTTTATGTGTAGAAGTTCTTTTGGGTTAACATTACAGTTAAAGGTGCAGTGAAGGTTCTTAAATGGAAGGAGATTATTGGTGGCTAGGATACCCCAGTGTGTATTGGTTTGTTTAAGAAGACGAGCTGCCCATTTCACAAGGAACATTTGTTGTTGATGTTCAATATTAATCATACTTAAGCCTCCTTCTTCTTTGCTTAAACTTAAAACACCTCGTTTTATTTTTTCAAATGCTTTCCTGTTATTAAATTTCTTCTTCCAGAGAAATTTGTAAACGACCGAATTAATTGAGTGTAAAACCTTGTAAGGTATTGATGCTACTTGGAGGATATGAGAAAATTGGGATAAAAGAAATGTTTTAGCAAGAATAACCTTACCATAAAGGGAAGGGTTTCTGTTTTCCCAGCGCTTAATAATCTTAATCATATTGTCAATTTTGGGATTCCAGTTTTCTTCAATTTCTGAAATTTCCTTGTCTGCTGAAAAATAGACTCCTAATATCTTTAGTTTTCCTTTTTTCATGGGTATGTTATGGACAGTGCCATCTTCATGTTTCTTAGAGCCAAGCCATGTACCTTCTGATTTTTGCTTATTTAGTCGAAGGCCTGAGAAGCCTTGGAATTCCTCAACAATATTGGTTGCAATTCTAATATCCTCTTCATGTTTAAGAGTCAGCGTTGTATCGTCTGCATACTGTTTGATTTTGGATTGGGTGGATTCTGCTAGTTTGATTCCTTTGATTTCTTGGCAATTTCTTATTCGTATAGCTAAGGTCTCAACAGCTGTCACAAAAAGCAGAGGACTGATGGGACATCCTTGTCTAATTCCTCTTTGAGTAGGAAACCAATCTGATAACCAACCGCCGTTATAGATACAGCTTTGTGAGTTTTTCATAATGGTTGCAACAAAATTGATGAAGCACGGACCAAAATTGAAAAGGCGGAGAGTTTCTAAGATGCAGTCTTTGGACAATGTATCGAATGCTTTAGAAAAATCAAGGGCTATGAGGGCACCCGGTTCATTAAGAGTATTGAGATGTTTCGTTAAATCATCCATAAATCTCAAATGAGTGGCTATGTTTCTACCCTTTATAAACCCTACCTGGTCCTCGTTAACAATGGATGTGATGACATTCTGCAATCTAAGGGCAAGCGCTTTTGTAAAAATTTTATAGTCTGTGTTTGTAAGAGTTATGGGTCGGTAATTGGAGAGGTTGTTTTTATCTAAGTCTTTTCCTTTATGTATTAAAGTTATTACTCCTTTTTTCATAGAAAATGATAATTCGCCTTGTTCAATTGAGCTTATCAGGCATTTATAGAGTGGCGTTCTCAGTTTGCCCCAGAATGTCTTGTAAAAGTTTGGTGTGAGGCCGTCACTGCCTGGTGCAGAGTCACTGTTTAGGCCTTTTAGGGATTCGGTGAGCTCATCTGGTGTCATTTCTCTGTCACATAGCTCTCTTTGTTCCGCCGACAGTGTAGGGTAATTGTTATCTTTCAGAAAGTCGTGTTGTATTGTCTTTTTACTTTCTGAAGTAGTGTCTTTTTTGTAGAGGAGTGTATAGAATTGCTTGATTTCGTTTAGAATATTTTGGGGGCTATCTGTGACGCTATCATTGATTTGAAGGGACGTGATTGTGTTTGCGGCCCCTTGTGATTTCTCCAGGCGAAGAAAATATTTAGTGTTTTTCTCCCCTTCTTCCACCCATTTGACCCTTGACCGTATCTGTGCTCCGCGGGCGTCTCTTAGTTCTTGTATTTCTATTTCTTTTTTGAGTTGTTGGGCCTTTTGGACCAGGTCTTTATCTAGAGGGGATTGCAGGAGCTTTTGATCTATTTCTGCTAAGTGCTTCATTTTTGTGTGTTTGTCTCCAATACGCTGTTTCACTTCTTTTGAGTAATTTATGCAGAATGATTTAAACAGCACTTTGAATAATTCCCAGGCATGTTGAGGGTTACTCTCTTTATGTTCTTCAAAATGGGCGTCTATAAATGACAACGCTTCCCTGATAAAGTCTTCATTTGTGAGCAGCGAGTTATTAAACTTCCAATAGCCTGGGCCTCTTTGGAAATTGTTTACCTGAAACATTATTTTCATCAGCTTGTGATCAGAGTGAGGAAATATTACAATATCTGCACTTTTAATTAGATGTAGTGAGGCTTCATCACTGAAAATGTAGTCAAGTCTTCTTGCAGTAAATGGGGTGGTTTTGGACCAGGTGTATTCTTTACAATCAGGGTGCATTGACCTCCACACGTCCTTTAAGTCAAAAGATAGTAGCAAGTCTGAGAGGGCTTCCCTCTCTCGGGGAGAGTGAAGGTTGCCTGCTATATTGTCTAGGGGGGTTAATGTGGTATTAAAGTCTCCCATTACCCACAAATGATCATATTCCAAGTCATGTAACATTCTATTTGTCAGTCGTATAAAATCTAGCTTGTCTAGGGTAGAGTTGGGAGCATAACAGTTGGCTATAACATGAATTTTACCACAAATGATAACTTTTATTATCAGTACTTTCTCTGTTGCCTTAACAAGCTCGGAATCTATGTTTTTATTATTTATTAGAATGATTAAACCATTACTATTATTAGTGCCTGGAGTATAATACAACTTTCCAGACCACTGCATTTTAATTTCGTGGGCAATATCTTCTGTTACATGTGTTTCTTGTAAACATATAATATCCAGTTTTTGTTTTCTAAAAAAATGAAAAGCAAGTCTTCTTTTTAACTTGTTTCTAAATCCACGCACATTTAGTGTACCAATGCATGTGGCGTTGCAAGCCATGAGAAAAAATATATAAGTACATAATGCTTAGTCCGTTGTTCATTAAAATCGTTAGTCCGTAGGACAAGCCAAGGTCGAAAAGGGGGGGGGGGCACTGAGTGCATGCTTTCTCAGGTGTACCCATCCCCCGTCATCCTCTGCTCCTCTCCATCCTCCCTTCCTTCATCTCCCTTTTCCTCCCCGTCTTCAATAGTCGGTCGCTTCGCCTCGTGGTCTTCGCAGTCGGAGGGCGATTCACTTCGTTCTCTCTTCTTCTCCCTTGTCTGGGTTTTTCCCTTTCCGTGGGTGTGGTGTGTGTCTGCTTTGGGCATCGACGTACTCCTATGCGTTGCTTCATCTTGCTGTGGGCTGGCAGCACGCACATATTCCTTTTCGTCTGCCACTAGGCCTACAGGGCTTGCGGCACTGGCAGGCGTGCTGTCTGGCACTTGCAGTGTTGCGTCGTGGCCGCTGTGTGTGCCACTAGCAGCCTCGGTTTGGGTGTTTGTTGTATTTTTGTTGTCTGCTAGGCCTAGAGGTGTCGGGCAGTCTATTAGTTTGTGTCCTGTATTGTAACAGCCCTTGCACACAATGGCATGTGTGCAGTTGACTGTTTTATGTCCGTTTTGCAGGCAGTTTCCACATTTTAGAGTCTCTTTCTGCTCCTTGTGGTAGAGGCTGCAGCTGTAGATGGCTAGCACTTTCATCACTGGCGGAAGGGGCGTGTTTGGTACAGTGATGTACACGAACCTCCTCCCCGTTTCATAATCACTTAGTCTGCCATCTTTGTTTCTGGCCAACTCCCACTTCATGGGGGAACGTAGTTCAACCCCTAGTTTCTTTAGTCCTTCTTCAATGTCCTCGTGTGCAATAAACACGGGAGCGAAACTCACTATCAGTTTTGTTGTGGGCTTATCCAGTCCCTGCTGGTCCTTAGCACCGAATGGGTTCGTGTTCAGCAAAGCTACTCGTGCTCCTCTGAACACGAATCCTTCCAGGAGGAGTTTTTCTCTTGCTTCTCGGGTTTTGGCATAAATGAGCCATAGCCCTCGAATTCTTTGTGCCCCTCGAATTGTTTTTCTCCCGGTCACAGCCTCAGCTGCCACACAAAGGTCATAAGTGGTTGGTAGAGTTTCGTACTGTGGTAGCGCACGTGTAGTGACATACACTGGGTCTATAAACGGGGCCGGGGCGGCCGCCGCCATAGTGCTAGGCACACCACACTAACACCACAATCACTTTTCTTTTATTCAAACGATGCACCACCGCGTAAAAATGAGTATTAACGGACAAAAAAAAAAGAAACGCTACTTTAGAGCACAATCATTTCATACATTCATATACTATATTAGACTGGAAACACACTATAATCGCCAAAAAGATGGGGGAGTGAAAACCATGTGGCCTACCGACATCGGGGGCCCACCGGAAGTCAGAGTACCAGCACTTACCCAAGTGATGCCTTAGCATTGTAGTTTGCTTGAATAAGAGCATGTAAAATCCTTTTGCTGAGTAGTTTGAGAATCAAAGTCTTTCACAAAAGACAAATTTGTACTGTGGTTTTCCCTGATTTATATGCAGTCTGCAAGTAATTGTACGGTTAGGAGTGATTATTGTTATAAATGAACCTTTCCAGGGTGGAGAACCACGGTGGACAGCTGCTACACGTCGCACGCCAAGCCGGTGCTGAGCAACACCGTTCACAAGTTGGCCGAACACAGGGACTGGAGCTTCATCTGGGCGGAGACAGCCTTCCTCGCACGCTGGTACCAGGACGCCTCCCAGGACCAGAAAGAGGCCCTAAAAAAGTCAGTTATACAGGGAGAAAGGTGGCAGAGTGGTTAAGACGTTCGCCTGCCAAATGTAATGCGTGACTGCAGCGTGAGTGACCCGGGTTCGAATCCCGGCCTCCTTGCCCCCTTTCTTTCTAGTTTGACAGGAAAATCGAACTGAACGTCCAGTCCTTCGGATGGGGACGTAAAGCTAGTCTGACCCGTGCGCTTTACGCACGTAAAAATCCCACAGTAGTTGAAAGTCGGTAAGAGCAGGGACAAATCCCGCTGCCTAGTATGGCCTAATTGATAGCTTGGTTTTCCAAGTGTGCCCACACCCGGCCCCTCCTCACCCTGTGCTTCCCCCCCAAAAAAAAAAAAAATTGGGTAGGCGCTGCACTTGCGGTGATGCGCTCTCCAGGGGAGAGCAGCCCGAATTTCACAGAGATAAGTCTGTGACTAGAATATACCAAATACAAAAATGCCAAAAATACAAAATCATTTATTCCCCATTTTTTTTTAATGCCTGAAGACAGATAATAAATGTCCAGATTATGTTGTTGCTAATGCATATGGTATAGACATTTTAGGCGTAAGATACCAAAGCCAGGCTCTTTTCTCCCGGGTTTAAAATATCTTTGTTTATTTGCATAGGTATGGGACTGTTGGAGGTGGTGACCCAGAGGGTGAGTGATGACAGAAGAAGCCTATGCCCATGTTGATGTGTACTGTATCATTATGATGTGGTCATTATTATGGATGTTATTGTTATCGCAGGGCCATATCAGGGGGTCAGTTGGAGGTGGTGACCGGGGGCTGGGTGATGACGGAGGAGGCCTGTGCCCATTTTGCCCCCATGCTGGACCAGCTGACCGAGGGACATCTGTGGCTCAAGCAACACCTGGGTGTGTGGGGAGTGAGAGAGAGGGGGAGGGGAGAGAGGGGGGTAGGGGGGGGGAGAGAGGGGGTAAGGGAGAGAGGGGGTAGGGGAGAGAGGGGGTAGGGGAGAGAGGGGGGTAGGGGAGAGAGGGGGTAGGGGAGAGAGGGGGTAAGGGAGAGAGGGGTAAGGGAGAGAGGGGGTAGGGGAGAGAGGGGGTAGGGTAGGGGAGAGAGGGGGTAGGGGGAGAGAGGGGGTAAGGGAGAGAGGGGGTAGGGGAGAGAGGGGGTAGGGGGGAGAGAGGGGGTAGGGGAGAGAGGGGGTAAGGGGAGAGAGGGGGTAAGGGAGAGAGGGGGTAGGGGAGAGAGGGGGTAGGGGAGAGAGGGGGTAGGGGAGAGAGAGGGGGGTGATGGGTGAAAGAGAGGGAAGGTCTGTGTGGGTTTGTGTGGTTGTGCATGTCTGGTGTGGCATGTTTGTGTTGTGTGTGTAGTGGTGGGTGGCAGTGTGTATCTGTGTGTGTAGCATGTGGATGTGTGTGTGTGTGACTCTGTGTGTGTTTGTGTGTGTGTGTGTATGATGATGATGATGGTGTTGATGATGATGGTGATTATGATAATGTTGATGATGATAATGACAATGACAATGATGATGATGATGATGATAATTGTCATTTCAGGAATTGAACCCAATGTCAGTTGGTCAGTGGACCCATTCGGTCACTCCCCCACCATGTCCTACCTGTTGGGTCGGTCAGGCATTGACCACATGGTGATTCAGAGAGTCCACTTTGCCATTAAAAGACACCTGGCCAAGAAACAACACCTGGAATTCCTCTGGAGACAGAACTGGGGTGAGAGAGACAGACAGAGGGGGAGGGGAGGGAGGGACGAAAAGAAAGGCAAAAACACAGAGAGGGAAAGAAAGACAGACTGAGACCAAGAGAGAGAATGAACAAATGAACGCCTCTTGTTAAATGATGATGAAGAATAAAGAGAGAGAGAGATATATATATTTAATGTACATAGCCATCTGAAATACTTAAAAAAAACAATAGTTTGCATTCAAATGGTGGTAAAGTAAGGGAATAAAAGAGAGGAATTACTATCTTCTGACAGTGATAGAAGTAATAATGGATATAAAATACAAAGAACTAACAGAAAAGCGTTTTCAGACAAAAGCATAGGAAAGGGATGTGGAGAACAAACTAATAATAATTATTAATTGTTGAACACGTGCACACATGCTTAGTATTAAGCTGTTCTTTTTTTTTTTTAAACCTGAAGTTTTAGATGATTTGTATTTTCAGACGAGAGTGGCAAAACGGATGTTTCCTGTCACATGATGCCCTTCCTGTCGTACTCCATTTTGTACTCCTGTGGCCCCGACCCCCACGTGTGTTGCCAGTTTGACTTCAACAGCAGAAAGTGCTTCCACGGGAAAAAACACGTTCCCCTGATTACTGTTACTGAGGAGAATGTGAAGAAATTGTGAGTTACAAATGAATGAAAATTACATTGATAGGGTTTTTTGTTGTTGTTTATTTTACTCTGTGTGTGTGTGCGTGTAGATGTATGTATGTGTGTGTGTGTGTGTGTGTGTGTGTTTGAACTTTACTGTCCAAAATAATTTAGTTGGAAAAAAATATCAAGCTCTTCTTACTGTTTTTGATAAGAATATTAATAAATTGTGGGAGTGTAATTTGTGTGTGTATTTGTATGTATGTGTGTGTGTGTGGGGGGGGGGGGTATGTGCATGTTGGCAAGCGGGGAGGTGTGTTTCAGAGAGACAGAGAGAGAGAGATTTTTCGTTAAGCTGAATGAATATGGACAAGAGAGAAAGTGTATGTGCCTTTGTGTCTGTGGTGTAGTTTGATGTATGTAATGTATATTATCTAGTGTCTGGGTTTGGATGTGAATTTGTGTTGTACTGAATTGTTTCACTGAGAAAAACAATAGATACAGACGGTGTTTGTGTATGGAAACATTCTGTTAACAAATATTTCAGCCAACGCAACTCGTATGTACTTGTGCGCAGATCATGGGCGCTATGGGAACAGTTCCAGAAAAAAGCCCAGCTGTATGGCAGCAACGTGATTCTGGTTCCCCATGGTGACGATTCGCGCTATTCCGGCATCAGCGAGTGGGACAAACAGCTAGGAAATCTGCAGACACTGATGAACTACATGAATGGTGACAGGGACATGAACATCAAGGTAACCATTAGGACAAACAGCTAGGAAATCTGCAGACACTGATGAACTACATGAATGGTGACAGGGACATGAACATCAAGGTAACCATTAGGACAAACAGCTAGGAAATCTGCAGACACTGATGAACTACATGAATGGCGACAGGGACATGAACATCAAGGTAACCATTAGGACAAACAGCTAGGAAATCTGCAGACACTGATGAACTACATGAATGGTGACAGGGACATGAACATCAAGGTAACCATTAGGACAAACAGCTAGGAAATCTGCAGACACTGATGAACTACATGAATGGCGACAGGGACATGAACATCAAGGTAACCATTAGGACAAACAGCTAGGAAATCTGCAGACACTGATGAACTACATGAATGGCGACAGGGACATGAACATCAAGGTAACCATTAGGACAAACAGCTAGGAAATCTGCAGACACTGATGAACTACATGAATGGCGACAGGGACATGAACATCAAGGTAACCATTAGGACAAACAGCTAGGAAATCTGCAGACACTGATGAACTACATGAATGGTGACAGGGACATGAACATCAAGGTAACCATTAGGACAAACAGCTAGGAAATCTGCAGACACTGATGAACTACATGAATGGCGACAGGGACATGAACATCAAGGTAACCATTAGGACAAACAGCTAGGAAATCTGCAGACACTGATGAACTACATGAATGGCGACAGGGACATGAACATCAAGGTAATCAAAGCCAAAGTCAAAGTCAAAAATACTTTATTATCACTAGGAACAAATCATCAGTAGACTGATTACCATATTTTTCTGACCATAAAGCGCACCTGATTGTAAGGCGCACCCTCTAAATTTTACACTAAATTCAGATTTTGTTATTATATTTTATTAATGTTTTATTGGTCACATCACTCAGTTTGGGAGAAAAAAAAGTATCGCCTTATAGTCAGAAAAATACGGTAGTCATAAACTATTTGTTGATGAGTCGTAACCACTTCTCCAGTGGCTCTAAGTGAAACAAATACCGTATTTTTCAGACTATAAGGCGATATTTATTTCCTCAGACTGAGACCCCTGCGCCTTATAATATGACTACTAAGATAGTAAGAAAAGACAATAACAGAATCTGAAATCTATTCCAACCATACTGACCAGCACTCAAAACAATAGCATGTTCACTCCCAATCTGGAACCCTATACCATAGCACATAGGAAAACGAAAGTAGCAAAGGGCCGCTACTCTCCTTTCCGGAAGTAGGCCAGTTATCCCCTTACTTCCGGTCACGCGGTCATTGACCTGTCAAAGTCACTACCATTTTGTGTAAAATGTGGGGTGTGCCTTATAATCAGGTGCACCTTATGTATGGATCAAATATGAACAAATCGTTAATGGTCATCAGCTACTTAATGATGATTTGGGATCACTTCTCTTGGCCCAAGTGAAAAAAACAAATTAAAATTAAAAAAATTAAAAAACAGTTTTGGAACCTCTAAAACTGGTGACTTTCATGAAGGGGGATAGCGACATGAACATCATTTGCATTTGCCTGGAGTTTCTCCATTATTGTTCTTCTTTCACTCCCCAACCTCCATCATCATTTTGATGGTTCTGTTGATACGAAACACGGGGACTACGGTCAGGCAGAAACTGTAGATAAAATCATAGCTGCCCGGATGATCGGCGTTGATATGGAAGGGAATTTAGGGGGGAAGCAGGGGAATGGAGGCAGTGGGCGAAGGTGATGGGGACAGGGTGTGTCTGTGTGGGGGGGGAGGGTTTGTATTGGGGTTGGATGGGAAGGAGGGGATGGGTAGGGTAGGGTGGAGGGGGTGTTGTTTCTTTGATCCGGGATTTGAAGTCCTCCACTGAGGCTGATGTTACTGCCTCAAGGAGGGAGGGAGTTCCAATATGCGATGGTCCGTGTTGTTCTTTGATTTTGTTCTTTGTTATTGCTGTTAGGGAAACAGAAAGAGACGTAATAAATGACATGTGACAGCATGATATCAGATTTGATTGTGCATGTCCATTGGCAGTTCTTGTCTGCACTATGCATTTTGGCTCTTGTCTGCTCTGCTGCGTGGCTTTGTATGAATGGACGACGACATATTTCACTCCAAGACTACCATATTTTTCGGACTATAAGGTGATGCTTTCCTCCTAGACTGAGACCCCTGCACCTTAATAACTATTAATTTAGTAAGAAAGTATTAAAACAAAATGTGATTTGGGTGTAAAATTTGGGGGTGCGCCTTATACAAAGGTGCGCCTTGTAGTCCGTGAAATACGGTGCACATTTCAGCCACCCACATTGCTCATGGCTTGAGTAAGGGGTAGGTAACCAGATCCAGAAACAGACAATCATCTCCCCTTTGTCCAGGTGAGTACAGGGTAGGTAACCAGATCCAGAAATAAACAATCATCTCCCCTTTGTCCAGGTGGAGTTTGGCACGATATCCGACTATTTCAACGCCGTCAACGACGATCGGAAAACCTCTCGGGGGACATCACCTCCACTGCCGACGCTGGTGGGGGATTTCTTCCCTTACAACGATCGCGACGATCAGTATTGGACCGGCTTCTACTCCAGCAGACCCCTCTACAAATACATGGCCAGAGTTCTGCAGGCTAAACTCAGGTGATTGGGATCATTATGATCATCTTTATCGTCATCTGCATCATCATCATCATTGTCATCTATTCCAGCAGACCCCTCTACAAATACATGGCCAGAGTTCTGCAGGCTAAACTCAGGTGATTGGGATCATTATGATCATCTTTATCGTCATCATTGTCGTCATCTTCATCGTCATCTTCATCATCATCATCATCATTGTCATCTATTCCAGCAGACCCCTCTACAAATACATGGCCAGAGTTCTGCAGGCTAAACTCAGGTGATTGGGATCATTATGATCATCTTTATCGTCATCATTGTCATCATCATCATCATCATCATTCATCATCATCATCATCATTGTCATCTATTCCAGCAGACCCCTCTACAAATACATGGCCAGAGTTCTGCAGGCTAAACTCAGGTGATTGGGATCATTATGATCATCTTTATCGTCATCATTGTCGTCATCTTCATCGTCATCTTCATCATCATCATCATCATCATTGTCATCTATCCCAGCAAACCCCTCTACAAACACATGTCCAGTGCTGCAGGCTAAACTCAGGTGATTTGGATTATTTTGATCATCTATATCGTCATCATTGTCGTCATCATCATCATTGTCATCTACTCCAGCAGACCCCTCTACAAACACATGGCCAGTGCTGCAGGCTAATCTCGGGTGATTAGGATTATTATGATCATCTTTATCGTCATCATCATCATCATCGTCATCATCTTCATCATCATCATCATGGTGTAGAGTGGCACAGTGGTAGCGCGTTCGCTTCGTGTCAAGTAAACCCGAGTTCGAACCTGGGTACAGGGGATTTTTTCCTCTCACTTTGCACTAGGCCTTACAGTCTGAACGTGGAGTCTTTCGGATGAGACGATAAACCGAGGTCCCATGTGCCCATGCACTTAGCATACGCTAAACCCAGTGGCAACGAAAAAGTTGTCATTTGGTCAAAATTTACCCACCCACCCCCCTTTCCCTCCTCATCAGTCACACATAAATCGCATGCAAAAAAATAAATGGGGTGGCGCGCCTCTGGCTGCGACGCGCTCTCCAGGTGGGAGCAACCCGAATTTCACAGAGACGCTTCTGTGACTATAAAGTACCTAATACCTAATACCCTAATACCTAATATCATTGTCATCTATTCCAGCAGACCCCTGTACAAACACATGGTCAGTGCTGCAGGCTAAACTCAGGTGATTGGGATCATTATGATCATCTTTATCGTCATCATTGTCGTCATCTTCATCATCATCATCATCATCATCATCATCATCGTCATCTATCCCAGCAGACCCCTCTACAAACACATGGCCAGTGCTGCAAGCTAAACTCAGGTGATTGGAATTATTATGATAATCTTTATCATCATCATCATCATCGTCATCGTCATCATCATTGTCATCTATCCCAGCAGACCCCTCTACAAGCACATGTCCAGTGCTGCAGGCTAAACTCAGGTGATTTGGATTATTTTGATCATCTATATCGTCATCATTGTCGTCATCGTCATCATCATCATTGTCATCTACTCCAGCAGACCCCTCTACAAACACATGGCCAGAGTTCTGCAGGCTAAACTCAGGTTATTAGGATTATTTTGATCATCTATATCGTCATCATCATCATCATCATCATCATCATCATCATTGTCATCTATCCCAGCAGAACCCTCTACAAACACATGGCCAGTGCTGCAGGCTAAACTCGGATGATTGGGAATTGCCTTTCCTCTTTGTCGGTCGCTCAGACAATGTTTTGTTATAATGAGCGCAGATGCTTCATGCTGACGTTACGCAGCTGACTAAGAAACAGTCAGGCCCAGCATGTCCGTCTTCGGCTGGAGAAAACCTTTGTAAGAATTTCTGGAACAGAAGCAGGAGAATGGACCAGTAAGGCAGAAAGATTGTAGACGACAGTATTATTGTCATCTTTTTTTAGCTGACTGGTCTACAAACACATGAACAGAGTGTTAACAAGCAATACTCAGGTGATTGTTGGAATATATCATCCTCATCATCTCCATAGTCGTCATCATGGTCATGGTCGTCTTCATCATCATCATTGTCATCGTCGTCATCATCATCATCATCATCGTCATCATGGTCATGGTCGTCTTCATCATCATCATTGTCATCATCACTGTCATTGTCGTCATCGTCGTCGTCATCATCATTGTCGTCATGATGATGATGATGTTGATCAACATCACCTTCACAATCATCATTATAATCTATTCCATATACAGTATTCCAAAGAATTTGACCCCTTGACTGCCACAGAATATATCACTGATGACATCATCAAACAAAAGAAAATGCCTGCCACATAATGTATCAAATAGTGCATAATGACATCACTGATGACATCATCAAACAAAGGAAAATGACTGCCACATAATGTATCACGATAGTGCATAATGACATCACTGATGACATCATCAAACAAAAGAAAATGACTGCCACATAATGTATCACATAGTGCATAATGACATCACTGATGACATCATCAAACAAAAGAAAATGCCTGCCACATAATGTATCAAATAGTGCATAATGACATCACTGATGACATCATCAAACAAAAGAAAATGACTGCCACATAATGTATCACATAGACGATAGTGCATTATGACATCACTGATGACATCATCAAACAAAAGAAAATGACTCTAGGATGCCACTTTCTGCTTTAAAACAGTCAAGAGGATGATATCTCCTGACTCTCGCAAGTTTGATTCTAACAATTGCCTTTTTTCATTTCATAATTTTTCATACATTTTTCTTTCAGATTTTCTCGGACAGTTAAGGGATTGACAGAGCATCCGACAGTATGTGTCTTCGATGATTTTTGTCTTGTCTGTGTGTTTTCTTTGCTCTTCTGCTTCTTTGGTTTCCCCTCTATAATGCAGAGCTGATTCTAGGGCGCGGGATTGGTACAATCCCCCCCAAATCTGTTCCTTCCCGCAATAATCGTGTCTAAGCGCGGGCCGACGCCCGCATATTTGCAGAACTGCCTGCACTTTTTACCGATCGCTGCGAGAATTCCTTCGTCGTCTGCTAAATCCGTCATCTGCACAAACCAAAAGCATCGAGCAGGAATGAATGATTTCTCGACATTTCATTGGTTCCTTTACAATGTTAGTGTAAATCAACCAATCGCGTTCATCTCGTTTTACCGACAAGAAGTTGCGAGAGTCCTACCCGCCATGTTGAATCTTCTTCAAAATGAAGCGGACAACGACGCTCTTTGACTTTGATTTTTGTGGCGGCAAAATTAAAAAAAGAAATCCTCTGCCAAACGAGTGTGCAGAAGATGTTGCAGAAACAGCTGCTGCATCAGTAGTCTCGGAGAAGCAGCCCAAAGATAACGGCACTAGTGCGAGGGAACACCGATTCGAGGACGAGTGGCTGAAGAAGTGGCCATGGCTAGCGAAGATTGAATTGGCCGCCTCCCCCCCCCCTTCCCCTCGTATCCATTGGACCTGCCCCCCCTTTTTCATTTCACTTTTTCAAAATCCTAGAATCAGCTCTGTAATGTGTGCAATTACTTCTGTGAAAAGAAGTTGGCCACCACCACAGAAGAAGAAGAAGAAGAGCAAGTGTTATGACGATTATCATTTTATTTTTCATGTATGTTTTTACCCCAGAGCCACAGAAGTGTTGTACTCAGTGCTAACAGCCCAGCTGATGTCTCAGAAGAAAGTGACGTTAGTCAAGACGCTAATGCAGAGCTATCCCAGCCTGCAACAGGCGCGAAGGGACCAGGCCATCTTCATGCATCATGACGCTGTCACCGGCACCGCAAAGGCCTCGGTCGTCAAAGATTATGCTAATATGTGAGTAGGAAAACTAATCTATGGTGATATAATTGTGTCAAAAGACACTAATTTGTATTTTTTACAGTTGTGTTAAAACACCAGACCACCTTCATAAACCATGATGAAATTACCGGCACTGAGAAGGCCGTCATAAAAGATTATGCAAATATGTGAGTAGGAAATGTATGGTAGTCTTTTTGTGTCAGTAATTGGAAAAGAATTGATGTTGTTTTGTGAGTGTGAGATCAGTCCACCTTTATGCATTTTGACACTATTGCAAGCACTTGTAAGGCTGCTGTTGTTAAAGATTATGCTAATATGATAAATGTATGGCTGTTTATGTTTGCCAAAAGAGAATAAGTGGTTTGTTTTTAAAGGTATCTTTTTGTTGAGGATCTTTTATGCACAATGACACCAGTTTTGGCACTGCCAAGAATGTTATGGTACATAATCAGTGATGTTCCATCTGAGTCAAAGGAGAATAATTTGGTGTATATTTTAAAGGGCTTTTTTTGTTCTCTGCTCTAATGTGAGTAACAGTCTATGGTGGTCTGTTGTATTAAAAGAATAAGAAATAGTCCGACATTTTATGTTCCAATATGGCATTGGTCTAATGTGTCTGTGCCTGTGTGTCTCTCTGTCTGTCTCTGTTTCTGTCTCTGTCTCTGTCTGTCTGTCTGTCTATCTCTCTCTGCCTGACTACCTGTCTGACACACATGCGCACATCCACACACTCATACTCTCTCTCTCTCTCTCTCTCTGTCTGTCTCTCTCTCTCTCTCTCTCTCTCTCTCTCTCTCTCTCTCTCTCTCTCTCTCTCTCTCTCTCTCTCTCTCTCTCTCTCTCTCTCTCTCTCTCTCTCTCTCTCTGAGCTGTCAGACTATTGCTATGTTGGACAAAATTAACAATGTTTGAAATTGAAATTCAAATTAACTTTATTATCTCATTAATTGAGACATTACAGCCAGGTGCACATTAGAATCACCACAAGGAAACCACATGCCTGAACAACAAAGGAGTAACATGAACTTATAACACTGTTTCAAAGCAGCTGCCTGTCGGACCAATGCTGCAATAGAGTCGTCAGACTAACGTGATGTACCCATGCTGACCCAGTTGCCATGTTCACTGTTGATTGTTGTGTTCACAGACTGCACAAAGCCGTGAACAGTGTGGATGCCATTTTCTTCCTCCTTCTCTCCGTGGCTCTCACCAGCTCCGCAAAATCCACCAAACTCTTTAAAATGGTCTGTGTTCATGCCTGTTACACCTCTCTGTAGTTGTCTGTGGCTCTCACCAGCTCCGCAAAATCCACCAAACTCTTTAAAATGGTCTGTTCATGCCTGTTACACCTCTCTGTAGTTGTCTGTGGCTCTCACCAGCTCCGCAAAATCCACCAAGCTCTTTAAAATGGTCTGTGTTCATGCCTGTTACACCTCTCTGTAGTTGTCTGTGGCTCTCACCAGCTCCGCAAAATCCACCAAGCTCTTTAAAATGGTCTGTGTTCATGCCTGTTACACCTCTCTGTAGTTGTCTGTGGCTCTCACCAGCTCCGCAAAATCCACCAAACTCTTTAAAATGGTCTGTGTTCATGCCTGTTACACCTCTCTGTAGTTGTCTGTGCTCTCTGTGTCCCTGTATCTCTGTCCTTTTTACCCTCAATAAAACATTCGTATTTCGTATTGTTTTGCCCTGGTCTTTGTTTTGCTTTATCAGTGCTTCTTTGGTTCCTGCTCTTTGGTAAATCCAGCCATATGTTCGCCGGTAAGAGAAGATTTATGGTAGAAAGAGGAAGGCGTTTTGTTGATTGAAATGCGTCTGGCTTGATTCAGGTCACAAAGATCTCTCCGAGAGAGATAGGAAGAATGAAAGGGAGATAAAAAGAGAGATGAAAAGAATGAATACTTGTGTGGAAATGAGAGGCAGGGAGTGGGAGGGAAATAAAGACTCGGAGAGAAAAGCGAAATGTGTGTGTGTCAGTCAGTCAGTCAAGTCAAAATGATCTTTATTGAGGGTTAAAGAGTAAGCTGACAAAGCTCTTTTTCACCATGCCCTTGAAAAACAAAATACGAACATGTGTATGTGTGTGTGTGCACACGCATATGTGTGTGTGTGCGTGAAATGCGGAGAGACAGCCACAGAGAGACAGAGTCTTTATGTCTGTTCGGCTGTGTGTTTTCCATCTGAATGTTTTCTTGTTGTGTGTCCCCAGAATGAGCAGTGGCCCTCCCCCACAGGACCGCCTGTGTTAGAGCCTGCAGCCATGTCTGTCAGGTCAGACTAACACACGAATGCATCCACGCATACGCATGCACAAACACATACACATACACTGTGCATGCATGTATGCACCCAAACACTTTCACACACACGTGTGCGCATGCATACTCGCACGCACATTCGCATTCTCACACTCACACCTGCATGCATGCTTGCCCGCATACACACCCACATGCACGCTTGATTACACACCATGCACATGTTCGCACACATACACATACACGCGCACACACATTTACATGTCTCTCTTTCTGACATAATTATAAGCGCATACACAAACAGTCTTTCTTTCTCTCTCTTTTGCTTTTTGTCAAACACACACATCCAATGCACATGCACGCACGCACACATACACATAAAATCTCTGTCTCTCTCTCTCTCATTCTCTCTCTCTCTCTTTTACAAACCTATCATTTTTTAAAAATCATTTCAAAGAGGCAACAGATTTTTTTTGGAGGCAACCAATTTTAAAAACTTGACTGATTGGCTGCAGGACTGTGATGGTGACGAACCCCCTGACAGTTGATTGGCTGTTCGTGGTCAGAGTGTGCATCCTTGACCCCAATGTCAGGGTGACGGCTGACGACGGCAGTTATGTCCGACAGCAGATCAACCCCGTGTGGGACAAAGAAGAGAGAGTGCTGTCGGAAACGGAACTGGAGGTGGGATTGTAGTTTTGTGCTGTGTAGTATTGTGGGACAGAGAGGAGAGAGTGCTGTCTGAAATGGAACTGGAGGTGGGATTGTAGTTGTGTGCTATATGGTATTGTGGGACAGAGAGGAGAGAGTGCTGTGTGAAACTGAACTGGAGGTGGGATTGTAGTTGTGTGCTGTGTTGTTGGGACAGAGAGGAGAGAGTGCTGTGCTGGAGGTGATTGTTGCATTGTGGGACAGAGAGGAGAGAGTGCTGTCTGAAACGGAACTGGAGGTGGGATTGTAGTTGTGTGCTGTGTGGTATTGTGGGACAGAGAGGAGAGAGTGCTGTGTGAAACTGAACTGGAGGTGGGATTGTAGTTGTGTGCTGTGTTGCATTGTGGGACAGAGAGGAGAGAGTGCTGTCTGAAACGGAACTGGAGGTGGGATTGTAGTTGTGTGCTGTGTTGCATTGTGGGACAGAGAGGAGAGAGTGCTGTCTGAAACGGAACTGGAGGTGGGATTGTAGTTGTGTGCTGTGTGGTATTGTGGGACAGAGAGGAGAGAGTGCTGTGTGAAACTGAACTGGAGGTGGGATTGTAGTTGTGTGCTGTGTGGTATTGTGGGACAGAGAGGAGAGAGTGCTGTGTGAAACTGAACTGGAGGTGGGATTGTATTTGTGTGGTATTGTGGGACAGAGAGGAGAGAGTGCTGTGTGAAACTGAACTGGAGGTGGGATTATAGTTGTGTGGTATTGTGGGACAGAGAGGAGAGAGTGCTGTGTGAAACTGAACTGGAGGTGGGATTGTAGTTGTGTGCTGTGTGGTATTGTGGGACAGAGAGGAGAACTGGATGTGGGATTGTCGTTGTGTGCCGTGTGGTATTGGTCAAAGAGAGTGACAGATTAGAGGAAGTTACAAGCACAGAATGTCCAGAAGGTGGGGAATTATTTGTATGAAAGACCCTGGGTGTCCCCATGTGGACTTTGTAGTTATGACGTTGACCTGTGTCCAGATCGTGTTGTGTTCCCACTGGACTTTGTAGTTATAACGTTGACCTGTGTCCAGATGGTGTTGTGTCCCCACTGGACTTTGTAGTTATGACGTTGACCTGTGTCCAGATGGTGTTGTTTTCCCACTGGACTGTGTAGTTATGACGTTGACCTGTGTCCAGATGGTGTTGTTTTCCCACTGGACTTTGTAGTTATGACGTTGACCTGTGTCCAGATGGTGTTGTTTTCCCACTGGACTTTGTAGTTATGACGTTGACCTGTGTCCAGATGGTGTTGTTTTCCCACTGGACTGTGTAGTTATGACGTTGACCTGTGTCCAGATGGTGTTGTTTTCCCACTGGACTTTGTAGTTATGACGTTGACCTGTGTCCAGATGGTGTTGTTTTCCCACTGGACTTTGTAGTTATGACGTTGACCTCTGTTCAGATCGTGTTGTGTCCCCACTGGACTTTGTAGTTATGATGTTGACCTGTGTCCAGATCGTGTTGTGTCCCCACTGGACTTTGTAGTTATGACGTTGACCTGTGTCCAGATCGTGTTGTGTTCCCACTGGACTTTGTAGTTATGACGTTGACCTGTGTCCAGATCGTGTTGTGTCCCCACTGGACTTTGTAGTTATGATGTTGACCTGTGTCCAGATCGTGTTGTGTCCCCACTGGACTTTGTAGTTATGATGTTGACCTGTGTCCAAATCGTGTTGTGTCCCCACTGGACTTTGTAGTTATGACGTTGACCTCTGTTCAGATCGTGTTGTGTCCCCACTGGACTTTGTAGTTATGATGTTGACCTCTGTTCAGATCGTGTTGTGTCCCCACTGGACTTTGTAGTGATGACGTTGACCTGTGTCCAGATCGTGTTTGAGGCGGAGGTGTCAGCCCTCAGTGTGCGCACCTACAAACTGGAGACACAGAAAGCCAGCACTGAGGGATACGCCAAGATCACCCTGTATAACATGGAACAGAGGGACTTTACTCAGGGGTGAGAGAGAGAGAGAGAGTGAGAGAGAGAGAGAGACATAGAGAGATAGAGAGAGAGACAGTGAGAGAGAGAGAGAGAGAGAAGACACGGAAAGCCAGCACTGAGGGATACGCCAAGATCACCCTGTACAACATGGAACAGAGGGACTTCACTCAGGGGTGAGAGAGAGAGAGACAGTGAGAGAGAGAGAGACAGTGAGAGAGAGAGAGAGAGAGAGAGACAGTGAGAGAGAGAGAGAAGACACAGAAAGCCAGCACTGAGGGATGCGCCAAAGTCACCTTGTATAACATGGAACAGAAGGACTTCACTCAGGGGTGAGAGAGAGAGAGACAGTGAGAGAGAGAGAGTGAGAGAGAGACAGTGAGAGAGAGAGAGAGAAGACACAGAGAGAGCACTGAGGGATGCGCCAAAGTCACCTTGTATAACATGGAACAGAAGGAGGGGTGAGAGAGAGAGAGGGAGAGATGGGGGAGAGGGAGAGATGGGGGAGAGATGGGGGAGAGAAAATGCCAGTAGTGAAGGGCATGCCCAAATCTTCCTTTATAACATGGAACAGAGAGAGTTCACTTACGGGTGAGAACCTCATTTATTGTGAAGTTGAGGTAGATGATGATAATGATGGTGATGATGATGATGGATGGTGATAATGATGATGAGGATGATGAGGAGGAGGAAGTCTTCAGGCTTTTCAACTGTGCTTCCTTAAATGCAGAATTACCTTTTTTTTTACTTTAAGGCGCACCCCAAATGTTTTTTGCACAAAATTCATATTTTGTTTTTATCTTTTCTTACTATATTATCAGTCACATTATAAGGCGCAGAGGTCTCAGTCTGGGAAAAAAGTATCGCCCTATAGTTCGTAAAGTACGGTACCCTATTTTATGGACTGAAAGGTGGTTTGTATTCAAAGTAGCCCCCCCCCCCCCCTCTGTACAGGGGGCAGTGGGGGGAAGATATGCTTCACTCCAACAGTGGTGGCAGTGTGATATGATGGTTCTCATTCTTTCATAAAGATGTTGTTTTTTGGTTTTAGGAATTCACTTCATCTGTTTCTTTGTTTGTGTCTCTTCCTTCATATAGCAACAGGCCATGCTAGTTGTCCTCAGCCCCAGGGTAGGAAGGACTGTATTTTTGTTTCTGTGTGTTCTTTTTTCATTTTTTCTTATCTGAAAACTCATACTTCTTTATTGTGTCCTTGAATAAAAGGGTAATCTTATTGCGGTCACAGCAGGCATGTAACTGATTTCATAAGCAACGCACATTCATAAAAACAACAAATAAGCACATGAATTGCACCTGCTTGGGCAAATAGTATCTCTGAGCTGTATGTCTTCAAATTTGGTATGGTGGTATACTATCTGATGTGTCCCATGGTGTAGCTATGACCAAGTATGGGGGTTACCTAGTGCATTCTCTTCTGACACTTATCCCTACCCAGCACTTTGTGAACCGCTGCACAGAACCCCTTCAAATGTTGAGTTTTGTGTGTGCATGTTTTTCCAGCACCAAGCAGGCGTTCTCTATCCGGCAGTCTGCGGAGGAAATGTTCCAGATTGAAACTCGCATGCTGACTGTCACTTTCTCCACTTGTACCGGAACTATGCAGGTGTGTGTGTGTGTGAGAGAGAGAGAGAGAGTGTGTGTGTAAACAAGAGAGAGAGAGAGAGAGAGTGTGTGTGTGTGTGTGTGTGTGTGTGAAACCTTAGTACTGTAGTAAACAAAGAATTCAAAATACATTTTGTGGTTAGAATATTTTATATATTTTCTTTTCTCTTCATCCTAGCATCATTTGACCTCTAACCTTTTCTCTCTTTCTCACTCCCTCTCTCACCATTCCTCCATTCCTCCATTTTTCTCTCTCTTTCACATCTCCACTCCATCTTCCTACCTCCTCTCTCTCCCTTTCTCTCTCTGTGTGCACAGCACCTGATGAGGAGGTGGGATGACCTTGGGCACAAGGTCGGGGTCAAGTTCATGACCTACAGCACGGGGTCATGGTCAAACCCTTTCAAGGACAAGAGTGGGGCATACATCTTCATGCCCGATGGACCGGCCAAGGTACGTCATTACTGGGAAAGCTGTCATTCAATGTTATTATTAACTTGATTTAAAATTGGCCCAATTAACCTTTTCACCTCTGATGTCACATGTTAACACCACACTGATTTAACACCCATGTCAAAAAAGGGCGTGAAAGTAGGATCTGTTATCCAATAACCTTAAAGTTATTAATGTTGGTAGATGAGGAAAGGCCTTATTTGATTCGTGTCATAGGGGGATTCACAGTACAGACAAACCTCTATTTTAAGACTTCCAAAATGTCCGGAAAAATTGGTCGTAAATTGGAGGGGTCGTATGACGGAGGTTTTCACTGGCAGCCGTAGAAAGAAAAAGTTCAGCACAGTTCATACTCTCTTCTTCATGCACACATACAATGACATATTAAAACTGGATTTGGGTCTTTCCAACTCCATAGGATTGTGCAATCGATGTATTACAGTTTCACTTCGCCGACTTCTGTTAATCACCTCCACTCTCGTCCAAAGTCAGTGGTTTTCTTTTTCAAAGTCAGTGGCTTTCGTGCTTTTCCTACGCTTTCCGCCATCTTTTCTACAACAAGGGAAGCGACTCCGCTTTCAGGCCCTTGACCGTGGTTGTTTCCCTTTGCTCGAAGTGCAGACGACAACACGTAAAAACCAACAAAATGGCGGTCGTAAGTCGCGTTTTAGAGGAAGTCGTTTAAGAGAGGTCGTTTACATAGTAAAATGCATCTGTGCCAACAAATCCGGTCTCAAATGAGAAGTGGTCGCTTAACAGAGGGTTGTAAAATAGGGGCTTGTCTGTACTACAGACGACAACGGTTTGGTATTCAGGTGAGTTTGACAGAAATGGATGGCGGTAAAAGGGCTAAGGCAGAAAAGGGTGCCCCTATGAAGGAGGTGCTATAGCCTGGCCACACAGATGTCTAACGTGCCAGTTTCCAGTAAATGACTGTTAACAATGGCAGCTGCCACTGCTGTTTGCATAAACAAGAATATCACATGAGCGATATTTACATTTTAGCAACATCCAGTTGCATTAGTTTACACTCTACTGTGTTTTGAAATTTTGTTTCTTTGTTTTAATTTTAGTCAAAGTTACTATTTTGTTAATGTTGGCAAGGGTGATAGTTTTTGTTTGATTGAGAGTTGTGACGTCTAATAAATGACATCTTAGACAAAGATGGAAGTTTTAGACAGATTTTTAAATGAGCATCGGCTTTCTTAGTGATTCATGAACACTTTCTCTTTCTAGCTTTTGTTCTTGGCAATCTTTGCCCCCCTCTATCCACGTTTTTGCTTCCAAATTAGGCGCTCTCATTTATTAGAGCAGAAGTTTCAAGAAACAAATATTGCCTCATAGTTCGAAAAAATATGCTAATGATAATCCCAACATGTGTGTGTGTTTATGTATTGCCAAATTAGGCGCTGCCATTTATTAGAAGAAAAAAGAACTAATATCACCTCATAAATTGAAAAAAACCATGGTAATATTGCATTGTGTGTGTTATCATCGTCAGTAATATGTAATCATCTTCTGTAACATGTCATTGCCAAATTAAGCGCTGTCATTTATTAGCAAAAAAGCCTGAAAAAAGAACAAATATCGCCTCTGAGTCCCCAAAAATTGGATGGCAATGTCCTAATGTTTGTGTTGCGCAGACCCTAGACGCCAAGTTTCCCAAGATGATAGTGGTGGAGGGGGAGCTGTCTTCATCTGTCTACACTTTTCTACCCGACGTCACGCACGTCACTACTGTGTACAACGTCACAGGTGTGTACTCTTCTGTAATGTGTCATCATCTTTTTTTATAATGTGTAATCATCTGCACTGTGTAATCAATCATCTTCTGTAGTGTGTCAACATCTTCCATAACGAGTAATCTGTAATGTGTAATCATCTTCTGTAACGTGTCATTGTCTTTTTTTTAATGTGTAATCACCTGCACTGTGTAATCAATCATCTTCTGTAACGTGTCATTGCCTTCTATGATGTGTTACACGTATTGTCTTCTATAAAGTGCCGTTTCCTTCTCTAATGGGTCATACTCATAGTCCTCTATATTGACTTTTTGTCAGGTTGTCTCGCTATTTAAAATTGTGTCAAAAATCTACCATTCTATGTGGCTCCATATTTCTTTGTCTGTCTGCCTGTCTGTATTTTATGTCTCTCTGTCAGTCTGTCTGTCTTTTCTCTCTGTCTGTCTGTGTATCTATCTGTTTCTTATAACGTGCATAGAAGGGGTGGGTGTTTGACATACAAGACAAAGTGAATCTAGGCATCGGTGCATCGCTCTGGAATACCGAAGCAATGATGACGATGATTTTGTCCATTATTGTGCCCCCTGATTTCTGTGCATGTGTCTCCATGTCCATCCGTGTGTTCAAGTCAAAGTCAACATTTTTATTTCCAGATGGTACATTGAATAAGCAATAATGTTTGCTTTTTTACATCATGTCTGGCTGTGTGTGTGTTCCACAGGCCCAGAGGGGGCGGGGGTTCACGTGGAAAATGAAGTGAATCTGGGCAGTGGTGGTGCGTCGTGGAACAATAAAGAACTGGTGATGAGGATTGTGTCTGACGTCATTCACCCCGACAATTCTGTCTGCGTGGACTTGAATGGCTTCCAGGTACATTTGACTTGTGCATGTGTGTGGTGTGTGTGTGCATGTGTGTGTGTGTGTGTGCGCGCGTGTGCGTGCATGTCTGTGTGTGTGACCCTCTGCACTGGGTCTTAGTGCTACAGCCATGGGGATTGGTTGGCTGTTAGGAACCTTCCCCAATGCCAGCTGTCCTGATGCTGAAGTGTTCATGGCCAAGAACACCCACCCACCCACACACACACACATACACACCCACCCACCCACACACACCTTTTTCAGAATCAATTTGTTGTTTCAAGATCCTTTCAATGGACTTGCAACAAACCATCCCACAATTGTGGAAAAACAAAGACATGGCACGATCATGCTAAACATTTTCTTATTTCAATGCAGATGTCGATTTTCATTTCGCTGTGCAGATGACGCGTAAGGCGTGGCAAGGCAAGCAGCTGATCCAGGGCAACTTCCACCCCATCAACACCATGGGTTTTATCGAGGACGAGGGGAGATCGCGACTGACGTTGGTGACCGCTCAGCCCCATGGCCTGGCCAGCCTAAACTTTGGTCAGTGTGATGATGATAATGATGGTAATGAACACTATGGGTTTTATCGAGGACGAGGGGAGATCGCGACTGACCATAGTGACCACTCAGTCCCATGGCCTGGCCAGCCTAAACTTTGGTCAGTGTGATGATGATAATGATGGTAATGAACACTATGGGTTTTATCGAGGACGAGGGGAGATCGCGACTGACCATAGTGACCGCTCAGTCCCATGGCCTGGCCAGCCTAAACTTTGGTCAGTGTGATGATGATAATGATGGTAATGAACACCATGGGTTTTATCGAGGACGAGGGGAGATCGCGACTGACCATAGTGACCGCTCAGTCCCATGGCCTGGCCAGCCTAAACTTTGGTCAGTGTGATGATGATAATGATGGTAATGAACACCATGGGTTTTATCGAGGACGAGGGGAGATCGCGACTGACCATAGTGACCGCTCAGTCCCATGGCCTGGCCAGCCTAAACTTTGGTCAGTTGCAGCAGTGGTGGTGGTAGTAGTAGTTGATATTTTCTATTCACAGAGATTTGCAATTCTGTCTGCTCCCACCAGGAGAGTAGTTGTAGTGTAGTAGTAGTAGTAGTATTGAAAAATACAATAATAGAATTTGTGTTTTTGACAATGATGATGACTATAATGATGGTAATGATGATGATGATGTTGATGATTTTGAAGATGATGATGATGACAATGATATTGATGTTGATGTTGATGATTTTGAAGAAGGTGATGATGATGAATTTGAAGATGATTATGGTAATCATAACAAGGATGATGTGGAAGATGATGACGATGATGATTTTGACAGTGTTGATGATGATGACGACGACGATGATAATGATGACGATGATGGTAATGATGACAACGATGATGATTTTGACAGTGTTGATGATGATGACGATGATGATGATGGTAATGATGACAACGATGATGATTTTGAAGATGATGACGACAACAATGATGATGATGAAAACCAAATGTGTTTTCAGGGTGGATGGAGGTGATCTTGGATCGTCGGTTAATGCAGGATGACTGGAGGGGGTTGGGGGAGGGGGTGACAGACAACGCACCCACCCCCTCCAAGTTTGTGCTTCTGTTGGAAAAGAGAGACGCCCCTCTAAAGAAAGAACCTCAGGTAAATCGCCTTGGCCTTTCTCTGAACATTGTTAGTGTTTCCCTGAAATCCTTTAGTATGATTCTTCAACTTCTGCTTCTTCTACTTCTTCATCATCATCTTCTTTTTCTGCTTGCTTCTTCTACTTCTTCATCATCATCTTCTTTTTCTGCTTGCTTCTTCTACTTCTTCATCATCATCTTCTTTTTCTGCTTGCTTCTTCTACTTCTTCATCATCATCTTCTTTTTCTGCTTGCTTCTTCTACTTCTTCATCATCATCTTCTTTTTCTGCTTGCTTCTTCTACTTCTTCATCATCATCTTCTTTTTCTGCTTGCTTCTTCTACTTCTTCATCATCATCTTCTTTTTCTGCTTGCTTCTTCTACTTCTTCATCATCATCTTCTTTTTCTGCTTGCTTCTTCTACTTCTTCATCATCATCTTCTTTTTCTGCTTTCTTTTTCTACTTCTTCATCTTCTTCTTCTTCTCTTCTGCTTCCTTTCTTCTACTTCTTCATCTTTCTCATCTTCTTTTTCTGCTTGCTTTCTTCTACTTCTTCAATCATCTTCAATAAAACTGCTTGCTTCTTCTAAAACTTCAACACAATTCTTTTTCTGCTTGCTTCTTCAACTTCTTAAAACATCATCTTCAATAAAACAACAACACAATAAAACAACATTTCATCTTCTTTTTTCAACACTTCTTCTACTTCTTCATCAACACAATTTTTCAACAACACAATAAAACAACAAACAATCAACATCATCTTCTTTTTCAACAATAAAACTTCTTCACTTCTAAATCAACAATCTTCTTTTTCAAAAACAACAACTTCTTCATCTTCATCAACAAAACTGCTTGCTAAAACTACTTCTTCATCATCATCTTCTTTTTCTGCAACTTTTTCTACTTCTTCATCATCATCTTCTTTTAAAACAACAACACAATAAAACAACAATCTTCTTCTTCAACAACACAATAAAACAACAACACAATAAAACAACAACAACACAATAAAACAACAACACTTAAAACAACTTTCTGAAACAACAACACTAAAACAACAACAACACAATAAAACATCTTCACAATAAAACAACAACACTTAAAACAACTTCAACAACACAATCTTCTTCTTCAACAACAACAACAATAAAACAACTTCTTCATCTTCAATAAAACAACAACAACACAATAAAACAACAACACAATTCAACAACATCTTCTTTTTCTGCTTGCTTTTTCAACACAATAAAAACAATCATCAAAACAACAACACAATTGCTTTTTCAACAATAAAACAACAACACAATAAAACAACAATAAAACAACAACACAATAAAACAACTTAAAACAACAACAACAAACAACAACACAATAAAACAACAACAATAAAACAACAACACAATAAAACAACAACACAATAAAACAACTTCACAATCTTCTTCTTCAACAACACAATAAAACAACAACACAATAAAACAACAACACAATAAAACAACAACACAATAAAACAACTTCTTCAATAAAACAACAACACAATAAAACAACAACACAATAAAACAACAACACAATAAAACAACAACAACAATAAAACAACAACACAATAAAACAACAACACAATAAAACAACAACTAATAAAACAACAACACAATTTTCAACAACAACAACAACAATAAAACAACAACTTCTAAAACTTCAACAACACAATAAAACAACAACACAATAAAACAACAACTACAACACAATAAAACAACAACACAATAAAACTACAACACAATAAAACTTCTTTTTCTAAAACAACAACACAATAAAACAACAACACAATAAAACAACAACACAATAAAACTTCAATCTTCTTCTTCAACAACACAATAAAACAACAACACAATAAAACAACAACACAATAAAACAACAACACAATAAAACAACAACACAACACAATAAAACAACAACACAATAAAAAACAACAACACTTAAAACAAAACAACAACACAATAAAACAACTTCACAATAAAACAACAACACAATAAAACAACAACTTCAATAAAACAACAACAACAACAAAACTTGCTCAACAACAAAACATCTTCTTCAACAATAAAACAACAACACAACTTCTTCATCAACAACTTCTAAAACAACAACACACTTCTTTCTAAAACAACAACACAATAAAACAACAACAACACAATAAAACAACTTCTTCAATAAAACAACAACACAAACAACAACTTAAACTTCAACACAATAAAACAACAACACAATAAAACAACAACACAATAAAACAACAACACAATCTTTTTCACAATAAAACAACAACACAATAAAACAACAACACAATAAAACAACAACACAATAAAACAACTTCACAATAAAACAACAACACAATAAAACAACAACACAATAACAAACTTCAACAACTTCTTGTAAAACAACAACAACAATAAAACAACAACACAATAAACGTTTTCGTCAACATTTTTTCAACAACTTCTTCTTCTCTTTGATTTCCTTCTCTTAAAAAACAACTTCCCTTTCTCCCCTTCCTTCGGTTCCTCCTTCCCTTCCTTCTACAACAACAACACAATAAAACAACAACAACAACACAATAACAACAACAACAACAATAACACAACAAAACAACAACAACAACACAATAAAACAACAACACAATAAAACAACAAAACAATACAACAACAATAAAACAACAACACAAAAAACAACAACACAATAAAAAACAACAACAACACAATAAAACAACAACACAATAAAACAACAACAACAATAAAACAACAATAAAACAACAACTACAACAACAACACAATAAAACAACAACACAATAAAACAACAACAATAAAACAACAACACAATAAAACAACAACACAATAAAACAACAACACAATAAAACAACAACAACAAAACAAAACAACAACAAAACAACAAACAGCAACAAAACAACAACACAATAAAACAACAACACAATAATAGTGGTTAAGACGTCTGCTGCCAGTTCAATGCGTGAATGACCCGGGTTTGAATCCCAGCCTCGCCCTTTCTTTTTAGTTCAATGGGGAAATGGAACTGAACGTCGAGCCCTTCGGATGGGGACTTAAAGCAAAGCCCACAGCAGTTAAAAGTCGATAAGAATGGGGAGAAATCCTGCTGCCTGGTATGAGCCAAACATACTCAGTGATAGCTAGCTTTCCCAAGTCTATACCCCCCCCCCCCCCCCCAGCCTCTCCCCACCAAAAAAAACCCACAAAAATGTGTGGCGTTGCACTAGCAGTCACGCTCTCTCCAAGTGGGAGCGGCCCAACTTTCACACAAGAAATAGCAAATACCCCAAATATGAGCAGCATACTTATTTGGTTTGATGTTTATTTTGTGTGTCACAGCACTCCTCCCCCACCCCCAGCACTCTGTGTCGCCCCTCCCTGCTAGCAGAGCTGATGTCGCGACGCCTCACCCAACCCCCCACCCTCACCCTGTCCCACCTGGACATGTCGTCGCTGGCCGACAGTGGCCGCTACGCCCCGCTGACCTCCCCCTGGCCCTGCCCCCTGACCCTGGTCAACCTCAGGAGTGGGGGGCTGGAGGGGGGAGGGGAGGACGGGTCAAGGGAGGTAATGAACGCCTTGCTGGTGGCGCACCGGCCTGGAGTGGATTGCGAGTTTTCCGAGCTGCATCGCTCGTGTCAGATGAAGGTGAGCAGTTTTTGATGATGATGTTACATGTAATACAGTGGAACCTCCCTTATAAGACTCCCTCCCATATAAGACCTACTTCTCTGAGACATTGCCCTTCTTTGTATTAAAATTAACTACTTTATAAGACCCCTCCCTTATAAGACCTGATTTTAGATGATTTTTGAAGGTCTTATAAGGTAGGTTCCACTGTACCAATAATACTCATAGTAAGAACAAAAATGATGTATTCTACATAATCAAATTCATCCTGTTGGTGTGGGTTTGTAACTGTCTGTTTGTCGCCAAACAGCTTGCCATAGTCTGAAGACCATTGGTTGTATAATATAAAGGTGGACTTATATAGCGCGATACCCCGCCTACAGTGCAGGCTCTTGTCGCTTTACAAATATAATTAAGAACAAACTAAAACACTTAAACTGTACATCCATATGAAAGATACATGCCCGTACACAAAAGAAACCAATGATAAGACTAGTACAACTCAAAAAAGAAAAGTATGCACACCACACAAACACACACATGCGCAGGCACACACACACACACACACACGTGTGTGTGTGGCCGCACATTAAAGAGAGAATACACATCATAGACTGACTCTCTCTCTCAAGGGAACTGACTCTTGTTATCATCTTTGCTAATTTCAGAACTCTTTTCCGCTGAAGATGTTTCAAGGGACACGACTCTTGCGGGCCAGAGAAACAAGAGTGACGGGCCTTGATGAATCAGAGCCCCTTGTTTTGGACAGCGATGTTCATGTGCCTGAGATGGAGATCAAGACCTTTAAGCTGTCCTACTTTTAGTGTGTGTGTGTGTCTACATATCTGTGTGTGTGTGTGTGTGTGTGTGTGTGTGTCTGAGATGGAGATAAAGATGTTTAATTAAGCTGTCCTACTTCTAGTGTATGTGTGTGTGTGCATATCTGTGTGTGTGTGTGTCTGAGATGGAGATATAGACGTTTAAGCTGTACTACTTTTATTTTGTGTGTGTGTGTGTCTACATATCTGTGTGTGTGTGTGTGTGTGTGTGTGTGCAAAGTCAAAATTTTTATTTTGAGATGGGACATTGAATAAGCAATACGTTGGTTTGCTTTTTTACATCAAGTCTATGTGTGTGTGTCTGTTTGAAATAAACATGAGTCACCCCCACCAGTCAACACACACAGACACAAATGGAACCAAAAATAAGCAACAACAAAGACATTAATTTTTCATGCAAGCCACCCGTAAAAACACTCTCTCTCTCTCTCTCGTGTGTGTGTGTCTCTACATCTCTCTGTGTGTGTCTCTCTCTCTCATACAAATATCTATACGCTCAAAGTACATATATACATATATGTGTGTGTGTGCCCCTGAGAAGATAAGATACACAGACATTAAAACTGTCGAGTACTTTTCAGTGTGATAGAGGATCAAGATGATGTGATCTAAACATATCATATGAAACATGATGTAAATAAAATTGTGTGATGAAACCCATATCAAATAATTGAGCCTTGTTTGTCACACAGTATAAAGACGATTGGAAGACGTGATCAAACTTAATATTATATTTCATTAAATGGGTCTTCTTAAAAACATCATCATGGAGCATTAACAGGCAACCGTGTGTGTGTGTGTGTGTGTGTGTGTGTGTGTGCCTGAGATGGAGATAAAGACGTTTAAACTGTCCTACTTTTACTTTTAGTGTGTGTGTCAAGTCATAGTCTGTGTGTGTGTGTGTGTGCCCCTGAGATGGAGATAAAGACGTTTAAACTGTCCTACTTTTAGTGTATGTGTGTCTACATATCTGTGTGTGTGTGTGTGTGTGTGCCCCTGAGATGGAGATAAAGACGTTTAAACTGTCCTACTTTTAGTGTATGTGTGTGTGTGTCTACATATCTGTGTGTGTGTCACAAATTTCTACAGATCTCTCCCTACCCCACCCTCCCACCACCTATCATGGTTGTAAATAGAGAAACCCTTGATCTGTGAGCCTGTGTTCTTGTGTGCATGCTTAGTTCCTGCGTCACTTGTTCGGTTGCCATGCAGGTTTGTCTGTCTGTCTGTCAGTTTGTTTGTCTGTTTGTTGGTCTGTTAACCACTTTGCTGAACAAAATGATGTGTCAGACTGTGATGGGGGCTTGTGGGGGGTAGGGGGGTGAAGCAACAGACAATCCATTGCAGCTGTAAATCCTGTTACTTTGTATTTTGTTGATGTCATATTACTATCATTTTTTTGGTTGATACAGTGAAACCTCCCTTATAAGACCTTAAAAAATCAACCAAAATGAGGTCTTATAAGGGAGGTAATTTTAAAAATCAATGCCCAGAAATGTAGGTCTTATAAGGGAGGTAATAATTTTAATACTTACAAAGAAGGGCAATGCTCCGAAACTCAAAAAGAGTAGGTCTTATATGGGAGGGAGTCTTATAATGGGAGGTCTTATAAGGGAGGTTTCACTGTAATAATTATTGGAAATAAAAATCCATTTACATCTGAGTAGTTGGAATGTGAAATGCTCCGAAACAGTCTGTTTGTGTTTGGTTCAAAGCAGAGTAAATATGTGGGTATTACTCTGTGAGTGTGTGTGTGTGAGAGATAGAGAGGGGGTGGGTGGGGAGGAGAGAGAACAATTTGAACAATTTGTTTTAACATTTTGTTTATTGAGGGAAAAGAATAAGCACACAATGGGCTTGTTTACATCTTGCCCTTGAAACAAAAGAAGAAAAACATAACTAGACTTCCAATAATAAGAAAGGGAGGGAGAGAGAGAGAGAGAGAGAGGGCAGGTGTGAGTGCATGCATGCTTGCGTGTGTGTGTGTAAGTGTGTTTCTTCTTGATGTGTTTATAGATCTCAATCCTAAGCAATTTTCTACTCATGGATGTGTGCTTACTATTTTTTAATAATACAGATTTTAGATTTTGATATACACATTTTTTGTTTTGGTTATGTTCTATTTTTTGATGAATTGACAGTTTTTAAAATTGAATGTTTTCTTTGTTCTCAGTCAAGCACTTGTAAATAAATTACATAATGATGCACCTAACATTTCCAGCAAAACGCACTGTTTTGCCTGTAAGAGAAGATAATCTGTCTTGCTGTTGTTTTCTGTTGTTATGTGACCTCCCTTGTGGTCCTAAAGGTGGCTGTGGTCACATGCCCTTGATAGATCTCAATTTGTGCGCTTTGTGTTTGATTTACTTTGATTTTCGATCAGAAGTCACCACTCATGTATTATTTTTTAAATGAGGTGTGTGTGCCCCCCCTCCCCCTTCCCCCAACGTCTGTTTATTATCATGAATGTATGATATATGCAAATTTCTTGCAGTGATATTGTTTGTATATGATGCTCTGTAAACTACCGCAAATTCATTGAAAAAGTATAATATCAAGTCATATGAATGATGATGACAGATTTTTTTAAAAGAAGACAAGGTCATGTTCTTTGTTGCCTTCATTGTTTTCTGTGTGGAATAGCTAACAGAAATGTTTCTCTATGGACGCACAATTCATAGTAACATATAAATGCCTATGTGATTTGAACAATAGTGTGAGAAGAATGCAAGTGTGTGTGTGTGTGTGTGTGTGTGTATGTGAGATTGCCGTGTTTCAAGGTAGCCATTTTCTCATGGAATAACAATAGTTCATGAATGTAACTCATTTGCTCTACACACCACCATAGCTATAATCAAATAAATAATTAAAAAAAGAAACGATGAAAAATGGAAGCATGATGGGTGAGCAATCTTGGATAAGAAATTTTTGTACGGATTTGCTGGCAAGTGTGACAGAATAGTGTTTTTGTTATACTTTCTGTGATTTCTAGTTTGTTGCGAGAACTGGTTTTAAAATGTATTACACCAAAGATAAACTGTGTTCAGTGATTGACTGGTTCGCGGTTTTATATTTTATTTGGTCATTTGTTGACCGCTGTTAGGTACAAATTGTAACGATCACAACTCTCTCTCTGTTTCTCTGTCTGACTGTCTGTTTGTCAGTCTTTGTCATTCTCTCTCTCTCTCTCTCTGTGTTTCTTTGTCTGACTGTCTGTTTGTCAATCTTTTGTGTCTATCTTTGTCGTTCTTTCTCTCTCTCTCTGGAGGGCTGGATGTAAAAAAACATGTATTGTTTGCTAATTCTATTACCCTCTATAAATAAAATTAATTCAATTCAATTCAATTAATCTCTCTCTCTCTCTCTCTCTCTCTCTCTCTCTCTCTCTCTCTCTCTCTCCTGATCATGTTGGTTATCATAGTGCCTTTGTTATTATTATCATATGGGATTCTGATGATGTTCTTCATAATGATGTTGATTTTTACAATTATAATGGTGATGGGGATGATGATCATGATGTTGATGTTTACAATTACAATAGTGGTGTGACATTGATGGATGATGATGGTGATGGATGATGGGGATGATCATGATGTTGATGTTTACAATTACAATAGTGGTGTGATGTTGATGGATGATGATGGTGATGGTGATGGGGATGATGATCATGATGTTGATGTTTACAATTACAATAGTGGTGTGACATTGATGGATGATGATGGTGATGGATGATGGGGATGATCATGATGTTGATGTTTACAATTACAATAGTGGTGTGACATTGATGGATGATGATGGTGATGGATGATGGGGATGATCATGATGTTGATGTTTACAATTACAATAGTGGTGTGATGGTGATGGATGATGATGGTGATGGATGATGGCCTTTCCCAAGAGATTATGTTTTTTGCCTTTGTTTGTCTTTCTGTCTGTCTGTCTATTATCAACATTATTAAAAGGTCAGGAGCGGATTTGAATGAAATGAGTCCAAGGAAGATTAGGGCACCCACCGTGAAGTGAGTCCAAGGAAGATGAGGGCACCCACCATGAAATGAGTCCAAGGAAGATTAGGGCACACACAATGAAATGAGTCCAAGGAAGATGAGGGCACCCACCATGAAGTGAGTCCAAGGAACATGAGGGCACCCACCATGAAGTGAGTCCAAGGAAGATGAGGGCACCCACCATGAAGTGAGTCCAAGGAAGATGAGGGCACCCACCATGAAGTGAGTCCAAGGAAGATGAGGGCACCCACCATGAAGTGAGTCCAAGGAAGATTAGGGCACCCACCGTGAAGTGAGTCCAAGGAAGATGAGGGCACCCACCATGAAGTGAGTCCAAGGAAGATTAGGGCACCCACCATGAAGTGAGTCCAAGGAAGATGAGGGCACCCACCATGAAGTGAGTCCAAGGAAGATTAGGGCACCCACCATGAAGTGAGTCCAAGGAAGATTAGGGCACCCACCATGAAGTGAGTCCAAGGAAGATGAGGGCACCCACCATGAAGTGAGTCCAAGGAAGATGAGGGCACCCACCATGAAGTGAGTCCAAGGAACATGAGGGCACCCACCATGAAGTGAGTCCAAGGAAGATTAGGGCACACACAATGAAATGAGTCCAAGGAAGATGAGGGCACCCACCATGAAGTGAGTCCAAGGAAGATGAGGGCACCCACCATGAAGTGAGTCCAAGGAAGATGAGGGCACCCACCATGAAGTGAGTCCAAGGAAGATTAGGGCACCCACCATGAAGTGAGTCCAAGGAAGATTAGGGCACACACAATGAAATGAGTCCAAGGAACATGAGGGCACCCACCATGAAGTGAGTCCAAGGAAGATGAGGGCACCCACCATGAAGTGAGTCCAAGGAACATGAGGGCACCCACCATGAAGTGAGTCCAAGGAAGATTAGGGCACCCACCATGAAGTGAGTCCAAGGAAGATTAGGGCACACACAATGAAATGAGTCCAAGGAACATGAGGGCACCCACCATGAAGTGAGTCCAAGGAACATGAGGGCACCCACCATGAAGTGAGTCCAAGGAAGATTAGGGCACACACAATGAAATGAGTCCAAGGAAGATTAGGGCACCCACCATGAAGTGAGTCCAAGGAAGATTAGGGCACCCACCATGAAGTGAGTCCAAGGAAGATGAGGGCACCCACCATGAAGTGATCCAAGGAAGTGAGTCCAAGGAAGATTAGGGCACCCACCATGAAGTGAGTCCAAGGAAGATGAGGGCACCCACCATGAAGTGAGTCCAAGGAAGATGAGGGCACCCACCATGAAGTGAGTCCAAGGAAGATTAGGGCACCCACCATGAAGTGAGTCCAAGGAAGATTAGGGCACCCACCATGAAGTGAGTCCAAGGAAGATGAGGGCACCCACCATGAAGTGAGTCCAAGGAAGATGAGGGCACCCACCATGAAGTGAGTCCAAGGAAGATTAGGGCACCCACCATGAAGTGAGTCCAAGGAAGATGAGGGCACCCACCATGAAGTGAGTCCAAGGAAGATTAGGGCACCCACCATGAAGTGAGTCCAAGGAAGATGAGGGCACCCACCATGAAGTGAGTCCAAGGAAGATGAGGGCACCCACCATGAAGTGAGTCCAAGGAAGATGAGGGCACCCACCATGAAGTGAGTCCAAGGAAGATGAGGGCACCCACCATGAAGTGAGTCCAAGGAAGATGAGGGCACCCACCATGAAGTGAGTCCAAGGAAGATTAGGGCACCCACCATGAAGTGAGTCCAAGGAAGATTAGGGCACCCACCATGAAGCGAGTCCAAGGAAGATTAGGGCACCCACCATCACATACAGACAATTCTGTTCGTTTTTGGAGCAGCTCAGAAATGTTGTTAGTGTACATGAATTAAATCACAATATTTTCGCTCTTTCCCATTCAGAGGGAAGGATTGCTCAGAGCATTGCTTATCGATTTTGCTGAATGTTCTCCACCCATGGGAATATCGGGGGATGTTTCAGTACAATAGTTCCCCCACCTTCTAGCTAGCAATTTCTCTAATCTGACTCTGCCTTTTCCTTTTCTTACTACAGTTGTATCTACTTTTCTGTTTTATTGGCCCCATCTACTGCCTTAAATCTTCAAAATAAATGTATCTTTTGAGCTCCCCTGAAATACGAACATTTTGGCTGAATGCAGCGGGGAGACCAGTGAAGACTGAAAACTGGACACCTCTGCCATTGTGGCCATATGGCCTGGAAACGAAGAAGAAGAAGCTGAATTTATTTTGTGGAAAATGAATACATTTTATGAGAAAAAGCTTATCCAGTAACAAGAAATGATGTCTTGTATCAAAATCATAGGTTGGTGGGTACGGGAATTAAAGATCTTGTTCTTCTACATGTACCTCTGCCATCAAGGGAAATAACTTCTGCATGAGATAATGCTCTTGGATTATCATTTTTTGTGGGTTAGGCGAGTGGGCTTCACATGAGAGGAAATGGCTTGTCTAACATTCTCTCTCTCTCTCTCTCTCTCTCTCTCTCTCTCCCCCTCCCCCCTCTCTATATCCTGTTATTGTGGCAGTAAATATAGGATAAATGGCTTGGGTTTTTCATATCATATTTTGCCCAGTTTGTGGAACAGCCAATTTAAAACTTGTTATTTGGAAATGTACTATGAATTAGAAATATTTTTCGTCTATAGACACACGGATATCTAGGATTGGTTCAACAACTAAAAAAATCACACATCTATATGAGTTTAAAATTCTTTGATTCAGACTTAATTTGATAAAACGTTTGATATAACATGCGGCTCAGGCATGCCCCAGAGTAGCATTTGGTAGAGTTAGGGGATAGGATGGGGGTGAAAATACAATGTAGAAAAGTGTGCTGGTGTTGAATCAACCACCTGTGTGAACGGGAATTAAAAATTTAAAAAAAGATATATATGTTGTCCATTTCATGGATTGGGCAGAGCATTTTGTTTATTTCATGAAATAGGCAATTTCACGGATTGGGCATAACATATATACATTCAAAATTTGGACAGAAATCTATGCATGCAAACACCGTGGGTTTTGTCTGTTACTTTTGTAATTGAGGCTTTTAATTATTTTTTTTACTGATGTTGTGGTTGTTTTTAAAGAAGTGTTGATTTGTATTATATAAACAGATTAAACACATCCACCTTTCCCCCATCCTTTAAAAAAAAATGTGTTTACATAAAATAAAATTAGTTATGAAACAAGACAGTGTTGTGAATGAATGATGATGATGATACAATATCACAAAGACTGATTAATAAAGGTTTAGTGTAGCACTAACAGTCTTCTACTGAAGTATTTCAACAACATATGTTTATCTGCACTAGAAGCAATAAATAGAAACCGTAAATGTTTGAAATAAGAGTTTAGTCTGCACATTATCCTGTACTGTGTTTGCTGGAACACTGCTACACCATGAGGTCATTGTCCTGTTGTGCATCAACTCTGCTCACAGCTCACTGTCTGCTGGAACACTGCTACACCATGAGGTCATTGTCCTGTTGTGCATCAACTCTGCTCACAGCTCACTGTCTGCTGGAGCACTGCTACACCATGAGGTCATTGTCCTGTTGTGCATCAACTCTGCTCACTGTCTGCTGGAACACTGCTACACCATGAGGTCATTGTCCTGTTGTGCATCAACTCTGCTCACTGTCTGCTGGAACACTGCTACACCATGAGGTCATTGTCCTGCTGTGCATCAACTCTGCTCACTGTCTGCTGGAACACTGCTACACCATGAGGTCATTGTCCTGTTGTGCATCAACTCTGCTCACAGCTCACTGTCTGCTGGAACACTGCTACACCATGAGGTCATTGTCCTGTTGTGCATCAACTCTGCTCACTGTCTGCTGGAACACTGCTACACCATGAGGTCATTGTCCTGTTGTGCATCAACTCTGCTCACTGTCTGCTGGAACACTGCTACACCGTGAGGTCATTGTCCTGTTGTGCATCAACTCTGCTCACTGTCTGCTGGAACACTGCTACACCATGAGGTCATTGTCATGTTGTGCATCAACTCTGCTCACTGTCTGCTGGAACACTGCTACACCATGAGGTCACTGTCATGTTGTGCATCAACTCTGCTCACTGTCTGCTGGAACACTGCTACACCATGAGGTCATTGTCATGTTGTGCATCAACTCTGCTCACTGTCTGCTGGAACACTGCTACACCATGAGGTCATTGTCCTGTTGTGCATCAACTCTGCTCACAACTCACTGTCTGCTGGAACACTGCTACACCATGAGGTCATTGTTATGTTGTGCATCAACTCTATTCACAGCTCACTGTCTTGGTCTTACAGAATATGGCGTAAAACTCCGCAGCCAGCTTCAGAAACTGTGCTCTGAACTTGCTGCCAGTCAAACAGTACAGGTAGAAGTTGATGGAACAGTTAATGACATGCAAGACATTGATGACTGCAGCGAAAAGCAGTTTCTGACCGTTTTCAACGGGGTCATCAATATTGAAGGAAGCCTGTAATACATAGAATATAGCCACGGGTGTCATCGTGAGGAAGAAACAGCCGTTTGCAGCGATCAAGGTGACAGTCAGTGAAGACACTTTCTGTTCTCTGGAATCCTGGGATGTTTGTTGAACAGAAAGACGTTGGTTTGTTCTCACAGATCTGACCAGTGTCCACAACAGAGCGCTGTTGCTGACCATTAGCATCGTAAAAGGTGAGAAGCAGTATAGAAGAAGGAGTATCCACACATTGATTGTATTGATAAACCAACGGTAATTTTTTGATATAATTATATAACACCCTCTTCCACGAAGCTCATATCCATACAGATAGTGCCCACTGATCAACATGAAAATCACAATCTCTATGCCAGCCGTAACTCGTGACTTTATATTGGTCCACACAGCACCGACACGAAGTGGCCACAGCACAGAGGCAGCTCTGAGCATGGTGAGTGACACCAGCATCCATGACGACAGAGATGACGCGGTGCGATACATAAAAATGTATAACTTGCACAGGAAGGGCCCTGAATTTTTTATGTGTCTTGCATCAAATATATGTTTGATGAAATAGTCAAATGGAAACATCAAAATCATCTGATCAGACAAGGCCAGAACTATGAAGAAAACACTAGACGTGGATGAAGGAAGACGAAGCATGATCAGAATTGTCATGAAATTACCAAACAGACCAAAGGCGCATGCAAGTGCAAAACCATATCTTTGATAAGATATGCTATTCGTATATATGGCTGTCTCAGTTCATACCAAGTGTCTGGTTGCAGACTGGTTGAGTTCTCCATTCCACCAGTCACAACAAACAGTGAGGCTCGAAGGTGGCTGGACTCAGTTCAATGATCAGCTTGAAGAGTGTATGGAAGTTGAGTTGAATCAAACGTTTATTTTTACAGCATCAAACGTGGCGACAGCAGACCAGCATACAGGTATCAAATGGGGACGACCTTTCAAGGGTATTGTAAAAGAACTATGTTTTAACTAGGTCATCCACGAACTTAGAGAGAAAAAGAGAGGTTTTGGAAGAGGAGGAGGGACAAAGCTAACACGGACAGACCGATAGACAAACACTGAGAGAAAGACTGAATGAAAACAGTTGCAGGGTGATAAGCTTGTTGTTCTCTCTGTGCTACACAAAAGATGTAGATATATTTTACAAAGACAAAAATATGTATACAGGTAAAAGTTTCCCTGCCTTTATAAATCTGTTACCCCTAAATCAGGACTGGAGTCATTAAATAACTTGCACAAAAGAAACAATGACTGCAAACACTTCTCTGCACTGTGTGAGCACCCACCCCCCCCCCACACACACACACATACACGAAGGTACACACACACGCGCGCGCACGCATGCATGCATGCAAGCACACACACACATGCACACACACGTACACAAATCACACACACTCACACACATACGCCATATTAATTTTTAAAGTTGAACTTTGAAAATAATGAATGCAATTTTTTTTTTTAAGCGGCCATGTTAATTAAGTAAGCAAGGGTGGGAAGGAGGGAGGGAGTTAGAGGGATGAAAGGGAAGAACCAGGGCCTGTATTCACGTTGAGATAGCATGAGACTTAGCATGATGCTAACTTAGAAGCTCTTCCAATGTCCTATAGGATTTAATAGGACTTTTGGAAGAGCTTCTAAGTTAGCATCATGCTAAGTCTCATGCTATCTCAATGTGAATACAGGCCCAGGAAAGTAACAGCTTAAAATGTGTAGTAAGCTCCTCAATGCTTTAGTGCCAGAAAATGTACTAACTGCAACCGCATCTGTGCAATTCTAATGCCCCACCACCAAATCCCCATACAACCAACATAATCTGATGTCTGTTACAAATCCGTAAATATATAATTATGACGCAATGTAAATTGACCATTTCCCTGTCTCTGTTCCCTAATTACCGATAATACGAAATTGTGCATGGAAGTATAATTACACAGCCCTATGAGATGGTTTTTGTTTAATTAAATGTTTCTGGCTACCATTATTACTTTTTTCCCAAGGGGTGAATTATGTGAATGTATTTCTGTTGTTCCTCAATATATGTGTTTAGGTGTGGGGAAAACACCACCAATATATGTGTATTATGTGTTTAGGTGTGGGGAAAACACCACCAATATATGTGTTATGTGTTTAGGTGTGGGGAAAACACCACCAATAACACACGCTTTGATGTTGTACAACCTTGTCTTGTTAAGAATAAAAAACATTTCAAGTTCTGCCAAACAAAGCACAAAAAGTTGTCATGTAGTGTTGATGAGAGAGTGAGAAAGAAAAAAAAACAGAGAGAGAGAGAGAGGGGGGGGGGGGGGAGAGGAGGAGATAGGGGGGAGGGGGGGGGTATTATGTGAATGGATGTTTAAAAAACTTTTTTTTACATTCTAATATTAAATGATTCAGAAAGTTTTTTCTTCATTATTGTGTCCCTAGAGTGTTTGTCCAATCTGATATAATTGTTTTATTTCTACATATCTTTTCCTTTAGATCTAAATGTCTTGGTTTCACGACACAAGCCGACAAAGTCCCCAACTATCTGCAGAAACTGTGCTCTGAACTTTGTGTCAGTGAAATAGTAGAGGTAGAAGTTGACTGCACAGTTACAGTACCACATGAACAAAGAGGCATCGCTAAACATCCAGTACTGTCCGTGTTGTACTGGGTCATTCCAGTCTGCATATCCTTTCATTACTAAACATACAGTGATAGGGGTTGTCAGGAGGTAAAACCGAATGTTTGCAGCAGTCAAGGTGACAGTCAGTGAAGACACTTTCTGTTGTCCGGAATCCTCGATGGTTTGCTGTACAGGAACACGTTGGTTTGTTCTGACTGATCTGACCAGTGTCCACAGCAGAACATTGTTGCTGACCACCAGCAACACAACAGGCAGGAGTCGAGTTTGAAACTGGCGTATCCAGAGTAAAGCTTGTGTTGGTTCTTTAATCTGACAGTTTCCTCTTTCGATATGATAGTAAAACTGGAGATGACTGTTAACCGCTGTCAGAAAGATGATCACCACACCAGCAGTAACTCGTGACTTTCCCTCGGTCCACACAGCACGGACACGAAGTGGCCACAGCACAGAGGCAGCTCTGAGCATGGTGAGCGACACCAGCATCCAGGACGACAGAGGGGATGCTGTTCGAAGTAGGATTCTATTCAGTTTACACTGCCAGGAACCATGAGCCCTGAAGTGCATGACACCAAATTTCCTGTGAAGGAAACGTTCCAAGGGACCTATTATCAGCACCAGCTGATCGGACATTGCCATAACTTTGAAGAAAACACTAGAACTATTTGAAGGAAGACGATGCATGATAAGAATTATTACACAATTTCCACAAAATCCAAAAGCGAATACAACTGGGTCACCAATGTCCTGGATGAGATCATGTGTGTTTATATAAGGCTGGTTCAGGTCCTTCCAAGATGGCGTTTTGTGTGGTGAACGGTCAGAGTTGTCCGCTGCACTACTCACCTCAGAGAGTGGGTCAGTGGAGAAGGATGGATTAAGTATAGCTGTCATCTTGGAGTGGCTATGTTCATTCAGGGTCCGTTAATTTAACATCAACTGATCAGGATTCACTAAATATCGAAAGGCTGCATGATTCAGCTTACTGACAACTGAAGGCGTGAACACGATTACACAATATTTGTTAGACTTTCAAATCCGTAGGGTAGTATTATGGTCATTTTATTTTTAAAGCTGCTCTGCAATATTTGTTGTCATGTTACATCCTTGAAATGCATAACATTGAAGAAGAATAGGAAAACAAAAACGAAGAAATAGAAATTAAGGTTGTTGGTAGCAGAGGGGAAGCTGGTTATAATTATGACAGTCTATTTGCCATATTTTAAAGTCATAAAAAAGCATTCAAGGAAATCAAAACTACCACACGCACGCACGAGCGAACACGAACACACACACACACACACACACACCAAGTGTGTAATAATTTAATATGTGTGCAAGCGCACTTAAATGTGTATGTGCGTGTGTGTGTGTACGTGCGTGCGTGCGCGAAAGCAAATCTGTGTTTCTCTGTGTGGAGCACAAGTTTGCACACATGTAGTGATTGCCTGTTTCATTAAACCATCCTGAAACTTTCTTGTGCCGGTTTTATCAAACCACCCAAGTCTCAAACTTTCTTGTGCCGGTTTTATCAAACCACCCAAGTCTCAAACTTTCTTGTGCCTGTTTTATCAAACCACCCAAGTCTCAAACTTTCTTGTGCCTGTTTCATGAAGTGAGCAAATAGAAGAAAGGTTGTGGGTTTTTTTCCAAATAAAAATGCCCTTTTAACAAACTAGTCTTAGCAATGCACCACAACTGCTTGACATTAGGCAGAACTCTACCTTCTCAATTCCTTGCATTTTTTGGTCGGTATTCACAACACATATGCTTAGCAATGCACCACAACTGCTTGACATTAGGCAGAACTCTACCTTCTCAATTCCTTGCATTTGTTGGTCGGTATTCACAACACATGCTTAGCAATGCACCACAACTGCTTGACATTAGGCATGACTCTACCGTCTCAATTCCTTGCATTTGTTGGTCGGTATTCACAACACATGCTTAGCAATGCACCACAACTGCTTGACATTAGGCATGACTCTACCTTCTCAATTCCTTGCATTTGTTGGTCGGTATTCACAACACATATTCCTTGCATTTGTTGGTCGGTATTCACAACACATGCTTAGCAATGCACCACAACTGCTTGACATTAGGCATGACTCTACCGTCTCAATTCCTTGCATTTGTTGGTCGGTATTCACAACACATGCTTAGCAATGCACCACAACTGCTTGACATTAGGCATGACTCTGCCTTCTCAATTCCTTGCATTTGTTGGTCGGTATTCACAACACATGCTTAGCAATGCACCACAACTGCTTGACGTTAGGCATGACTCTGCCTTCTCAATTCCTTGCATTTGTTGGTCGGTATTCACGTTATGTTACCCAACATTTCCTCTTGCTTTATGGTCTCAATACACGTGAACATGTTTCACTATTTCCCCATGGCAACACACAGATAGACCAGTTATAATATGACTTACGTACCACTGTGTTGCCATGGGAAAAGAGTGAAACATGTTAAACGTGTATTAAGACCATTATGTGTGCAGATAAACACGTATCCTGCACGCAGCTCTTCTTTGATGTAGAATGTTGGCTACGGTAGCAATCTAAATATACCTTATATCAGCGAGAGACAGACAGACAGAGAGAGGAGGAGAAAAAGAGAGAGCGAGCAAATGTGTGTGTATGCCTGTATGTCTGTGCGTGCGTGCGTGCTTGTATATTATGTTATGTGTGTCTCTGTGTCTCTTCATGCCAATTCATGCATACCTGTTTGCTTGCCAGCATGTTTGTTTACAAATAGACTTATCGGAGAACTGAATCGTTGATTTATGACCGTGTGCAATAAAACATGTTCAACCGTTTTGCCTTCCAAGGTGGTCGTGCGCCAGTCCTGTGATTAACTGCTTCCAGAGTAAAGTTATTTTTCGCTTTTTGCTATTGTTCGTTGTATGTTTGTTTGTTTTATTTCTTTTCGTGTTTTTTTCTTCTTCTGCGTTTGTGTTTCTACGGTTCAACTTACCAGTGCATAACTCAATACCTCACGTCGCGGCATATCTGATAGAAGACTTAGTAGCGACCTACCCAATCAATAGTGGAACTTTGCATCCCGCGTCGTAGTCTAATATAAGTGTTAGTTTGAGTTGTCACCACTTAAAGTACAGATCAGAGAAGGAGAGAAGCTTCTATAGAAGAAGAAAAGGAGTAGTGTTCATGTTGCGTTGAAATATTGTAACCATTTACTAAATGTGAATGTTCTTATGTCTAAGCAGCTTTCGAAACATAACGTTTGTTGTAACAACCTTCAGCCTTTTGGGATTGTTGCTTAGCACTTTTTAAGCATGAACACTTGTTTCTAAACATTTTAAGTTATATCAATGACATGCCGGAGATCGTGGAGGGTATCATCCGATTGTTCGCGGACGATGCTAAATTAATTGCCTGCGCCAACTCCCAGGAAGACGGAGAAGCGCTTCAAAAGGACCTCAATGCTTTACAAGACTGGTCAAATAAATGGCAGCTCCGTTTCAACGCAGACAAATGTAAAGTAATGCATTTGGGAACAAAAAATCGGCGCTTTGAGTATACCATGACTAGCAACGGTGGGGAAGTAATCCTGCAGTCGTCGGATTGTGAAAAAGACCGAGGAGTATAATGTCTATACATCCCTGAAATGTACACAGCATTGCCAAAAAGCAGTAGCCACATCCAATAGAATTTTGGGGATGATTCGTCGATCCTTCGACTTCATGGACTCCACGATGCTCACAGCCTTGTTCAAGGGAATTGTCAGACCGCATTTAGAATATGGGAATGTCATATGGTCCCCCATCGACAAGAAAGATGCTGAAATTCTGGAAAACATCCAACGAAGAGCTACCAAGATGATCCCAGAACTAGAAGAAAAAACGTATGCAGAGAGACTCAAAGCTCTTAAAAAATACCAAGTCTAGCTTACAGAAGATTCAGAGGCGATCTCATTGAGGCATACGACCTCAAGCAAGGTCTTTACTGTGTAAACAGCGAGGAAATCCTCCCATCTAGTACTGAATCACGCACAAGAGGACATTAAGTTAGAAAGCAAGCGTCCCATCTGGACATTAGAAAGCACTACTTTGGGCTGAGAGCCTGGAATAATCTGCCAGATCAAATAGCCAATGCACCCTCTTTGAATGCATTTAAGGGCAGGTTAGACAGGTACTATAGAGAATTCCAGCATAGTCTAGAGCCACCATCCACCCTCAGACAAGAGGCTCCCGAAATGTGGAGCGACCTGACCAACGAAGGGGACGAATTCCAAGACCCGCTACAGGCTGCTAGCCTTCCAGCGGAAAGGAACCTGTGAGATTTCTAAATGAGTTTAAGGGAAACGTAACAAAGACATTGAATGGTTAAAGTCGTCATTATAACTAGTCGTAAATTTACTGTAAATTTATAGTAACCTGTCATCTCTTAACTTCTGGTCTGTTTTTGGCTCACTCGTGTCAACGACACGAAAGTGAGTCTATGTTTTCATGCTTCTTCGGTTTTCCGAGTATCTGTGTGTCTGTCTGTCTGTCCGTCTGTGGTAACTTTAACGTTGGCTTTTTCTTGGTATCTAAAAGGCGTTCATCGATCAAACTTTGCACACATATAGATGTCTATGAAAGCTTTCAAACGTTAATGATTTTGATAATTAAATACTTAAAACAACACTGTAAATAGCTAACAAACAGATAACATTTTAGATTAGTGGGCTAGAGAGTATTCAACAGGCAACATGAGTTAAGAAAGTCATACACAGTGAAAGCCTCGTTAGCTCATTGCGTAGAGCGTCTGTCTCTCATGCCAATGGTTCACTTTATTTTTATTTTTTAGTTGTATCCATTAACGATAGTTTCATTTGTACTTTATTTAAACACCCCCTCATGTTTACGACCCTCAATCTCAAAGTCATTATTCGAGGGGTAATTGCCTAAACGTATTATCATCCTTCTTTATTCCTCTTATGATAACGTGTTTAGGCAATTACCCCTCATTGTATTGGCAATCTTGTACTTTAGACATCCCTATGCTTAGGACCCTCAATCTCAAAGTCATTATTTGCTGGCAATCTTGTAATTTAGACACCCCCCTCATGTTTACGACCCTCAATCTCAAAGTCATTATTTGTTGGCAATTTTGTACTTAAACACCTCTCATGTTTATGACCCTCAACCTCAAAGTCATTATTTAAAGTTACAAGCCAAACAGGGAAAAGCGAGAAATGAAAACCAAAAGAAGAAAAGAAAAAAAACTCATCTCTCTCCAAACCAAAATCCCCTGACCAAATAGCAAAGAAAGAAAAAAAGAAAAAAACACGCCGCTTTCGAAGGAGAACATCGCAGAGCACGGGACCTGAGCAAACCCAGGTGATCAACCTCTCGTCAGTAAACATTAGCCAATACCAAACCCGGCTGCTGTCTTTCGGGCCATCCGCATATCTCCTGCGAACAAGGGATGAGCGGTGGTAGTTCAGGACTTCTTCAACTATGAACAGAAGACCTTACTACAACTGAACGACTCCCACACATATGACCAACTGAATGGCAACCCCACAAAAGACATTGCCAAAAGGTCCAAGCATTGCATTGCAAAAGAATCATCGATGACAAATGCAGGGACTGGGCACTGTTGATGAGGACAAGGTAAGAACCCACACTTTTTACCATATCCCCAAAGTACACACGGACGATGAGAATCCCCCAGGACGGCCCAATGTGTCAGGGATAGGGGGTCCAACCGAACGTTTGTCCAAACTGGTGGACCATTGTGTCAGGGATAGGGGGTCCAACCGAACGTTTGTCCAAACTGGTGGACCATGCTGCAGCCAGTGGTTCAGTCTCTGCCCTCTTTTCTTAAAGATACAACACACCTGCTCCAGATCATCGAACACTGGAACAACTCAAGAACTCCCCTCACTGAGGACGTCCTCATTGTTACCATAGACGTCGTGGCCCTTTACCCCAGTATCCCCCATGGAGAGGTGATCGTGTCCCTGAGAGAGGTGCTAGCCAACACAGCCAATTCCGCCATGGTTGTTCCAGCTCTCGGCACACTTATCCGCATCGTCCAACACGTCCTGCACAACAACGTGTTTGAGTTCCAGGAACAGCTGTACCGCCAGATCCGGGGCACCGCCATGGGAACCCCTATGGCCCCAGCCATCGCCAACGTATTCATGGGGTGGCTGGAGCAGCACCTGCTGGCTTCATCCCCTTGGCCTGTGGAGCCGGACCTCTGGCGTCGCTTCATCGACGACATTCTGCTCTTGTGGACCAAGGGTGAGGAAGAGCTGACTAAGTTCATCCAGTGGCTGAACCAGCAACATGAAACAATCAAGTTCACTGCTAACTTTGGGAGAACTAGGGTGCCCTATCTGGATGTTGCCATTAGCATTGTGGATGGAAAGCTCTGCACAGACTTGTACACGAAACCAACAGACTGTAACACGCTTCTCCCGTTCCACTCCTGCCACCCCCGACATTGCCTTAGGGCTATTCCATTTGGTCAGGCAATCCGTCTACGGAGGATCTGCTCCAGCAATGAAACATTCCAGAAGAGATGCACCGAGCTCAAGACCAAGCTACGGCAGCGAGGATACCCAGACAAACTGGTGAAGGCAGCAGTTGACAAAGTGTCGGCCATGGACAGACAACACGTTATCTCTTATTCCCATAAGCCCCAAGCAGCCCAGAGAGTTCCCTTCGTGGTAACCCATACCCCCCCCCCCTCTCGGCAAGTGGCTGAAAGAGCTGATGCCAACCCTCCATCAAAGCAGACGCATGAGGCAGGCCTTGCCGCGCCCACCCATGGTGGGAGAGAGGAGCTGATGCCAACCCTCCATCAAAGTAGGCGCATGAGGCAGAACTTGCGCTCTCTGCTCATGCCCTCAGCTCCTCCTCGGCCTGCTCCACAGCCAGCACCAGAACCAGGATGCCGCATGTGTGAGGCCAAGAGGTGCGTCCTGTGCCAGCTTCACTTGCAGGAGACCAACACCTTCCAGGGTGTTCGGACGGGCCACGTGTTCACCATAAGGGACAGGGTGGGGTGCAACAGCAAAAACCTTGTGTGTGTGGTGGACTGTGCACGGTGCCACAACGTTCAATACGTGGGCGAGACGGGCCAGACCCTGCAAAAAAAGATTTCATTCCCATCGTTCGGACATAGGGACCGACCCCACCAAGAAAAAAGTGGCAGATCGAGACACGAGGTGCTTCCAGAACGACGGAAGGAAGAAAGAAACGCTTGTGCCCCGCCATTTCCAGAGCAGCGAACACACTGTCCTGGACCTCCGAGTGACGGTGATCGAACTTCTTAGAACTGACGACGTGGCGAGGAGGAAGAGCAGAGAGAGGTATTGGAGGCATAAGCTCAAAACCAACTATCCTGAGGGACTCAATGTGTGGGACTGAGGTATCATGGATGTTCGTAGATACGGGGCAGCTGAACAAGGGAAAGACAAACAGAACAAGGATGTATATGATGGAGTAGATTCTCTAGTGCAGTAGTACATCATTCTGCAATCTTTTAAATCGGTTTCGATTATAATAACACAAAGTCGTTCCTTTTATTGCTGAGTAGTTATATTTTTTAACATAAAGTAATTATGCATTTCTATGTTTATGTTCGTTTCGCTAATTGGTAGGGTTAGTGTAAAACAGAATGAAAATATGTTGTTAGAAGGTAGTAATGTGGAAGTATGCACGCGAGTGTGCGGTGTCAGTCTGTCTGTATGTATGTGTGTGTATGTATGTATGTGCGTGCGTACGTGCGTACAGGCATGGGATGGCATGTATGTATGTATGTAGGCCTATGTATGTATATATGTGTGTATGAGGGCATGTGTGTATGTAGGGGTGCATGTATGTATGTATTTAATTGCAACAATAGTAATGTCTGTATGTATGTTTGGGGATTTTACCTACTTTGTGTTTTTCCCCCCCCCCCCCCCCCCTCTCTTCTCCTCTCTCTCGCTACCCCCCCCCCCCCCCCCCCCCCCAACCCCAACCCAGCCTATGTTTTCAAATTCTTTCTCTTCTCGTTTTTAAACAAGTGTTCAACAATGATCGACCTCCTTTTTATTTTTTCAGTGAACAATTTTCCTGTTTTGTGAACTGCGTTCATGATTTTAACTTTGACTTGGGTATGCACAGCTTTCGCATTACATGTAATTTCAGTCCATGGTGGAGTGTGTTCGTAAAAGGATTAATAAAATAAGTATACCCACCAGCTAAACGTGAGCGTTTGAGTGTTTTGAGCGTATTTGTGTCACTCATTGTTTTATGCTGCTATGTTCTGTGAGCCAGTCGTCAGCTCAATGTCTGTGGTCCTGCAGTAGATGACACTGAGCTGACATGGATCACACAGAGGGAAGTATTGGACATCTAGGTGTTTTTCTCCAAAGTCAAATTCTTTATTATCTCGTTAAAAGAAATGACAGTGTGGTCTCATACAAACACATTACAAACAAGAAAACGAACTTGCTGCGTGACTAGACAAGAGAAGGCAGATAGACCTTGCCATCCTTGACTTTTCCAAGGCGTTCGACCGTGTCCCCCACCAACGATTGCTCCGTAAACTCGACCATTACGGCATCAGGGGACCGACATACCAATGGGTCAAAGACTTCCTGAGTGAGAGACAACAGCGTGTCGTTGTGGATGGTGAGAAGTCAGAAGCCGGCCCAGTTATCTCTGGAGTCCCTCAGGGCACCGTACTCGGACCAGTGCTCTTCTTACTTTTCATCGACTTGCCAGACCAGCTCAGAAGCTCAGTCCGTCTCTTTGCGGATGACTGCATTGTCTACAGGGAGATAAAATATCATGACGACTGTTCCATCCTGCAGGAAGAAATGGGAGAGAACCTGGGGAATGGATTTCCACCCAGGTAAATGTAACATCATGACCATCACCAGATGCAGATCTCCCATTGCGTTTACCTACAAATTGAAAGGGCACATCTTAGAGCAGACCAACTCATCAAAATATCTAGGGGTTCATTTATCATCTTGCAGCCTCCCCCCCCCCCCCCCCCCCCCCCCCCCCCCCCCCCCCCCCCCCCCCCCCTCCCCCCCCCTCCCCCCCCCATTATATCGAGGCCGACCATCCGGGCGGCTACATTTTTGCCTGCAGTCTTTCTGCCTGACAGAAGTCCCCCTTTAGTACAACAACAGAACCATAAAAAAAGATGATGGTGGTTGTTCAAAGAAAGAAGAAGAAGAAGAAGAAGAAGAAGAAGAAGAAGAATAAGACCTCAGCTGGAAGACCAATATAGATTTTGTGTCAAAAAAAGGCAAATGGTGTATTAGGATTTCTAAGACGAAATCTGAAGAGCCCAAAAACAGAAACAAAAGCCAACGCATACAAGACCCTCGTTCGTCTCCACCTTGAATACTGCTGCTCAGTCTGGAGTCCATATCACCAGGACCAGATATCAAAGATCGAAATGATACAACGCAGAGCAGCCAGGTACGCAACCAACCGCTACCACAACACCAGCAGCGTCACATCAATGCTGGATGAACTAGGCTGGGAAACACTAGAATCTAGGAGACAGAAGATCCAGCTCACAGTATTCTTCAAAATCATCAATAACCTTGTTGACATCAAGTGTAATCACTATCTTGTTGTAACATATCTTATTTCCCTCTCTCATCCCTCCACTCCACAGTTCTTTATTTCTGTCCCACACCCACACACATGAGTAATCAATATCTTACCAATATGCTTAAAAGATCAATTTATCCAACAGTGGTTCTCGCAGCTGGAAGAAAAACAAATATTCAGTAACTATAAATTGTATAAAGATATGTTTTCTTGTGAGGATTACTTCAAAATGTTACCCGAAAACTTATTATTGTTTTTTGTAAAATTTAGAACATTAAATCATAGATTACCCATTCGAACGGGGAGAATCCAAAATATCCCACATAGTGAAAGGTTTTGTTCGAAGTGCGACCACCAAGCTCTAGGAGATGAATTTCATTATGTTTTTGAATGTCAAACGTTTCAGGATGCTAGAAAACGTTATTTGCCAAATAATTGTTTAAAAAAAACCCAACGTAATAAAGTTTAATTCCTTATTTCAGTCAAAAAATAAAAGAACTCTCAGTCGTTTAGTTTGTTTCATAAAGGTTATCTTAAAAGAGTTCTGAACCTTAGATGATTTTTTTGTTTTTTTGTTCACACATCTTGGTCACCATGTCTGAGTTTATGTCCTAATTGTTTCTTGTCTTGTTTCATATGTCAATATTTGTTAATGGAGATAAGTTAATTAGCGGTTTAAAAAAAAGGATTCATATGTGAAATTCCAGCAACTGTGTTGTGCATGTAGCCTATATATATATATGTGTGTGTGTGTGTGTGTGTGTGTGTGTGTGTGTGTGTGTGTGTGTGTGTGTGACTGTCCAAGAAAAGGTAGCCTTTGGTGGAGGTTCTGTAATGGTCAGGGGGGCCTTCAGCGAACACCCTTGTGTCATGTATGTAGGTGTATCTGTGCATGATGGTATAATGTGCCTGTCTATGAGGGTGGCTACTAACATCAATGATGGTGATGAGTACTGAGTACTGTTTTAAAAAAAAAGTGTTTTTGCTGGTTTTTGTTGTTGTTTTTGTTTGGAGCCTATGTAATACTATGTTGATGTGTACTGTTATGGTGTCTTTTGGGCTATTGTTTGTAATGTTTGATGCCGCAGGTGTGAATGGTACGTGTATGCATTTTCTTGTGCCCCCAGGGTGTTTTTTTTTCGAAATAAAGTTGATTTTGATTTGATTTGATTTGATTTGCCAACACGAACAAGAACGAATCACTCGAACAAATGTCGGCAGTTCCCCCAGAATACAAACTGTTTCAAATTCAGCTTCCTTCCAAGGACGGTTCCAATTTGGAACGCGCTCCCATGCAGCATCTGCAGCAGAAGCTCCCTGCTTGGTATCTTAAGCGGGAGCTCAACACTCTGTCGTTCTAACTGTATCACTCCCTCCCCAGCAAGTCACGTGTCAAAATCACGGTTTGGGCGTGTTTTCCCGCTGGTAAGAAATCTTAAGAAATCTTCCTAGCATAAGAGGGAATGTGACACGTGACGTGGGGGGGGGGGGGGGGGGGGGGGGCGTCTTTAATGCTGAGATTGTCTACCTATAAACTTCTACGCTTATACTTAAGGAAAGACATTCAAACAAGAGAATCAGACGTCAATTACATTATTTTTTAGACTTTGCCTGCTCAGAAACAAAAGTTCACAAATGGCTCAAGGAATTTCAGTTTGGCAGAATAGAAGAACGTTGAACGAAAGTGACCGTTACAGTTATCAAATGACCGTTGTCGCTGTTAAAAACGTAGCCAGTGTATAGACTCTTGTCATAAATGACCTCTGGATAAATGCTGATGAGATGAAAAACATACTGAACATTTCACCAGGAAGCCTGGATAAAATCTAATATGAACAGATATGTATGGGTATGCAGAAGCGTTATAACCGTTATTCGCGGTTCGTGGAAGGGGCAGGGTCTTCTTCTTCTTCCAGTTAAGTGCCCACAATCAACAATTTGATTTTTATGGCACTATTTCGGTCGAGCTCCGAAGTCGAAGAAACAAAAGAATAAAATAAAATAAAATAAAATAAAATAGTAACATAAAACAAAAAGAAAAGAAAAAGAGAAAACCCTAATCTACAATGACCCAGCCAGTTGGTTCTCCCTGTGGATCCCCAACATGATGCCGCGTCAAAACAGGAACACTTTATTTATTTTTTTAAATCTGTTGTTCTTTGATGGATGTCTGGAAGGTGCTGGGACAGGTGGCAGACACAGCCACCCCTCGTTCCAGTCGCGGATGGTTCGAGGGGAAAATTAATTCCGTCTGTATTCAGTGCGACAGTGGGTGGATGACAGTTGTTGGTCACGTCCTCTTCTCTGGCGGCTCGGTGCTGGGATGAGCCTGGTGTTGTCAACCTGGACAATGCCTTGCTGGATTTCATAAAGCATTCTCAGCCTGCTGGTTTTCCTGCGCTGCTCAAGTGTGGGCCACCCTAAGATATCATGTCAGTGACACTGGAGGTGTTGTGGTAGCGATTGAGTACGAAGCGAGCCGCCCTTCTCTGAATAGCCTCGATTTTGTTCACATTCCTCCGAGTGTACGGGTCCCAGACAGAACTGACATACTCTAGCAGGGGTCTGACAAGAGTCAGGTATGCTCTTCCTCTCAGTTCTGTCGAGCAGATCTTGAGGTTTCGCCGCAGGAAGCCCAGCATTCTGTTCGCCTTGGCAGTGATGTTCCCTATGTGACCATCCCAGTTGATGTCCTTCTGGATGGTGACTCCAAGGTATTTCACTGATGTTACGGTGTCCAAAGTGTGACCATGCAGGTGGTAGCTATGGTGAAGAGGTGTCCAGTTCCTTGTATGGAGGCACGAGGCATCCACCCACTGGCGCTGCCTCAACGCCCTGATCAAAGCTGGGCTGTTCAGTTTGAGGCCAGACGAACTGATGGCAAAGGAGCAGCAACGCCAGCAGTGAAAACAGTGTGTGCTTTCAGCCCCAGACCAGCTCTGAGCTCGTCATGTCCCCGCTGCAACTGGGAGAGAAAGGCCAAGATCGGCCTCACACGTACCAGCCACCTTCGGACTCACTCTACAAGAGTGTACTACAACTGGGAGAGAAAGGCCAAGATCGGCCTCACACGTACCAGCCACCTTCGGACTCACTGTCTTTTAAGAAAACTCAACAGTCGTATGTACTGTCTTCGTAAAATGAGATCTTTTAACGTTCGTACTGAAATCCTTCAAATGTTTTATTATTCTGTGATCTGTAGTGTTTTATCCTTTGGTGCTGTGTGTTGGGGAGGGAACATTTCAAAACAAGACAAAGGTCGACTAGATAAAGTTATAAAGAAAGCGGGTGGGGTGGTGGGCAAAAAACAAAAACCCTTTGACGACATGTACAACAGAAAACTGACTGACAAACTGAGGACGATCATGACTGACGAGACACACCCCTTACATGACGACATTGACAGCAGACGATCGGACAGAAGCGACAGACTGCGAGCCCCACGTGCAAGAACATCAAGGCCCTTAAACTCTTTCATTCCCTCTGCCATCCGTCTGTATTATTCGAATGTAGGCCAGCTGTCTTAACGTGTCATTGGGTGCGCGCGCGCGTGTGTGCGTATGCGTGAGTGTGTGTGTGTGTGTGTGTGTGTGCTATGCTTTGTTGCTGCTGTTGTTTTTAATTTGTAATACTTATGTATATATTATATTAATTGATTTATATTGTTTATTAATTTGTGGTGAAGTTTAGCGTGGTGACAGCCCTGGCATGGCCTTGTAATCTTAATATTAATCTTAATTGGTTCATCTATTTTAGGTAAATATTAGTAGTTTTTATATGAGTGTACGTTCTTCAAGTTTTTCACATAATTCTAATCAAATTCTCTCCCTCTTTTATTTAATTCCTTGATGTTATATGCATCTTATTGTCTTAACTGTGGTGTTTAGATTTATGTAATCTGAATGTTTTTAGTATTGTTTATCGAGCCTGTGATCGCACAATTTAGATAGGGTCCTATTAGATAATGGCCTAGGGTTAGGGATAGGGTTAGCCTTTACCGCCTTTTATTTTGTGCGTGCGTGCGTGTGTTAAACTCCACAGTATATAAAACGACTGTGGACTTTTGGAACCTTTTTTTTTTTTACAATAACTAAAGTAATAGCAATGTCCCATAATTATGGCCTTCGGCCGAGAGGACGTAAAACATTGATTTTTCTCTGTCACTCCATTCAACTATCCACCTCTGCCATTTAATATTCCAGTTCTTCTTCTTCTTCTCCTTATGCAGCCAACTTCATCACGCTGAAGATTCTGCTGCACTTTAGGGGGTAGTACAAAAAAGAAAGAAAATAAGTTCAGCAAAGATAGGGTGGAAGGTGAACTGATGAGAGGGGAAAAGATAGAGCCCAAGATAGTCAGCGATAATTTAAGTATTGTTTGATATTCCGTTTGCCATGTAGAAGGATAATAATCTTAAGAGATAGATTTAAAATGTTACGGAAATCAGTCAGATATTGAAGAATTGATTGATTTATTTTATTAAAAAAAAGGGGGAAGGGGACGTGTGATAGAGGGAAAGACGAGATAAAAGTCATACACGACCGTTAAATTTACCCGGTTTACCCGGTCTAGCCGGAGACACCCGGGCCCCGCATGATGCATGCAGAGTGTGTCATGCACGACCGTTAAGTCCCCCTGGATCAGCCGGGGAAACTCTGGCCCCACATGATGCATGCAAAGGAGTAGGGGACATGCGTGACAGTAAGGCCACATGTTGCAATAGAGAAGGACCACAGACCTTTCGCAGTATCTAGGCAGGACCAATCCGGCTACCGTAGCGGCCCCCGGGGGTGAACCTCCGACACAGCTCCTGACCTTCATTTACCACTACTTTGATCTATGGCCGCTACTTCTAATTTACTTTTGATGTGAGGTTGGGGCAAGGGGGGGAAATGGGAGGTGACTGAGACAGGGTGGCTTAGTGGAGGTGTTTAATGAGGGCTGTTTTGAATGCCTCCAAAGACTGATTGGAGGCAACTTGCTCAGGGAGACTGTTCCACTGAGGGATAGTGCGGAGAAAGAAGGTGGATTTTCTGTACCGAGTTCTATGGCTGGGGATGTCATATGATGCCGAGTGAGATTGACGGAGAATTTTCTTCTGCAGAGTTTGTAGGAAGGTGCTTCGAGTTGAAAGTGAGAACTCCTGTGTGAAATTTGTAGAAAGTAGTGAGGATTGGCTTAAGTTCGTCGAGTCTGCAGGAGAGGCCATTTAAAGTTTTTGAGGAGGTCTGCTGATCTTGTAGACTGATGGTAGTCTCGGGCCACCCATCCTGCAGCTCGGCTTTGAACTTTTTCAATGGCGTCAATGCTGCCCTTGCTGTGGGGGTCCCAGACTGGACTGGCGTACTCTAGGAGGGGGCGTATCATTGCTTTGTAAGCCTGGACCTTGACTTTCGAGCTCACTGCAGTACGAATGAATTCTGATAAGATGTGCGATGTCTGGATATCACATAGTACTAAATCATATTTTGGTGTGCATGTGTTTGAATGCAGCCTCTCTCTATCCCAATCTTAAAACAAACTGGAAAGTGTAAGGGCAATAACTCATTGAATCTGTAAGGACAATCAGTAACCACAATGAACTCCCTCGCTCAACAACACTTGCATGAGAGGGAGAAAAAGATACAGATTAAAAGGATAACATTACTACGGATAAAGGCACAGTAACAATAACACTCCCACACGTGCAAACACGCACGCACACACACTTCCACAATCCATTGACTCGTGGGCACACAGTACTATCATGATATGTTTATTATAAGATTTTCTTTCATTTTTTTCTTTCAACCAAGTGACATAACAAAGTAATGATTACATAACCACACACTCTTATCAGTCGATTCATAATCATCATTTTTTTTAATACATAATACGCTAGTCACTTTCACGCTAATCAACACTGCATACATTTGAAGAAAATCAAAGCATGTGAACACTTTTCAAAAGCTAGTTTGCTTGCACCACGCAGTAGGCAGTTGGAGACAACTGCAATTGAAGAAAAAGAATGTCAAAAATGGAAATGAAAAATTATCAAGCATCATGTTGTCCCAAGCAATTATCTTGCGGTATTATCAAATGATCTCAACACATTATCTCACACAATTACTTCAATGTATTCATTTTAGTTATTTCGATAAATGTAAAAAAAATGCATGACCTTGCCTTACACGATCATTTTCACATGTTCAAACATGCACACACACACAGCAAAAACAATAGTACACATCAAGTCATCTTACACAATTTTCATATGCAGAATGCATAACACATCATGCTTTCTTACTCACTTACCTTACATAAAAATGCTAATACTCAAAATCTTTACTCACACAATTACATTCACATTACATGTAAAACGAGAGAACCGCACGCCGTTTTCATCCACAATTCACATAAGTATGTGAGAAAAAAAAATTCAATCCATTCTTTTATATGCCTAGTGCAAGGTCAAGTTCAATATCCACCCCCACTCTCTCTCTCTCTCTCTCTCTCTCTGTCTGTCTGTCTGCAGTCATTGATGTAACAGACTCAAACACACGTGCAACTTTAAAAGAAAATGATCCAATACTTGAGTGATCATCTTCACTCTAATAACCATTCACACTGACTGATCTTGAAACACAAATAAAACACATTCAATTGACTGATATTCAAACAAACCCTACAGCCAATAACGTTTCATGTTACACGCAGGCAGTAAAGCACGAAATGTAAGAGGACCGTTGATTGGGTGGAAAATTCAGTCCAGAAATATCACAGAGAGAACAGCACATTTACGCCGTACAACGCAGAAACAAACAGCCCTAATACACTTGAAAAACATTATCTTAAAGACCCCCTACGTCACGTGTCACATTCCCTCTTATGCTAGGAAGATTTATTAACATTTCTTACCAGCTATAAGAGGGAAAATACGCGAGAACTGTGATTTTGACACGTGACGTGGTGGGCCTTTAAGAGTTGCTGTCCAACCCCTCAGTTATGGAAGCTGTTCTCGCACTCACTGTGCTTCAACAAATCATACTTATACTCACTGCCAATAGATGCACAAATTATTTCTTTTTTTGCGCAAAAGACACGGGTGGGTTGACATTTTAGGGAGTGCCCAACACTTCTAACCCTTTAACTCATTCAAGTCGTTCCGGCCATATATGGCCGGAATTAATAGATAGCTGTCAATTTGATGCATTTGCTTCAAGGGAAGTAAATATGTGTGCACACCATACCTTGGTCACTTCTAAACTCGCTTCGCTCCCTTAGACCACAATTTTGCTTCTGACTTTGCTTTTGTAGTGGCTTGTTGTGGGGAAACCAATCGGTGTAGAGTTTTTCTATATAAAATTTAAAAAGTCGATCTACCACTTCCCTATGTCTAAACCTGAAGTAAAAACCCATAATCTTCTTTCATTTGTCCTTTTGTTTATGTATGTTTTGTTTGTGTGTATGGCTGGAGTGATTTGTGAGTTTTTTTAATAATTCAAAATGGTTGCGATGCGAATGAGGTAAACCTTGTTGGAACACCAAGCCAGTGCAGGCTATTGAACATTTCATGTCCTGTATCAAACAGCCTCTAAGCATCGCATTATTAATGATGGCTGTTATAGTTTTACATTGTACAAGAAATCAGGTCTTGGAATCAAATATTCCACACTCACAAAGATTTGGAATCATTAAAAAAAAACACTCTACGGAGAGCAGGATAACAGAGGGTCTTCAGAGAAGACTCAAAATATTCAAAATATGTGTAAAATTTGTGCATTTCCTTTGGCAGTCAGAATAGGTGGATAAAACTGATCAGACATTCTAATACTAAGCAATACCCAGACATGTTAACTTAAAACACATAACGAAGCAATAATAAAATATTAAACAAAGGCAGAATTGAGTCAGTTTCAACCAAAAGGCACAACGAAGCAACACTCGTACAAACACAATATTCCTGAAAGAAGGAAGAAGCCAGAGCTCACCAAGTGAAACCATAAAACACAACGATCATTGAAAATACCCTGATTCAGTAGTAATAGTAGCATTGCTTTACTTTTTTCCTGGAGACTGTTTTCAATTTTTGGATTTAAAAATTGTACAGTGGGGGATATGGGTAAAATGTAATGTTTTTGGTAAAGATATGTAAAAAAATCAAAACGGACGACAGAAAGTATGATCAAAATAAACGATTAAAATATCTTGTGTGTAGATATCACACACACACACGCACACGTTTGTAATACTATAACGAATTGAATATATATAATTGAATTTGTATAATTCAATACAAAAGCTGTTTTTCTACCTCCAAAACTCACACAGAATATTTGTCTTTTTAAAACACTCTCCCAGTACATTTCCTTAGCAATCCTTTGCTAAGCATTTTTACAGTAGATCTCATAGTTTCCAAGAAATACTTATTCCCAATGAACGGAATGACACACATAAAGCTGAGAGAAAAATGAAAAAGAAATGGCCGAAGGTGCTGATGGGACCCAGACACACACTAGCCTTACCTGCCCTACCAACACAAGAGCATAGTGTGACAGGAAGATGACAAAAACCATGAGGATACATCAAAATAATCCCAGCCAGTGATCTACCGGAATCCACAGCTTTAACGATGCTAACATACATACAAAGCAACGTAGAAAGAAAAAAACACCCACACGCCCATATTTGTAGCCTGGTAATATTTCGGAATACAGTGGAACCTCCCTTATAAGACCTCCCATTATAAGACTCCCTCCCACATACGACCTACTTCTCTGAGACATTGCCCTTCTTTGTAAGTATTAAAATCACCTCCCTTTGGATGACTTTTGAAGGACTGTACCTTTATCGAACACCAACCATGGACTGTCACACAATACATACAGAGCAAAGGAGAAACACCAGCCATGGACTGTCATACAATACATACAGAGCAAAGGAGAAACACCAACCATGGACTGTCACACAATACATACAAAGCAAAGGAGAAACACCAGCCATGGACTGTCATACAATACATACAAAGCAAAGGAGAAACACCAGCCATGGACTGTCATACAAAGCAAAGGAGAAACACCAACCATGGACTGTCACACAATACATACAAAGCAAAGGAGAAACACCAGCCATGGACTGTCATACAATACATACAGAGCAAAGGAGAAACACCAGCCATGGACTGTCACACAATACATACAAAGCAAAGGAGAAACACCAGCCATGGACTGTCATACAATACATACAAAGCAAAGGAGAAACACCAGCCATGGACTGTCATACAAAGCAAAGGAGAAACACCAACCATGGACTGTCACACAATACATACAAAGCAAAGGAGAAACACCAGCCATGGACTGTCACACAATACATACAAAGCAAAGGAGAAACACCAGCCATGGACTGTCATACAATACATACAAAGCAAAGGAGAAACACCAGCCATGGACTGTCATACAATACATACAAAGCAAAGGAGAAACATCAAAGAGCAAAAGCATGAGCTCTACACACCGGGTTGGAGGGAAATGGTGGGGGACAAACGGGTAGGGATTTGTTTTACCAGTCGCATTTCAAGTTGTGTTCCTTGACACAAAGTCTACCAACATCCCCACCACTCATGCTCATGGTAACATACAACATTTCATAGAGGCACACATGTCTATTTTATTTGGGCGTGTGCATGCCTCATAGGATGGCCATCTATTAAGGGGGGGGGGGGGGGGGGGGGGGAGTTCAAATAAACTACTTCAACTTTACAAATAACTTTGACGTTTTCTCCAACATCAGCCTCTTATGAAACTGAATCCAATCATTATTGCTATATCTGTCAGCAAAATAAATAAATAAATAAATACAGTAAAGGACATTCACATAATGTAAGGGTGGGGGTTAATCGAATAATGGATAATGAAATTTAATAATAATAATAATAATGAGGAACATTTATATAGCGCCCATTCTCCTATGTAGGCTACAGGGCGCTTTACACAGAATTGAAATGGAATAAAAACATCAAACAAAAATCCAATAACATGAGCAGACAAAACAATACCGGTCAGACTTCGTTTGGCCGGTAAAAATGCAAAAAAGAATCAGCAACAACAACTGCTGTGACTACTACTACTACTACTACGACTTCTACTACTACTTACAATAGGCCTAATACAAGTATGCATTGTCGCACAATTCGCAAGCATGAAATAACAGTATATATTCACAACATAAACAACACACACACACATAACAGCACACACACACATACACACAAACACCATGCACACATACACTCATATAAGGGCCTACATGAACGCATCACACACACACAAACAACACAAACATGTACACGCACACATACACCACACACACACACACGACACACATGGTGACACACATACACATAACAAGATGGACAAATAGAGTGGCTGGCAATATTTATAAGTTTTATATGTACTCTGCAGCTGCAGTTTGAAGTAGTGGGTTTTCAGTTACAAAGCATTTGGCATGACGAAGGCTGAAAGGGAGTGAGTTCCAGAGTGTAGCAGCTGAAACGGAAAATGCTCTGGAGCCGTGTTGTTTCCGATGGTAAGAGGGAATTTGAAGAATACGGTCATCAGAGGAAGAACGAAGGCTACGGGCAGGAACGTAGATCTATTTAAGAACACTGCTATGGTTGGCATGGCATGGCATGAGAGGATGAAAATGCATGAAACATTAATAAGCATTGTAAGCATAGGTGTACAGTGGCACAGAGGTAACGCGTTCGCCTCGTATACAATAAACCCGAGCTCAAACCTGGGTACAGGGGATTTTTCCTCTCACTTTGCACTAGGCTATACAGTCTGAACGTGGAGTCTTTCGGATGAGACGATAAACCGAGGTCCCATGTGCCCCTGCACTTAGCACAAAAACTCAGTGGCAACGAAAAAGTTGTCATTTGGTCAAAATGTACCCACTCCCCCGCGATTTTGTGTGTGATTGATGAGGGGTGGGGGGGTAAATTTGGACCAAATGACAACTTTTTTGTTGCCACTGTCGGGTGAAGTCCAGAACGGTACTATCATAACTGAAACAAACAAGGTTGAGAAATTATGATGACAAAATGACCAAGCGGCAATTACTGAACACAAACTAACAGTTTGATAGAAAAGCACACATATATCAAAAGATATAAACTGTTAAAATGTAGAAATGATATGGTTAAAACATTGACTGTGCACAAAGTAAGAAGTATAAATAAATATTTAAAAAAAAGAAAGAATAAACAGGCAATAAAATCAAAATGGAAGCAAAAATAATATCAAACCAATCCCTTGACATAATGAATAAATAAATCAAATCACGCAGCATAATTATTAATATCATATTATTATAAATGTATTCAGAAGTAAGAACATAATGACCTGCATAATTATTTAGTTACAAGAGACAGAGAGAACATGAAAACAAGAAATTTCACTTTCAATCAATTTTAACCCAGTCTTTCATTGTCAATTTTCATCAAAATAACTCAGCAAAAATTGAAAAAGAAAGTATGATCAAATGAAATACACGCTTTAATGACCCTCCCACATTTAACACCCACTGCTCTCTCATTTCAAACTGTACAAAAATAAGGGACAATCCATCACTCTACTGTCCCACATGACTTCGGTCGAGAGGACGTAAATCAAAACATTCCATCACTCTACTATTTTACCCAACAACAACAATTCAAGCAATCTCATCAGTCGGCTGTGAACTTTGGGGCAAGAGTTTGTGCACACATCATGTCAGCTAGCTAATGGTGACTCAATCAACAAGTGAAAGGAACAAAATCATCGATTTTGTCATTTACAACAAACATATAATTAATCAACAAAATAAAACTGATAATCAACATTGCCCCGATTTGTTGAGCATGGGATGAATGCCTTAACACCTAGAACCCCCCCCCCCCGGAAAATACTAGGGGGGGGTACAAATAGTTCCCCCCACCTTCTGGAAGTTCTGTGCTTGTAACTTCCTCTAATCTGTCACTCTCATTCACTCTGCCTTTCCTTTTGCTTGCTGTCATCTGCTATCTTTCACCTTACTACAGTCGACCCCCTCTTTTAAGACTTTCAAAAAATCGTGAAAAATCGGTCGTAAAAGAGGGGGGTCTTAAATCAGGGGTGACCAAAACAATGCACTCAGTGACTCACTACACCGTATATGACGCACAGCACATGCATACACTAAAACATGCTTTCTCCGTCATTCTTGAATGAAACATCCGCGCGGTCTAGCTAATATACGAAAACGAGCGAAAACAAAAAGTGTGCTCGACGGCCCGTGTTGCACTCACACACAAACTACACATAACAACAGTGCAGACTTAATTTTCACCATTTTACGCTCTGGCAGTTCATTTTCAGTCACAGTTCGCACACACAGAACTTTTACCACGCATACAACTCGGCTGACAAAATGGCGCCACACCCAACCGCAAATACGAAATCATGACAAACGCTAATGCGCCAGCTGCTTTCATTTATCGGATTTTGTGAGTTGTTTGCATTCAGTGAGTGTTTCAGTGCACGCACTAACACCGATTTATCAGTTTGATAACGGAAAGGAGCTGCTTTTCAACTTATTTTTTTACAAAATGAGACCATTCACTGAGTTCCAACTTATGGAGTGTGACTGATCACCTAGTTTCAACTTGGGAGTTGACTTCGCATTTAGGCCTATGTGTGCACTGAGTTCGTAAAGATCGACACGATCGCGACTGTTTCAGTTCAAACTTTGATCATAAACTGCTCAGTGATGACACATGTGCATAAAAGTGGTGATATTTAGTGGTCAGATCGTGATATCGCTGATTAAATTCTTCAATTTCGGCATGAGAACGGTTCGTTTTTACCGAGATTGACCTAACCACAGTGGTACCCCAGCTGTGCGTCGGCTCGAACTGAGGCCGAGAAGGTCAGAATGTGTTGCATCGGTCGTAAAATCAACAAGATTTACGGTCGTAAAATGCGTTAGAGGGGGAGTCGTAATTGAGGAGGCAAGTTTAGAAGAAAAACGATCCGTCATTCATATTTCAGTCGTAAAAGAGGGGAGGTCGTAAATCAGAGGGCCGTTCATGAGGGGGTCGACTGTAGTCCATTCTCCTGCCTTCTTTCAAGAAACAAATACTGTCTCTAGCCGAAGACGGACATGCTGGGCCTATTTCTCAGTAAGGCGCACAACGGCAGCATGACGCATCTGCGCTCATATGACAGGAAACTGAGTGATCAAAGAAGAAGAAGAAGAAGAAGAAGAACACATAGAACAAGTTTTTTTAAAAACTGCTCTCTTTTCTTCCTCAAACTTAACTTATTTTTTAACAGCTAAACATTCCAACCTCTAAGCAACTCATTGCCTTCATAACTACATGATTCTACTACATCGTCGTAATGCGTAGGTATCAAAACTTTATCACATTCATATCTCATGACACTTTCAACTGAACTTTCAAGATTCTAACAGTAACCATAAAAACTTGAGAATCACATTAAGAACAACAGACTTTTCCCTCTTCAAGTCCCATTCTTGTATTCACATAGAATAGCCTTCTTTTTTTCTAAAGGCATAAAGATCCCAAAGATCCACACAACCCCTTTTTAGATTCTAATTTTGTTCTACTTTCCTTTTCTGCGACTCCTATTTTCCCTGCTGTCTAATCTGCTATTTTCCCTGCTGTCTAATCTGCTATTTTCCCTGCTGTCTAATCTGCTATTTTCCCTGCTGTCTAATCTGCTATTTTCCCTGCTGTCTAATCTGCTATTTTCCCTGCTGTCTAATCTGCTATTTTCCCTGCTGTCTAATCTGCTATTTTCCCTGCTGTCTAATCTGCTATTTTCCCTGCTGTCTAATCTGCTAGGCCTATTTATTTCCTCTTACTAAATGTTCAATGGGATAGATGACATATCTATTGAGACACTCTTCACTGTTTCTAACTTTAATACAACTAGGAATTCTGATGGGAACATTTTTGTTGAATTTTGCCGAACTAACAAATGCCAGTTTTCATTTCGCAGAGTTGTTAACCATTGGAATAACCTTCAAACTAACATTACATTTGCACAGGATATTGACCAGTTCAAGAATCTTCTGGATGCAATTCCAAAATTCAGAGATCTTTTTTATGATTATGACGATTGATCATATAAGTTCAAAATTGAAAGCATGCAATCAAACCGCTTACAAAGATGTAATAAAGAGGGGACGTTTAATAGGGCACGAGGCCTAAGGCTTTTTAGCCTATCCCTATTTACCTACCTACCTACCTACCCCCCAAAGTGCAGCAGAATCTTTGACCTGATGAAGTTGGCTGTCTGAGTCGAAGAAGAAGAAGCAGAAGAAATGTCATAAACCTGCTAGTTCTCAGCCAAGGTTTTTTAAAAACAATTATGATTAAATGACTTTAAATAGTTACATGTTCTTTTACTAGAAATCAGAATAGCGCAAAATATTATTTTTAAATGGTTTAGTTAACCAAACACAAGGAAGAAAAACAGCAAAGCGTTTGTGTTGGATTTACACAGCAAAATTTTAAAAGAAAAAAAAATGGTATGAATTTTGTCGAGAATCCCTTGCAGTAAGTACCGATGTTATTGTTATTGGCCCGTTCTCATGTCTGTTATTCAGGGAGGGTAAGTACAAAAGGTGTTAACTGGCACCTTTCAACGATTCTTTCAGTCATAAAATAAAACTTAAAATATGATGCAAAGGACAATCGGGCCATTTGTCGAAATAACACACACATATCCAGCAAACTGTCTGTCATCAACTATACATTTTACTTTTCATTTTTACAAAAAAAGCCATTCATTTGAAATACAGAATACAGTTAACCTTTCTCACAAGCAGATGTAACATTACACTAAAAAAAGAATTTTCCTTTCATCTATAATCTGCAGTATATGGAATGAATTCTTCAAAATTCAGCATCTGTAATCTTAAACTATGCATTCTTATCAATACGAAAAACATATTTCCACGCACAAATCTTAGAAGTTTTGGCTCAGTTAAAGAGATGCTATTGCTGTGATAATTTTTTAAATACCATCTGCATAGTAGTGGGGAAATGATACCATTTCACATCAACATTTTATTCAGCATGTTGGTCATAATTGTTTTTAGCGATACATCATCAGCCTGAAATAGAAAGAAAAGACCTTGCCAGACATTATACGACCAAGAATGTAATGCTACACCATGTCCCTCATAATAAACATGCATGCTCTTTCCTTGTGACGCCACAAGCAAGCGTCACACACAACCCAAGTCCATCAGTCTGACACACTGCACACACCGATTTGTTATCAGAGTTCTGACAAAGTACTGTCAGGATACACGTGCACCAGTGGCTGATATAAGGCCAAATGTGGAATTGTCGGTTTATGAATCTGTGGACTGTGGTTGAATTGCAAAATAATCCTTGCAGTAACTGGAGCAATTTTTGAAGTAAATGAAACCTTGATGATGTTCTGTGCTAAGTGCTACAATAATCCACTTTCACTTCTGTGGTGGAGTTTTGGATTGAAACAAAGTCAGTCACACCTTCTGCCTACAGCATTCTGACACTTTTCTGTGTTTTTTTGCACAACATAACAGCACACTGACTCTTCAAACTGGTGGAGGAGACACACTGCTTGTTCTAACCAAGACACATACTTATCACTAAAAAAAAGGATAGTTACGACAACTGTTTCCAGTTGTCTGTTGAACCCAGAGCAGACTGACGACAAAGGAGTAGGTTGGCTACTCCTTACCAAGTGTTCTCATTGACAATGCTACTGAGAGGCAACATGTTGACTTGCTCAGGTTAGAATTAGGATTGGGTCATTTTTAATACACTGCGACTGAAAGGTGAGACCATCAGGAGGGCTTAATACCAGCCCAAACTGTCAATCCACTTTCTCACTCCATTTCATATAGTCACCATTATTATAATAACAGCTCAGAAACTGCTACAGCCACCAGAGGTATGAAATATCATTGAAACCGTTGAGTCAAGACATTTCTCTCTAATGCTGTTTCGGGACATGTTTCCTGGAAGGTAAAGAGTTCCAGTAGAAATGTGGTATGTAATGTTTAACTTCCACCCTAAACATTGTCCAATTTGGGAAAGTGAGAAGGGAATTCATAAATTCAGACACAATTTTGAAGCATTTAAAAATCAACAAAACACTGGATGTTTAGCTTAAAGAATGTAAGTAGCCAGCATGTTTTCATTGGATCTACACTTTTAAATTGGCACCAAAAATAGGCAACTTATAGATTATGCTTCTAGCATGGAGCTGTCAGCTACTTTTTCTTCGCAAGAATCAAACTTGAATCACTCGCTTCTTAAGATCAAAGTCCATGGACAGCAAATATTTCAGCCCAAGTGATAAAATAGAACAAAACCTTTTTTGTTTTTGTAAGAGAGATGCTAGTATGCAAATATCTTTCTTCCAAAGGGAAGGGGAGGGGGTGTAACCTTTTGAGCAATGGACATAATGAATAAGACTACAGAATGTTTCCCCAATGAATAAGACTACAGAATGTTTCCCCAATGAATAAGACTACAGAATGTTTCCCCAATGAATAAGACTACAGAACGTTCTCCCAATGAATAAGACTACAGAACGTTCCCCCAATGAATAAGACTACAGAACGTTCCCCCAATGAATAAGACTACAGAATGCTCCCCCAACTGGTGATAATAACCCATAAACACACTCACTGATGTGGTCAAGTAAAATGAGTCAATCATTCAGACAAAAATACAATCGCTACACCTTCCTTCCTAACAAAAAAACAAAACAAAACACAAGGGTTTCATTCAATTCTATATCACAGATAGCACCAAAGTTTATCATTATTACCACTGTCACCAACCGGCAAAATCCACATTTTCAGCCCAAAGAGATGGTACGCTGTAATCTATTGACGGGAGAAAGCAACCAGTGTTGCCGTTACCAAATTATCTCCCTTACAGTGGTAACTGTTGATACAGCCTGATAACCAATCCAGCCGTTGCTAACTCCCAACCCCTCTCACCCTCAAACCAAAGACTAGCATCATACCTCAGCCCTAAGTCCTGCGCCTCGTTCTGGGCAATGGGCATGAACCGATCGTGCAAATGCGCTTTTCCTTCGATGGGAGAAATACCATATCTGACACCTTTTCATTCAAAAGCCTAGCGTCATACTTCTACCCACAAGTCCTGCACCCCGCTCTCGACAAAGGGCACAAAGCGGTTATGCAAATGCACCAGTAAAATCATCTTTCCTTCATCAGACCCCTCTCCCTTCAAAAGCCTAGAGTCATATTTCGGACCCAAGTCCTACCCCTTTGCAAAAGTACAAAGTGGTTGTGCAACTGCACCACTAAAATCGTCTTTCCGTCAAGAGGCGAAATACCATCTTTAACAACCCATCACCCTTCGAAAGCCTAGTGTCATACTTCCGCCCCTAAATCCTGCACCCCGCTCTCAGTAATGGGGCATGAAGCCGTCATGCAAATGCACCAATAAAATCATCTTTCCTTCATCAAATCCCTCTCATTTCGAAAGCCTAGCATCATACTTCGGACCCAAGTCCTGCACCCCTCTTTGCAATGAGTACAAAGTGGTAAAATGCACCAGTAAAACTGTATTTCTGTCAACAGCAAAATACATCATGAACAGCCCCTCTCCCTTTGCCCAAGCCTAGCATCATACTTCAGCCCCTAAATCCTGCACCCTGCTCAGCAATGGGCACAAAACGATTGTGCAAAGTCACCAACAGAATTGCATTTCCTTTGATGGGGGAAACACCATTCTCCCTTCAAACGCCCAGCGTCATACTTCGGCCCCTAAATCCTGCACCCTGCTCTGCAATGGGCACAAAACGGTCGTGCAAAGTCACCAACAAAACTGCATTTCCTTTCATGGGGGAAACACCACTCTCCCTTCAAACGCCTAGCGTCATACTTCGGGCCCTAAATCCTGCACCCTGCTCTGCAATGGGCACAAAACGACTGTGCAAATCACCAGCAGAACTGCATTTCCTTTGATGGGGGAAACACCATTCTCCCTTCAAACGCCTAGCGTCATACTTCGGCCCCTAAATCCTGCACGCCATTCTCAGCAATGGGCACGAAGCGGTCGTGCAAATGCACCAATAAAATGGTCTTTCCGTCGAGCGGCGAGCGACGCAGTGAGTCCTTGTGGTTTGGGGTCCAGCGGTGAACCACGGTTCCCTCCATGCCGGCCCGGGGCACCCACACACCCCAGCCGTTCTTGCCGCCGCTCTGCCGCCACTCCTCTTTGGGCCACTGCACGTCCAGGAGTCTGCCCAGGTTGATGGAGTCGAACACTTGACTGGGGTCCGTGATCTGGCAACATCAAGGTGCAAGCTTCAATATATATGTGTGTGTGTGTGTGTCTGCGTTTGCGTGTGTGCATGTTTATGGCTGTCATCCTGACTAGATGGAGTCAAATGCGTGTATTGCAAGTAGAATGACCTATGACCTATGTGATTACAATTTCACCCAAACCGGAACTGGGTGGACGCATCATGAGAGGAGTAGAGGCAGGAAGTCTGTAAAACACAATGATGGTAGACATTGTTCACATACATTTATACCAGTCACACTCTCTCTGTCACACACACACGGGTGCAACTCCCCAAAATGAAAAAACCTGAAAGGCTGGGGACCAGGGACCCATGGCCCCGGCAGGGTACAGGGGCAGAGTCTCGTCGGACGATTCAGGGGGGCAACTTAAGAGAGAGATATAACGAGACAGACAGACAGTTAAAATGATAAACAGAGACAGTTTGAGTCTGATAAGCCTTGTAAAATTATTACATTGCCTTTGTAAACTTCCAAGTTAGAACAACTAGACTAAGTTCAAAACGCACCAAATCGCTTGTGGTCATTTTGTTGTTGTGATGAATTAAAAACCCACTGAAGTTCAGTTTCTGGTAAAATTACAAATACTGAAGTTAGTGTAAAAATGAAAGAGTAGCATCCATGCACACACACACTCTATCTATCTCTCTGTCACACACACACACACACATACACACTGTCTCTAGCTCTCTCTGTCACACACACACACACACATACACACTGTCTCTATCTCTCTGTCACACACACACACACATACACACTGTCTCTATCTCTCTCTGTCACACACACACACACACACACACATACACACTCTCTCTCTGTCACACACACACACACACATACACACTGTCTCTATCTCTCTCTGTCACACACACACACACACACATACACTGTCTCTATCTCTCTGTCACACACACATACACACTGTCTCTATCTCTCTCTGTCACACACACACACACATACACACTCTCTCTCTGTCACACACACACACACACAACACACTGTCTCTATCTCTCTGTCACACACGCACACACATACACACTGTCTCTATCTCTCTCTGTCACACACACACACACACATACACACTGTCTCTATCTCTCTCTGTCACACACACACACACATACACACTCTCTCTCTGTCACACACACACACACACATACACACTGTCTCTATCTCTCTGTCACACACGCACACACATACACAGTCTCTATCTCTCTCTGTCACACACACACACACACATACACACTGTCTCTATCTCTCTCTGTCACACACACACACACATACACACTCTCTCTCTCTGTCACACACACACACACACACTCTCTCCAACTGACCCTAACTCTCTGCAGAGTGGCCTGTGGTGACTGGTCGGCGATCAAGTTGGCCAGGGAGGCCAGAGCCGACGGCTTGCTGGCACTGGATGCTGTTGACACCAGACTGCCCCGGTTCCCCAGACTCTGGAGAGGGATGTCCACCCCAAGACCCCCCCCCCCCCCCCTCCACCCCCACCCCCCATGCCCTGCCCAGCGGGGCTGTTGCCGGGGGCGAAGCACGCCTGACCTGCCAACAGAAAATCAAGACGGCAAAGTTATATCGATGTAACGAAATTGAACAAATGGTGAATACTCTCTTTCCAATTAACTCCCCTCCACCATAGTTGATTACGATACCAATCACCTAGCAGTGCGTGGGTCAGAACCAAAGTGAGACAAACAAAGCATCATTCTCAAAAAAGAATGTACCAAGTTTGCCTTTATATCGATGTAGTCCCGGTACAGAGTACAGAACAAACAACTGTTTAATGCTTTGAAATATTTCTTATCACCATCATTCTTTATTTTTTTGTGGCTGTCCCACACTCTGGGTCGAACAGTGGCGTTGCCCCAACGCCGCTCATTCCAAGTCCCAACTCGCAGCCACACCCCAGCTTGTTCAGGTCGCGGAATATCGCCATCATTTTCCCCATAAAAAGCATAGTGCAGTAGTTTCGCATCTACAATCAGTCACACACAGAAAGACAGAATGTATGTCTATATTTTTCCTTGGATTTTAATTCTTGTAGAAAAAAGCCACAATTTGCGATTTCCTCACACTCTATCTGCTTTCAGATTCTGCTGACGTTGACCTTTACTAAATCAGTGAAACTAATTACAGTTTCAACTAGAGTGTGAAAACACTTGCCATTGTCTCGGTGCTAAGGGACAGCATGTAGATGGCGTACCAAAAGGACAGAAAGTGCTTAGGGACAGTATGTAGATGGCGTACCTAAAGGACAGAAAATGGCGTACCTAAAGGACAGAAAGTGCTTAGGGATAGCATGTAGATGGCGTACCTAAAGGACAGAAAATGGTGTACCTAAAGGACAGAAAGTGCTTAGGGATAGCATGTAGATGGCGTACCAAAAGGACAGAAAGTGCTTAGGGATAGCATGTAGATGGCGTACCAAAGGGACAGAAAGTGCTTAGGGATAGCATGTAGATGGCGTACCAAAGGGACAGAAAGTGCTTAGGGACAGCATGTAGATGGCGTACCAAAAGGACAGAAAGTGCTTAGGGATAGCATGTAGATGGCGTACCAAAAGGACAGAAAGTGCTTAGGGATAGCATGTAGATGGCGTACCAAAGGGACAGAAAGTGCTTAGGGACAGCATGTAGATGGCGTACCAAAAGGACAGAAAGTGCTTAGGGATAGCATGTAGATGGCGTACCAAAAGGACAGAAAGTGCTTAGGGATAGCATGTAGATGGCGTACCAAAGGGACAGAAAGTGCTTAGGGATAGCATGTAGATGGCGTACCAAAAGGACAGAAAGTGCTTAGGGATAGCATGTAGATGGCGTACCAAAAGGACAGAAAGTGCTTAGGGATAGCATGTAGATGGCGTACCTAAAGGACAGAAAGTGCTTAGGGATAGCATGTAGATGGCGTACCAAAAGGACAGAAAGTGCTTAGGGATAGCATGTAGATGGCGTATCTAAAGGACAGAAAGTGCTTAGGGACAGCATGTAGATGGCGTATCTAAAGGACAGAAAGTGCTTAGGGACAGCATGTAGATGGCGTATCTAAAGGACAGAAAGTGCTTAGGGACAGCATGTAGATGGCGTACCAAAGGGACAGAAAGTGCTTAGGGACAGCATGTAGATGGCGTACCAAAAGGACAGAAAGTTTGGTCACAAAGGGGCCAGGGTGGTTTTGCTTGCTTGATAAGTGCTAACAATTGGCTGGAAAATACTGGCGAAAAAGAAATTGGAATGGAGAAGTTTGTAGCTATTACAGGCATGGTAGTGGGGGCAAAGTGAGTTTCGCGGAAGAATATCCAACCGATTCTGCATTTCATTTGAAAGATGTTGACTCAAACTAAAATGATGAAGTTGGGCGTCAAAATGAAGAAGAAGAAGAAAAAGAAGCACTAGGATCACAAATCTGGAAACGTGTGGCGTGAGCTAGGCCGCGCATGACTGCTAACTTCGGCGGGAAGTTGCTTGTTCAGTCATTCACATCCGGTTCCGCGAAGCGATTGCATAGATTTTAACGCACATAATTTTTAGGCACCCGAGTGAATTTTTACCCTGGCTTTTCTTTTGGGGGTGTGTGTCAAATTGTCACTTTCGCGAATTTTCCGCGATTCGCGGTCTACCGTGCCTGCATTATATTAGACAAAAAGGAGAACTTTAGGCATCAGAATAGTCTGAAGTCCAATCCTCTGAGAACCGCGGTAAAAGGGACATCAAGGCCCCAGACTGAAGAGGGACAACGCTGAAATGAGTTCCCAACACCACCCAAAAGGCTTAATATGGTGAGAAATCACATTAAAATGCTATTTAACAGAAACAATAACTCTGAAAAAAAAGGCCAAACCTCTGACAAGAGAAGCCAATCCTCTGTCAGAAATTCTGAATCCTGTGAACTGTGCATGTCCTCTGACAATTCTGATGCCTGTAACTTACTGAGAGCGGAGGCGGCAGCTTGGTGGCTGACGGTGTAAGGGTGATCCATGTCCATGGAGGAACTGCCCCCAGCACACGTAGCGTCACACCGCCTTCGCATCCTGACAAAAACAAACCGGTCAACTTTACATGGGTGCTGCTGGGAATTTTCAAAAATCCTGCAAGGGGGCGGCCCCGGCGGAGTGCAGGAGCAGCGCACACACACACACACTTACTGCCCTTTTTTCACCCCTCTAGACTAGTACAAGTGCTACATTCCTTTGAATTATAGCAAATGCTTTTTAGGCCCTTTTTATTGTACAAGTGTGTGTGTGTGTGTGTGTAAAAAAATCGTTGCTTCTCAAATTCTCATAATCCGGTGACGCCGGCTCTAGGCAATTTAAAAAGGCTGCAATTCAGGACATCCTGCAAGAAGGAGCATCCATGACTTTATTAACAATTCACAGATGCCTACCCCAGTAGGATGAGATCTATGGATGGAGAAAACAGGCTGTCATGCTCTTTTCTCTCATCAAATTAGCTCCCTTACCATCATACATGTGAATGATACAGCTCAATTTTTCAGTTGACGTTTTATTCCCCCAAATCCCTCCCCATGGGGATACAGGGGGGTCTTTTGTACAAATAGTTCCCCCACGACCTGGAAGTTCTGTGCTTCTAACTCTCTCTAATCTGTCACTCTCTTTGACTCTGCCACCTACAATCTCTCTGCCTTACTGGTCTATTCTCCTGCCTTTGTTGCAGATACTCTCTCACAAAGATTTTCTCCAGCCGAAGATGGACATGCTGGGCCTAACTATTTCTTAGGCGCATAGCAGCAGCATTAGGCATCTGCGCTCAAATGACAGGAAACTGTCCAACAACAAAGTCCCCCGAAACGCTCTCACCTCCTCCACAGCGTGGTGAAGAAACCCTTAATTCCGCTCAGCCCAAACTCCCCACCGACGACGGGCAACGATGCCAGCTGCTCGTGCGTGGACGAATACGACGTGGTGAGGGGCGACACGTAGATGGGGTATCCGATGGGCTGGTCACATGACGAGTTGATCATGTTCCGCAGCGCCTGCTTGGCGTTCTGGATGCTCCCGCGCTCCGGGTTGCGGTTCCGCAGAAAGATCAGTTCTTGTTGCTGTCCCGCCCACAAGCCACGTACGCATTCTCTGTTTACCTGGTAGGGAATGAGAGGTTGATTTGTGATGTGCGAATGTTGATCAAAGTTTTTAGTGGTAAGGAAGACATTGATTATGTGAAGTTACAAATAAGTATAACACTCCATTAATGCACAAATAAATGTATAAATACTCAAATCTCACATGTAATTGGCATCTTTTGTTGTTTGCTTTCGTGAAAAGTGAACAGAGGCCAAGTTAAAACAAGGACAATAATTATGAATCCATGTCATTTTCCATAACTCTTATCTTTACGTGTATTTTATGTGTATGTGTGTGTTTGTGTGAATATGTGCATGCATAATGTGTTTGTATGTGAATGTGTTGCGTTATTTTTGTCATATGGTTTGTATCATTTTTCTTAGCTATGTTTATGTTCTGTATTTGAAAATGTTAAAAAAAGGTTCAATAAAAACCCCACTTATCTTTACAGGAAAATCATCATCAAGCACAACAGTCCGCCTTGGCTAAAGATTGTGTCATACCAATTGACATAGACTAGAACACCAAGGCTACATTAAAATGTTGTTATGCTATGCCTAGTTATGCTGGGACTGTCTTTAGCCAGGACAAGCTCCTAGCATAACAGTATAAAATCCCCCGAAGACGGAGTGTGGCTGCCCACATGGCGGGGTAATAAAAAACGGTCACACATGCAATATTATCAACTGTAGCTGATGCACTTGTACCATAGTGTTCAAGTGCTTCTGCTGTTGGGATGATCCCTGGAGTCTTTTAGCCAGGGTAATCCAACAACAACAATGACATCAAACAAACAGAGATGAAACAGAACCCTTACCAACTATGAACCCTTTGTTCGTTTGGTTTTCCTCCTCGTGAGAATAAAGGATGCAGAATACAGACAAGCCAGCCAGGGACAGAAGAAGATACACATACTTTTTCCGAATCACCACAATGACCTAAACTCTAAACTCACTTGCAACACTTCAAAAGCAGACAGTCAAAACTGTTGTCCATCTTTTGCATCATTATAAAGAACCATCCAATAAAGCATCCACTGTCTTACTTTGACCACTCTGAAGCTGAGGTAGCGCTTGTTGAGCATGATGATCTTGTATTCGTCGGATCCCTCGTCAAACACGTGTCTGTGGAGAGAGAGAGAGAGAGAACAATGAACAACAACGAACAATATTTTTACTGAACTGGGTCATCAGCAAAGAGAGAGAGAGAGCGAGAGAGAGAGAGAGAGAGAGAGAGAGAGAGAGAGAGAGAGAGAGAGAGAGAGAGAGAGAGAGAGAGAGAGAGAGAGAGAGAGAGAGAGAGAGAGAGAGAGAGAGAGAGAGAGAACGAACGAACGAACGAACGAATGTTTTTTATTGAGGAAAAGCAAAATAAGCACAATAACCGGCTTTTTTTCATCCGGCCCTCAGAACCAAAAGAAAATAAATTTAAAAAATACAAATAGACAAAAAAGACATCGCAAAATACAAGAAAAAACACCTCAACCTTCAATCAAGGTCGCAAACGGACGCACCGTGCAAGGCATATAAATAAAATAAATTACATCAATTAACGAGACTGAGACAAGGACAGACAGACAGACAGACAGATACAGAGAGAGGGAGGTCAAAATAAAAGAACAGAATAAAATGGAAGAAATGAAGCAATATATGCAGGAAAAATAATGCATAGTAAATACAATGTACATAAAAGAAGACTTAACACATAAGCATGTATTATAACAAATGAGATATTTAAAAAAGGATATTAAGTAGACATTCTTGGATATTATGAGCTAGAGTATTCCTTCATGAGTATTTGATTATATCTTTTTTTGAATGTGTTTAAACAAACATGAACGTTAAATTGGGAAGAAATGCCGTTCCAAAGGAGACCTCCTGCATATTGTAAGCTAGATTTGAATAAATCTAATTTGGGAAGAGGTAACATCAGTCTATGAGGAAGATGTTTCATGTTGAATTGAAATTTTTCTTGTAAAGAAGGAGGAGCATAGCCTGACATAATTTTGAACATAAATATTGCCTTATTATATCTTAATTTAAAATGAAGAGGGAGAATGAGAGAGAGAGAGAGAGAGAGAGAGAGAGAGAGAGAGAGAGAGAGAGAGAGAGAGAGAGAGAGAGAGAGAGAGAGAGAGAGAGAGAGAGAGAGAGAGAGAAGGGATCAACAGCATCAACCAACGACATGCTTACTACAATCAACATGAAGCTAGCAAGCCGTAACAGCTTATTTAATCTTCAACCCCCACCTCCATCAACCTGACCACAAAATTGTATGGAAGTATGCCAGTCAGTCGTTTCCAACCATGACTGCCAGATAGCAGAGGGGGCAGATGCTATTCCAGCAGGCTGGGCTAGACTGTTTAGAGTGGAGATGCCTTGCTCAGGGTACATCCCCACTCTCTCGGATTTGAGGACTGCTGGCATTGGGGAAGGTTCCCAAAGGCCGACCCATCCCTTTGGCTGCAGCACCAGAGCCGGTGCCAAGGCCCCCTGGTTGTCATAGTCTTCCACAAAAGACTAAACTGTACCATGATTTTCCATTACTGTAGAAAATCATATATTGTACAGCTCTCATGTTACTGTTGGCCCCTACTACAGTCAATGTCTAATGTCAACCAATGACAAAAGCTATTTGAGTAAAGGGCCTACCACACAATTTTACTACAGTACTTATTATCCAAAAGTCATCTCCTTATCCATACTTGTTTTTGTTGGGGGAGCGGGGGGCCATACATACTATGATTTCCCCTTGCCCCCTGTTTTTCCCACCTGATTCTTGTTTTCATTCTCTCAATAAAATAAAAAACCCACCTACTTCCCCCACCCCTACCAGTCGCTACCTTCTGTTTGTGCATTCAGCCTTTTCCTTGGAATCCACAAATTTCTCTGAAAAACAAGAGAAAGAGACAGCTGAAGGCTACAAAATAAAACAACAAAATTGCTGTACCTGAGAGCGAGCAGTGATGGCACGTTGGACAGAACAGCGTTCCTCCAGGCTGGGTCTGCCTCATGGGATATGACCATGCTCTGCTCATACTGCGTGATGGAGTCATAGAGCACTGCGTTGTCATCGTACTCATCTGGGGCAGTGAAGTGGTCCTGAAACATTAACAAATCATCATTTAATGACCATGCTCTGCTCATACTGCGTGATGGAGTCATAGAGCACTGCGTTGTCATCGTACTCATCTGGGGCAGTGAAGTGGTCCTGAAACATTAACAAATCATCATTTAATGACCATGCTCTGTTCATACTGTGTGATGGAGTCATAGAGCACTGCGTTGTCATCGTACTCATCTGGGGCAGTGAAGTGGTCCTGAAACATTAACAAATCATCATTTAATGACCATGCTCTGTTCATACTGTGTGATGGAGTCATAGAGCACTGCGTTGTCATCGTACTCATCTGGGGCAGTGAAGTGGTCCTGAAACATTAACAAATCATCATTTAATGACCATGCTCTGTTCATACTGTGTGATGGAGTCATAGAGCACTGCGTTGTCATCGTACTCATCTGGGGCAGTGAAGTGGTCCTGAAACATTAACAAATCATCATTTAATGACCATGCTCTGTTCATACTGTGTGATGGAGTCATAGAGCACTGCGTTGTCATCGTACTCATCTGGGGCAGTGAAGTGGTCCTGAAACATTAACAAATCATCATTTAATGACCATGCTCTGTTCATACTGTGTGATGGAGTCATAGAGCACTGCGTTGTCATCGTACTCATCAGGGGCTGTGAAGTGGTCCTGGAACAATAACATAATGATGATATACTAACATAATAATAATCTACTAAATACAGACTGATATATGACCATGCTCTGCTCATACTGCGTGATGGAGTCATAGAGCACTGCATTGTCGTCATACTCATCGGGGGCAGTGAAGTGGTCCTGGAACATTAACAAATAATCCTTTAATGACCATGCTCTGCTCATACTGCGTGATGGAGTCATAGAGCACTGCGTTGTCGTCATACTCATCAGGGGCAGTGAAGTGGTCCTGAAACATTAACAAATCATCATTTAATGACCATGCTCTGCTCATACTGCGTGATGGAGTCATAGAGCACTGCGTTGTCGTCGTACTCATCAGGGGCAGTGAAGTGGTCCTGAAACATTAACAAATCATCATTTAATGACCATGCTCTGCTCATACTGCGTGATGGAGTCATAGAGCACTGCGTTGTCGTCGTACTCATTGGGGGCAGTGAAGTGGTCCTGAAAAGATAAGGAATTCATAATCTGATGACTAAGAAAGACATGCAACTACAATGATTTTCATGTGATTGTCGATTGTGGCTTAAATCACAAGCGCAAATTGTTAATTTTTCATGATCGATTCTTGATCATATTAAGGAGATCCCAAGCAAAATTTCAATTGAATATTTTGAACCGATATGAAATAACAATTGAGTCTGTTGTGGGCCTTTAAAAACGAAGCATGCCTCTACTCACCAAACAGCACCCCCCCAACTTTATGGATTTTCTTCACAGCACAAATCTTTGTCAAAGCAGACATTGTACTATGATAATAACAAGGGCGTCCCGAGTGTGGTAAAAATCCCAGCAACGCGATAGCTACTGAACAAGACAAAGCAGCTACAGGTAATAAACCACCATACAAAACGCAAAGTGACACAAAAAAACACACCAAAGAAACAGAGGAATCCCAATACCCCATAAGTGTGGGAGCAACACCAGTGTACTGCCCAAAAGAAGAGCAAAAACAATCTAGAAAAAAAGAGAAAAAATAAAATTCCTGCACACAGCCGACGCCCCCCCTCACCTGGTGCAGCTTGAGGGACATGCGGATGGCAGGGGCCACCACTCTCCGCATCATCTCCATGTCGGCAAACACCCACTCGTCGCGCGGGGACGTGATGCGGAAGTCGCCCTTGAAGAGCGCGTGGAGGCCGTACAGGAAAAAGTCCACTCTGCAACAGAGAAAACATACACATGGACAAGCATGAGTTAAAATGGTTAGCCAAACAAACATACTCCCAGTTATCAACCCTTTCACCGCCAAAGTCGCATTTCAGCACCACAGTGATTTAACACCAATGCCACTAAAAGGCAGCAAATTGGGGTCTATTATCCAAAGACCATATTGTCTTAGTTTTGTGAAGTAAGGGTAGACCTTATTTTATATATGTCACAGGAGAATCCCTAATACTGCAGATAGTTTTTGTTCTCTACCCTGGTAAACTTAATGGAAATTGTTTGCTGAAATATGGCTGGTGGTGAAAGGGTTAAAACATAACAGGAAGCACAAACTTAATAGATAAGACAAAACGTAATGGCAGAGGAGCGCAGTCATCAGAAAAAGATTCTATGTCTATTGTCATTTTGAGTGCATTCTTCTTTCTCTTATTTCTGGAATTAAATAAAAATCTGCATCCAGACTGAGTTCTATATTTTCTTCGCATCTTGTCTGCAACCTTAACACCATCCATAGTTATCACAACAATACACACCAGGAACTCGATCTTTACTTCTAATATTGTGTCTGCCACCTTAACACCATCCATAGTTATCACACCAATACACACCAGGAACTCGATCTTTACTTCTAATATTGTGTCTGCCACCTTAACACCATCCATAGTTATCACACCAATACACACCAGGAACTCGATCTTTACTTCTAATATTACGACTGTTTGGCACATCAGTATGCATGTGTATTGTTTTGTTTTCATGAAATTTGTAAAATTAAAAAACAATTTCAATAAAAAAAACTTGATCTTTTACCGAGAATTTTTGTAACTCGTATTCATTCGCCTTAGATTTTCCTTTGAAGGTAGTCTGTCCTTTTCTTTTTCCTAAACACCAGTCTCAAGATCCGCTTACCCAGAAGAATTGTTGGAGGCAGCCCCTAACGCTCTCCTTCCCAGCAGACTGAGAGCAAAACACAGCGACACCAGCATCGAGTTCTTCTCACTGTCCAACAGCTGTAACACAGTGTGTAACAACATGTAACACTATATGTAACCTGTGTAACACACTAACCATAACATATGTATCACACCACAGAGCAAAACACAGCGACACCAGCATCGAGTTCTTCTCACTGTCCAACAGCTGTAACACAGTGTGTAACAACATGTAACACACTAACCATAACATATGTGTATCACACCACAGAGCAAAACACAGCGACACCAGCATCGAGTTCTTCTCACTGTCCAACAGCTGTAACACAGTGTGTAACAACATGTAACACTATATGTAACCTGTGTAACACACTAACCATAACATATGTGTATCACACCACAGAGCAAAACACAGCGACACCAGCATCGAGTTCTTCTAACTGTCCAACAGCTGTAACACAGTGTGTAACAACATGTAACACTATATGTAACCTGTGTAACACACTAACCATAACATATGTATCACACCACAGAGCAAAACACAGCGACACCAGCATCGAGTTCTTCTCACTGTCCAACAGCTGTAACACAAAATGTAACACTATATGTAACCTGTGTAACACACTAACCATAACATATGATGATATGTGTATCACACCACAGAGCAAAACACAGCGACACCAGCATAGAGTTCTTCTCACTGTCCAACAGCTGTAACACAGTGTGTAACAACATGTAACACTATATGTAACCTGTGTAACACACTAACCATAACATATGTGTATCACACCACAGAGCAAAACACAGCGACACCAGCATCGAGTTCTTCTCACTGTCCAACAGCTGTAACACAGTGTGTAACAACATGTAACACTATATGTAACCTGTGTAACACACTAACCATAACATATGTGTATCACACCACAGAGCAAAACACAGCGACACCAGCATCGAGTTCTTCTCACTGTCCAACAGCTGTAACACAGTGTGTAACAACATGTAACACTATATGTAACCTGTGTAACACACTAACCATAACATATATGTATCACACCACAGAGCAAAACACAGCGACACCAGCATCGAGTTCTTCTCACTGTCCAACAGCTGTAACACAGTGTGTAACAACATGTAACACTATATGTAACCTGTGTAACACACTAACCATAACATATATGTATCACACCACAGAGCAAAACACAGCGACACCAGCATCGAGTTCTTTTCACTGTCCAACAGCTGTAACACAACATGTAACACATACTGTAACACCAGATGTAACACAATTTGCAACAGATGTAACACACATATGCAACATGCCCCAGTGATACAGAGCAAAACACAGCGACACAAGCATTGAGTTCTTCTCACTATCCAACAGTGGTAACACATGGTGTAACAATACTTGTCACATTGTAACACACTACACCATGTAACACGTGTAACAACCACAGCGCTACAGAGCAAAGCACGGAGACACAAGCATTGAGTTCACCAGCAGTAACACACATTCTCGATTTGTGTAATACACACACAGATGACACAGACACACACAAACATGCTGTAAAATTGCAAAACCAATCAAAATTAAAGACAACCTAGTTATACAGCATTTTCCCCCCTGACTGAGGCCCCTACGATATGATTAATAAAATAGTAATAAGATAACAAAATCTGAAATATGGTACTTAAAAAAAAAAGATACTGACCCTGTCTTGTCGCGAGGCGCAGTACTGAATCCAAGGCAGGTACATGTTGCAGAAAGACTGACGCGAGATTCCAGACAAACGTTGGTCGAAATCCTCATCGACGTGACAGCTGAAGGTGGGGTCAAGGTCAACGTAGCCATCCTCGGACACGCCCCCCAGGCCCTGCTGAATGCTGGGATTGTCCGTCCACTGCTCCAGGCGGGGGGAGCGAACCATGTAGTAGATGATGCTCTGGGAGAGAAAGTCACAGTTGTCACAAAGGGTGTTTTCTGTTTTCTTTTTCTGCGTTCCCAGGCCGCATGGCCATAATGGGCGAGGTACGTACATGTCCGGTTAAAAGTTTTCACTGGTCTCCCCACTGCGTTCAGCCGACATATTCCAATTTTGGAGGAGCTCAAAAGAGAAAATAATTTAGAAGTTTTTTTAAAAGGCAGGAGAATGTGCCAATAAGTCAGAAAACTGGTATATGCTAGAAAGAAAAAGAAAGGCATAGTCAAAGAGAGCGAAAGATTAGACACAGAACTTCCAGAAAGTTGGGGACCCCCAGGTATCCCCACGGGATAAGACTCGTGGAGGGTGGGGTCATCCAACTCCCCGAAAGGAGGCACAACGCCACGAGGCACCCACCCACTGCCAGGCGCTTCCTTCAACTTGCAATTCATTTCAGATTCATAACAGTTGTGGATAACCTTTCTGTTGCCTATGATTTTTTTGCTTATTTTTCACCCAATGCGCACAGGATCTCACTTTTACGTTTTGTTTGAATGACTACCTGCTCATGAAACCTGGACTATCAAACAAATTGAAACAATTTTTGTTGAGGGCTTTTCCTTCTTTCTTTTTTTCCGCAAAAATGGCAGGAGAATGGGTCAATAAGGCATAAAAATAGTAAACAAAGTTTAGATGGAAGAAAGGAGAGGAAAAGGCAGAGTTGAAGAAAGTCACAGATTAAAGAGGAAGTTGCTAGTACAGAAATTCCAGAAGGTGGGGGAACCATTTTTACAAGACCCCCAGAACTATTTGTACTGCGAGATTCCCCCAGTATCCCCACGGGGGAAGCTGATACCTAAACAGTAGATGATCTACCCCTTGTTTTGACACTCACGAGTAAAGCGATGAAACAAATCAGTGCACTGGTACCGGCAGCACAAAACCAAGCAAGAAACAACTTGCTGACATTGCTCATCATACCTTCATGTAGTAGGTGATGAGGGCCTTGCGCAGATCGAAGACCTGCAGCATGGACGCGGCCGAGTTGTCAGAGATGGAGTAGCCTTCCAGCACATACTTTGCCACCACCACCTCCCAGGCCAGCCACCGCTGGTTGAAGGCCGCATTCAGCGACAGCAAGTGGGGCAGATGGCCCGGCTCACAGCAACAGAAACCTGGAAAATAAGTCAGTTAAATAAAACAAGAGAAGAAAATGTGGCACTACATTACACCCCAGACCAGACCTCTCTGGCTGCATTCATTAACAATAGAAACCTGAAACTTGTTAAGACAAGAAATCTTGATAAAAAAAACCATCAATGAATGCTTTGTACCAATGCCACAAGTGTTTATGGTCCTTGCAAAAGTTATCATAACATAATATGATTCTCTCCCCCCCCCCCCCCATTCTTCTTCTCCTCCCCTATCTCCTTAAAAGCCCCCACCCCATCCCCGTTCCCTAATAACTGGATTTAAACTTCCCTGCTTACCATGTAGTTTGGGAGTAAATGGAACTGAACTCAACTCACACATAAACTCAAATCAGAGGAGCGTGCTTGTTGTTTTACCTTCATTGTCTTCGATGCCTTCTGTGATGGCTTCCACTTCCCGCTGCTGACAGTAGGTGCCTGAAAACACCCACAATATGCATTGTGAACGCAGAGCATGAGAATGAATTAGAGCATCACTAAATGACAATTCACGTACCCCCATTACCCTTGTATCTTCTTGTCCTACCTAGATAAGATAGACAGACAAAATCATGGTGACAAAAACTATCTCCACGGCAGAAGTTAAAGGAATGTATTAAAACACAGGAAGAAGTAACTGAACAATGTTTTCTATGTGTGCATTTTGACTGTTCGATAAAAAAGCAATCAACTGGGGTATTTTTATTGCTCACTCATGTTCTTTTTTTCCCAACCTTTATCTAAACTTTGACAGATGAACTGTTGGCCTCCATTTGCTTGCTTCCGCCTGCCCCGTTTCTTTGCTAAATTTATGCACACACACGAAAAAAACCTGCACTAACCTCTGAACTCCAACCCTCTAAGCTGAAACGTAACAAGGCCGTTGGCGATTTCGATGATGTGCACCAGAGCGTTGAGATAGTCAGACGCCATGATGAAACAGTCGCCCTGCGTGTATCCCCCCCACCTCCCCAGCAGAAGATCACCGCACAGGGAGTGCTGGAGGGAGCGGGTCAGGTGCTCGTAGAAGATCGAGTTGAGGTTGTTGTCATCCGCCCCTGGAAACAATATTTATAATGAGGTACTGAATCCTGAAAAACATCAGAGCAACGCTGTCATGCAACCAATGCTCACACATCGTTCACAAATTACATGTAGGAGTGCAAAGGAGAAAGCACTAACACAACCAATAACTTGCATGTGACTAATCCTTAAGGAGACAGACATGCCTTTGGTACTTGGTATTTAGTATACTCTAGTCACGAGAGACTCGTTTCTGTGAAATTCAGGATGCTCCCACCTGGAGAACGCGTCGCCACCCTTTTTTGGGGTGGGTAGGGGACGGGGTGAGAAGGGGGAGGGCGGAGTTGGGAAACCTACCCACCAATTTGGTCATACCAGGCAGCAGGATTTCTCCCTGCTCCTATCAACTTTTACTTTAAGTTTTAGGTACTGTGGGATTCTTACATGCATAAATCGCACGGGTCAGACTTGCTTTAAGTCTCCATCCGAAGGACTCGACGATTTTCCCCGTAGAACTAGAAAGAAAGGGAGAGGCTGGGATAGAAAATGGCAGTTGAACGTCTTAACCACTCTGCCACTTTCCTTCCTCCAGGGAGGCAAAGGGTTAATATAAGAAAGTAAATTCAAAAGTGGTCTTACCGGGGTTTCTTTCAAGTTGTGACGCCAGGCGTGTATTGCTATGGTCCACACGCTTGGTGCTGAAACGTAAATCATAAAATCAGTCAATCATCAAACACACATGCATACAAGCATCAATTCACACATTCTCTTTCTCTCTAATGCACGCACGCACGCGCACACACACTCACTCCTGTGCACAAATGTAAATAATCTGTTGTCAGTAAATAATAGCACTTACAACTGAATGAACAAACATGAAAGCTTGGCATTATGCACGCACGCTCTCTCTCTCTTAAAGTTTGTTGCTACATCCCACAACATCATGCAGTATTTATACAGCGCTGAATCTTGATATAAATCAAATCAAAGCGCACACACACGTTAGCATTCATAACGCACGCAATACAAAGTGAACACACACGCATGACATCAATGGAATACAGCAGAAACAGACCTAAAGGCAAGGGAGGGAAGAGAAAGAGAGCGGAGCTTTACCGATGGGGGAACCCCACCTCAACACACACAGAGACGTGCACACACACACATACAAATGTACACACACACACACAGATGCACACACACACACACACAGATGTGCACATACACACACACACAGATGTGCACATACACACACACACACAGAGATGTGCACATACACACACACACAGATGCACACACACAGATGTGCACATACACACACACACAGAGAGATGTGCACACACACACACACAAACATCTGCACACTCACACATGTACACCCTGTGCCTAATCTGTCAGCTTACTTGTAGTCTCTCTCCCAGAACTTGACAGGTCTGACGTAGGAAGTGATGAAAATAGCACTGCCCAGAAAAGGGTTGAGGGGGGTAGAAAATATGGACGACACCATCGCTTGAAGAAACAACATGGCCGAGTCTGACGGATCAGTCAAGGACACGCTACAGCAATCTGAACTGTTGTTGTCATGACATGTTTCCCATGGCGATACAGGGGGCTCTTTTGTATAAATAGTTCCCCCACCTTCTGTGCTTATAACTTCCTCTAATCTGTCACTCTCTTTGACTCTGCCTTTTCCCTTTGCTTTCTGTCACCTATCTTTCTGGCTTATTGGCCCATTCTCCTGCCTTTTTTTCAAAACAAAATTCCAAATGATTTTTCTCCTTTGAGCTCCTCCGAAATCGGAATGTGTAAGCTGTACGCAGCGGGGAGACCAGAGAAAACTGACAACCGGATCCATATGTACCTTACCCATTATGGCCACATGGCATGGAAACGCATAAGAAGAATGGCATGCGTTGTCATAAAAAAGATAATGAAAATGTTCCTGAATTTTACCCAAGTGAAATGATTTAGCCGTTTTCCTTTCCAAAAATTGAGTTGTGATATGCTGCTGTTTAGCAGAGTACGATTTGCTAGCGACGCAGTTTACACACTGTCTATAAGACGTGTACAATAACATGTCAAAGTTTCAAATAACAAATATTTAGGTAATAATTACATTTCTTCCCATGTCCTCTTCAACGCAAAGCGGCTTTTTCTGGAAAAGAAAGTGGGCCATAAAGTCTGGACATTTTATGTCTTTATAACTGAAGAGTACACAGCCAGAAATGTGAATATTACCAGTATTTATTCATATTATTTTTTTACTATAACAATGTTTCTGCACAACTTTTCCTGTTATTTATTTACATTGTTTTCATTTTTGTTTCTCCGGTTCCAAATTTTTCAACCTTTTCAAATGACTGATTCCAGCCCTTTCACCACATATTGAGAGGCATAAGGGCGATGATAAATATGACTACATTGTATACTACTATTGCATATTCATATTTAAACTCATGCCGAAGGATACGAGGCACGCTGAAAGGCTGTGCAAAGGCGTGGAAGGCTGAACCCCAGGTGATCTGCCACGGAGCGATGTAGGTGATGATGAACTTCATCTTCAGCATCAGGTCACTGAACTGTAACACAGAGATCATCATCATCATCCAGGTGATCTGCCACGGAGCGATGTAGGTGATGATGAACTTCATCTTCAGCATCAGGTCACTGAACTGTAACACAGAAATCATCATCATCATCATCGCCATCATCATCATCCAGGTGATCTGCCACGGAGCGATGTAGGTGATGATGAACTTCATCTTCAGCATCAGGTCACTGAACTGTAACACAGAAATCATCATCATCATCATCGCCATCATCATCATCCAGGTGATCTGCCACGGAGCGATGTAGGTGATGATGAACTTCATCTTCAGCATCAGGTCACTGAACTGTAACACAGAAATCATCATCATCATCATCGCCATCATCATCATCCAGGTGATCTGCCACGGAGGAGCGATGTAGGTGATGATGAACTTCATCTTCAGTATCAGGTCACTGAACTGCAACAATATAGAGATCATCATCATCATCATCATCATCATCATCCAGGTGATCTGCTACGGAGCGATGTAGGTGATGATGAACTTCATCTTCAGCATCAGGCCACTGAACTGCAACAATATAGAGATCATCATCATCATCATCCAGGTGATCTGCCACGGAGCGATGTAGGTGATGATGAACTTCATCTTCAGCATCAGGTCACTGAACTGCAACAATATAGAGATTGTTACCATCATCATCATCACCACCATCATCATCATCATCATTGTCATCATCATCAAAAAGGCGATTTGCCACGGCGTGATGCAGATGATGATGAACTTCATCTTCAGCATTAAGTCTCTGAACTGTAACACAGAAATCATCATTCTCTCTCCATCTCTTTCTTTCTCTCTCTTCCAGTTCTTACCTTGCACACGACAATGGACATAAAGAAGTAGTCGATGAGGAAGGTTTCTGACGTAGTGCGGTAGTCGTACTTGAAGAAGAAAATCTCTCTTTCTCTCCTCTCTCATTCACTCACTCTCTCTCTCTCTCTCTCTTTCCCTCTCTTTCTTTCTCTCTTTTCCAGTTCTTACCTTGCACACGACAATGGACATGAAGAAGTAGTCGATGAGGAAGGTTTCTGACGCGGTGCGGTAGTCATACTTGAAGAAGAAGTAGGTGAAGGTGATGATCATGTATTGCCTTGGCGTGTCCGACATGGCGAAACGCAGCATCTTCATACCGCAAACCACCACAAGCAACGGGCCAACACTGCACAGAAAACGGGGAAATGTCACTATTTTATGCAGGTAAAAATTGCTGTGAAAAAGTCAGTATGGTTGGCTGCAAGATGATAGTGATATGATGATACGATATGATGACGACCATGATAAGGACAGCAATGACAACTGTATTAACCCCTTCACCGCCAGAGGAAAATTGGGAATTATCCATTTTCTTATAAAATTTAAAAAGATCCGTTAGACTCCATCTGACAAAATGGTCTAGAGATATATCTTTCCTGACTTGTCTGAACCAAAATACCCTCATTCCAGGGCTGTGACATCAACAGTTACATCATCAATGACATCACACAGGGAAGGAGTTGAAGATGATAACCATGATGACAATAATGATGATGACGATGATGATGACGACGACAACCATGATGATGACGACGACCATGATGATAATGATGACGACAATGATGATGACGACAATGATGACGACGACGACGACGATGATGATGATAACTCACAAGTGTTTGAACTTGCAGACGATGTAGGGTGCAGACGTGGTAACAGCGCACATGAACACCACAGGGTACAGAATGTTTCGCTCGATGAATCGCAGAGCCAGGAACAGCTTTTCAAACACCGTCACCTTGGCTGGCTCTGAGACAAAACAAACAATCACAATGAAAAAGGTTGGGTTTTTTTCTTCTTTTTATTCTCCAACAGCTTCAGAGACAGAGTAGTTTTGATGGACAGATAAACTGACAAACACATATACCTATACCACAATGTCATTTTCCATTTTCATTTAAGCTCCTTCTCTAATACTATAAGAGTAATATTAGTGATAGGACCAGATGCCAGAGTTCCACCGCATACCACTAAATAAGAAAAAAGTGTTATCTACAATTGCAAAATAAAGGGGCCACAATTACATCTTTACAAACCTGGATATAATCTTTTTTTTTTACCTGGATATGATCAACATTTTCAAGACTTGATAAAAACCATAATGATAACAGTCAAAACACTCCAATGCCCACATTTAAAAGCCGTAGATATTTCAAATTTAATTCAATTCTTTTTCTAAATAACCATGGGCTGTAAAAGAGAACCATACTGAAAAAGCAGCAAATGGCAAAGAACACAACTGCAGTTTCATTTTTTTTTCAAATGCATCTTTATTTATAAAAAGGTTCGGGACTTTCTTGGTATTGCAGTACCTCCAGGATCGTCCAAATATCTTTATAGTTATTAATGTCCCATATGTGTCTGTTCCAGGCCGGAGGACGTTAAACGAACTTTCATTATCAGAACACAAGCCAACGACTGCGGCGTACCTTTGACTTCGAAGAGGTCCCATTCTCTGTTCTTGAGGACGGGGTGGGAGAAACACAGCCAGGGCGTCTCCTTCCGCAGCTGAGGAATGACGTAGTGAACCAGGAACCCCAGGGATGCCGTCAGCAGGTACAAAACGTCGCTAAGCACCGGCTGTAATGTTAAACACAACATAACATACAGCTGTGGAATGACGTAGTGAACCAGGTACAGAACGTCGCTAAGCACCGGCTGTAATGTCAAAAACAACATAACATACAGCTGTGGAATGACGTAGTGAACCAGGTACAGAACGTCGCTAAGCACCGGCTGTAATGTTAAAAACAACATAACATACAGCTGTGGAATGACGTAGTGAACCAGATACAGAACATCGCTAAGCACCGGCTGTAATGTTAAAAACAACATAACATACAGCTGTGGAATGACGTAGTGAACCAGGTACAGAACGTCGCTAAGCACCGGCTGTAATGTTAAAAACAACATAACATACAGCTGTGGAATGACGTAGTGAACCAGGAACCCCAGGGACGCCGTCAGCAGGTACAGAACGTTGCTAAGCACCGGCTGTAATGTCAAAAACAACATAACATACAGCTGTGGAATGATGTAGTGAACCAGGTACAGAACGTCGCTAAGCACCGGCTGTAATGTCAAAAACAACATAACATACAGCTGTGGAATGACGTAGTGAACCAGGTACAGAACGTCGCTAAGCACCGGCTGTAATGTTAAAAACAACATAACATACAGCTGTGAATTGAACCAGGAACCCCAGGGATGCCGTCAGCAGGTACAGAACGTTGCTAAGCACCGGCTGTAATGTCAAAAACAACATAACATACAGCTGTGGAATGATGTAGTGAACCAGGTACAGAACGTCGCTAAGCACCGGCTGTAATGTTAAAAACAACATAACATACAGCTGTGAATTGAACCATGAACCCCAGGGATGCCGTCAGCAGGTACAGAACGTCGCTAAGCACCGGCTGTAATGTTAAACACAACATAATACAGTTGTGGATTGAACCAGGAACCCCAAGGAAGCCGTCAGCTGGTACAGAACGTCGCTAAGCACCGGCTGCAGTAGTGAAAACAACAAGAAAGGCAAAGCCTTCAAGGCTCACTAAAAAAGAATGACAATAAACAAACGAGACTCTGCTTCAAATCTATTGAGTTGTTTTGCCCTGAATATTTCACTGATCTGCTACACCTCTATATGCCATCTCGAGCTCTGCGCTCCTCATCCGACATCCGTCTCTATCGCATCCCTACTGTCCGCACTAAAAACCTTTCGCCAACGCTCTTTCGCCTATCAAGCTCCTGTCACTTGGAATCAGCTGCCCCACTCTCTCAGACACTCACCTTCTCTGCCCACACCATCTGAAAACTAAACTCTTTCCCAAGTAGCAACTGATCTCTCCTTTCGCGCGCGTGTGTGTGTGCGTTGTGTGTTGCGTGTGTGTGTGTGTGTGTGTGTGTGTGTGGAGGGAGGGTGTGTGTTGTGTACTCGTGTTTTTTTGTTTTTTTTTAAATTATAGCAAACGCCTACAGCATTCATTTGATTAGGCGTAGAAATGTTCAAAATAATAATAATAGTGTAGCATGCCCTTAAGTCTCTCTCTCTCCCTCTCTCTCTCCCCCTATTCCACTCTCTTCCTATCTCTTTACCCACTATTCTATTAACTGACCTGCAGGCCAGGACTGGTGAAAGCCGTACTGACGTGAACAGCAAACACAAAGATGGTCACCGCCACACACACTATCAGGTCAGACTGCAGCCGCTGAGACTGAAACAGCAGGAAAAAAGTGATTGTTTTTGTTTTTAAAAAACAACAATGCGTAGCATAATTATTATAATTCTATTCAAAGGGTGATACAGTAAAACGCATCAAACAAAGATAGCGAACAACCCAAACTACTGGGTCTAACAGCAACCACTGAGACTGAAACGTATTCAGGCAAAGCCAGAATCAGCCATGTCAACAATACGGTTTGTACATGTTCAAAAGCAGAAATCCATTTCAAGATGGTTCAAACAACTGACTTTATCCGTAAGCACACCCGCCTTTACTCAAATGGCTTTTATCATTGGTTGACATTAGCCTGTAGTAGGGGCCAACAGTAACATGAGAGCTGTGCGATTTTCTACTTTTTGTCCAGAACGGTCACACACATAATGTTCTCATCCGTAGATGACGCACTTGTACCATAGTGTTCAAGTGCTTCTGCTGTTGGGATGATCCCTGGAATCCTTTAGCCAGGGTAAGCCAACAACAAAATTAACTAATAACAGATGGTAAACTCACCACGGAGGCTTTCAGTTTCTCTGGCAGGGGGTCGATCAGTTCGTCAGCAGTGCCACTCTCAGCATCCTGATTGAATAACATTGTTAAAGGCAGACAGACAGACACACAAATAACTGATGGTAAACTCACCACGCAGGCTTTCAGTTTCTCTGGCAGGGGGTCGACCAGTTCGTCAGCAGTGCCACTCTCAGCATCCTGATTGAATAACATTGTTCAAGGCAGACAGACAGACAGACAGACACACAAATAACTGATGGTAAACTCACCACGCAGGCTTTCAGTTTCTCCGGCAGGGGGTCGACCAGTTCGTCAGCAGTGCCACTCTCAGCATCCTGATTGAATAACATTGTTCAAGGCAGACAGACAGACAGACAGACACACAAATAACTGATGGTAAACTCACCACGCAGGCTTTCAGTTTCTCCGGCAAGGGGTCGACCAGTTCGTCAGCAGTGCCACTCTCAGCATCCTGAGGCTCTGGTTTGCACACCAGGTCGCGAATCAGCATCCTGGGAACAAGAGTCGAACGCAGAAACTAAATGAACGTTCAGCAAAAAGGTTTTCATTTCTTTGGGCAAGAACTGGACAATTCTACCATTAATCATTTAATGTGCAGATAATTTGTCTATTTTACTGTCCTCCGGCTGACCAATTATTAGGCACAGCAATGCAATCACCATAAGAAGAAGAAAGGTAAAGAAAAACTAAACAAATAATAATAATAACAGTACATTTATGTAGCGCTTCACCTCAAATGAGCCCAAAGCGCTTTACAATCGAATATTCAAATAAAAAATAAAAGAACCTCCATTTTAAAGGTGAGTAACTCAAATCAAATTTAACATTTCTGACTAATTAGTCTGGCCACAACCCTGGTAAAAGTCTCAGAGGAACACACTTACTCCTACGCACATTTGCAAGAATACAGCTATATTACATAGGTGGGGTTTTTTAAAAACCATTTCCCTGCCTGGTGGGTAGTGTCATTGATGATGTCATAACTTTTGATGTCAAAACCCTGGAATGATGGGATTTGGTTTAGACAAGTCAGGAAAGATATATCTCCAGATTATTTTCTCAGACTGAATCTAATGGGTCTCTTTTAAATTTTATAAGAAAATCGAGAATTTCTGTTTCCCTCTGGTTAATGGGATGACCAACTGAGATAATAGAGGAGTGATACTATTGCTACAGGTGTCTCACCATAGCACTGAGGTGATAGAGGAGTGATACTATTGCTACAGGTGTCTCACCATAGCACTGAGGTGATAGAGGAGTGATACTATTGCTACAGGTGTCTCACCATAGCACTGAGGTGATAGAGGAGTGATACTATTGCTACAGGTGTCTCACCATAGCACTGAGGTGATAGAGGAGTGATACTATTGCTACAGGTGTCTCACCATAGCACTGAGGTGATAGAGGAGTGATACTATTGCTACAGGTGTCTCACCATAGCACTGAGGTGATAGAGGAGTGATACTATTGCTACAGGTGTCTCACCATAGCACTGAGGTGATAGAGGAGTGATACTATTGCTACAGGTGTCTCACCATAGCACTGAGGTGATAGAGGAGTGATACTATTGCTACAGGTGTCTCACCATAGCACTGAGGTGATAGAGGAGTGATACTATTGCTACAGGTGTCTCACCATAGCACTGAGGTGATAGAGGAGTGATACTATTGCTACAGGTGTCTCACCATAGCACTGAGGTGATAGAGGAGTGATACTATTGCTACAGGAGTCTCACCATAGCACTGAGGTGATAGAGGAGTGATACTATTGAGTGTCTCACCATAGCACTGAGGTGATAGAGGAGTGATACTATTGCTACAGGTGTCTCACCATAGCACTGAGGTGATAGAGGAGTGATACTATTGCTACATGTGTCTCACCATAGCACTGAGGTGATAGAGGAGTGATACTATTGCTACAGGTGTCTCACCATAGCACTGAGGTGATAGAGGAGTGATACTATTGCTACAGGTGTCTCACCATAGCACTGAGGTGATAGAGGAGTGATACTATTGCTACAGGTGTCTCACCATAGCACTGAAGGGTGAGGTGATAGAGGAGTGATACTATTGCTACAGGTGTCTCACCATAGCACTGAAGGGTGAGGTGATAGAGGAGTGATACTATTGCTACAGGTGTCTCACCATAGCACTGAAGGGTGAGGTGATAGAGGAGTGATACTATTGCTACAGGTGTCTCACCATAGCACTGAGGTGATAGAGGAGTGATACTATTGCTACAGGTGTCTCACCATAGCACTGAAGGGTGAGGTGATAGAGGAGTGATACTATTGCTACAGGTGTCTCACCATAGCACTGAGGTGATAGAGGAGTGATACTATTGCTACAGGTGTCTCACCATAGCACTGAGGTGATAGAGGAGTGATACTATTGCTACAGGTGTCTCACCATAGCACTGAAGGGTGAGGTGATAGAGGAGTGATACTATTGCTACAGGTGTCTCACCATAGCACTGAGGTGATAGAGGAGTGATACTATTGCTACAGGTGTATCACCATAGCACTGAGGTGATAGAGGAGTGATACTATTGCTACAGGTGTATCACCATAGCACTGAGGTGATAGAGGAGTGATACTATTGCAATAGGTGTCTCACAATAGCACTGAAGGGTGAGGTGATAGAGGAGTGATACAATAACTACAGGTGTCTAACCATAGCACTGAGGTGATAGAGGAGTGATACTATTGCTACAGGTGTCTCACCATAGCACTGAGGTGATAGAGGAGTGATACTATTACTACAGGTGTCTCACCATAGCACTGAAGGGTCGCTGGCACTGCGACTGAGGTGATAGGCCAGAGCCACCATCAGTCCACACAGCACAGAGAACAGAACGTTCTGCGCTGCCTCCGGGTTGATTTTGTCATCGGCACAGCTCCCGTCCTCCCCTATACTCTGTGGGACACAAATAACATACACATCAATGTGGGCTTCCACAGACCTGTCCGTCAACACCAAGATCAGGCTCTTCAATACCAATGTGAAGTCCGTTCTGCTGTATGGGGCCGAGACGTGGAGGACCACGGTAACAACCACTAAGAAGATCCAGACCTTCCTCAACAACTGTCTGAGGAAAAGCCTCAAAGTGCCCTGGCCTGACACCATCAGCAATGAGGAACTGTGGCAGCGAACATGCCGGCAGCCGGCAGGGGTGGAGATCCAACAGCGCCGCTGGAGATGGATCGACCACACTCTCCGCAAGGCAGCCACGTAGTAACACGACAAGGCAAGCCCTCAGGTGGAATCCACAGGGGAAAAGGAGGAGAGGCCGGCCAAGGAACACCTGGCGACGCGACCTGAAGGCTGACGCCAAGAAGATGGGCCTCACCTGGGGACAGCTGGAGAGAATCGCCCAGGATAGAAGCAGCTGGAGGGGTCTTGTTGGCAGCTTATGCCCTGGGAGGGGCGATAGGTGAAAGTAAGTAAGTAATGTGAATATTAATACATACATCAGCCCACACAGCACAGACAACAGAACATTCTGTGCTGCCTCCGGGCTGATTTTGTCATCTCACAGCTCCTGTCCTCCTCTATACTCAAAATATCAAAACACGCATCTTACTACAATTTAAACACACACACACACATGCGCGCGCACATGCACGCACACACACACACAGAACAGTGATATCAGAACTTCCATCTTCTCCTTTTTGCTGCACAAACCAACCAACACGCACATTAGTTTGTCTCACACAGCAGGGCTACAAAAACATGACACCTCATTTCCTCCTGCTAAAATATACACCTGGGCCTGTATTCACATTGAGATAGCATGAGACTTAGCATCATGCTAACTTAGAAGCTCTTCCAAAAGTCCTATTAAATCCTATAGTACATTGGAAGAGCTTCTAAGTTAGCATCATGCTAAGCCTCATGCTATCTCAATGTGAATACAGGCCCAGTTCATTATCATTGCCACATTCATGTTCAGTTCTTTCCACCCCCAAAATACCAGGAGTAGACGATTTGATTCGAATAAGGGCTTTATTCACTATTTCTTCTTATGAAAAGAATAACGAAAAACATGACTTAGAATTTATATAAGAACAAGAGGATTCCCATATATAAAATAAAGGGAATCCTAATAAGACTACTGCTTTTGACTGCAATGAAGCGCCTTACCTCTAAAGCACCGTAGGCCAGTCCATAGAGGATGATGACAGACAGCACACTGCGACACACGCTGTACGTTGAGGCCACCAGTCCTGTGGACGCTGTACACAATACACCAATAAGACATTCTCTCAATTATATAATTTATAATATTGATGACGACAGACAGCGCACTGCGACACACACACCACACTGTAGACAATACATAAATAGCAATGATTACATATCCATGGATGCAACTGGAGAACATCGAAAAACAGGCAAGGCAGGGGTCCAGGGCCCTGGCAGGGTACAGGGCTGGGGGGTCAGGGGGCAACGCCTGCCTGAAGCTGAAGAAAAAGCAAAATCATACTCAATTTGAAGCTTGTTCCAGGCTTGTAAAGTGAGAATTCAACACTTTTGTCCCCTTGAACTTTGAATCCATTTTTGGTGGTCAAAATTTTGAAAAACAGGCGCCGCCTGGTATCCGAGGCAAGGTTGCATCCATGCATATCGTGTGTGTGCATGCATGCTGGCGCGCGTGCGTGCTTGCCCAAGTGTGTATGTGAGAGAGAGACAGACAGACAGAGAGAGAGAGAGACAGACAGAGAAAGAATGCTATCCACATCCGTGGTATGGTGACAGCACTACTGCCATTTTCTTTCCCCATGGCCAAACAGTGATAAGCAAGTCATATCATTACTAGCGCACCACTGCAATGCCATGGGGGGAAGAGCGAAAAATAGCAACGTGTACTGTGACCATAAAACACCCAAGTAGCTGATGAGGCAACTACTATTCTGGAAAACTCAGCTGAAACCGCTGCCATTTTATCAATGGGGATCTATACTACTTCTTGGCGACACGAAAGGGCGATAATTTTTTGACTGAGTTGACTATGCCACCTAGTGACGAGTCAGGGGCAGAGAATTTTCTGTGGCCATATACTACTAGTTCCTGACAGACAAGGGCGATAATCTTAAGTAGGTGGCGTTCGTATCTCAGCGCACAAGACAGTTGGGGATCCACAGGGAGAACCAGCTGGCTGGGTCATTGTAGATTAGGGTTTTCTCTGTTTCTTTTGCTCTCTCTCTTTTTATTTTATTTCTTTTATGTTCTATTTTATTTTATTCTTTTGTCTCTCCGACTTCGGACTTCGACCGAAATAGTGCCATAAAAATCAAATTGTTGATTGTGGGCACTTAACCGGAAGAAGGAAGAAGAGGGGCAGAGAATTTTCAGTATAAAGCCTTATTTCAACAGTTATTTATTTTTGCTTCTGCTTTCTATGTGAACGCTTACATTACCCTAAATGATCAGCATAAAAAACCAAAGGGCAACGTGTCTCACCGTTTCCTCCAAAGACGTGCATGTCCACTTGTTCCAGAATGTACATGATGAAGGTGTTGACTTGAGGTAGAAGACCAACGGTGAACAGCAGGGGGAAACACAGGATGAACACTGCACATACAATACACATAACACATGTTATAATACATGATACAATACACATAATACATGATATGATACACATAATACATGATATAACACACATAATACATGGCATAACACACATAATACATGACACAACACACATAATACATTCTATAATACACAAATACATGTCATAATACATGCTATATACCAATTCCTTTTACCATTGTAAAATAAAGGTTCATCTCTCTCTCTCTCCCTCTCTCTAACACCTACCTAACAAAAACTCCCTTGCAAAGCGTAGCGAGGCCTGTATCGTGAAGGGCAGGCCGTAGACGTAGACGGGGGTGGGGGATGGTTGCACTGTGAGCGTAGTAACACTGACACAAATACCATATACCTAACCTAATACAATATATGGACACCTACCTAACAAAAACTCCCTGGCAAGGCGTAGCAAGGCCTGTATCGTGAAGGGCAGTTCATAGACCATATACCTAATACAATGCATGGACACCTACCTAACAAAAACTCCCTTGCAAAGTGCAGCGAGGCCTGTATCGTGAAGGGCAGGCCGTAGACGTAGACGGGGCGGGGGATGGTTGCACTGTGAGCGTAGTCCAACAACAACACCAGACCACAGCACACGCAGAAGTAGAACGGACGGCTGAACACTATCAGGCGATTGTAACCCTGAAAAAGGCATAATAAAGGTAAGGAACGAAAGAATGACAAACTCACAAACAAAACTAGAGCAGGAAAACATCAGGTCAACAAGCGGTACGGCAGCATTTTCAGCTCCAGTCACCTTGATCTTTTACCGATGATCTTCATCTTCCAACCTGGCCCTAGATATCCTAACTACCTATCCGCATGCAAGATTTGAGGGTCCTAGGTCCCTCCGTTCAAACACCATCGTGGTAACATGGATAGTCAGGAGCAAACAGCCAGCCCCGAGAACATTAACCAGCTTTCGCTTCACTGCTGCTTAAAAACAGAGACACAACAAAGGCACAGAGAGAGACAGAGAGAGAGAGAGAGAGAGAGAGAGAGAGAGAGAGAGAGAGAGAGAGAGAGAGAGAGAGAGAGACACAGAGAGAGAGAGAGAGAGAGAGAGAGAGAGAGAGAGAGAGAGAGAGAGAGAGCACACAGGGAGAGAATGGATGGCTGAATACGATTGGGAGAGACCTAGAGAGAGACATGGGGCAGTGGAGAGAGGGAGAGACCCCCGCTCCATCCACACGAGTCTCTCCCCGTGGGGAGAGAGAGAGAGAGAGAGAGAGAGAGAGAGAGAGAGAGGAGAGACAGAGTTCCGTTTGAGAGAGAGAGCCTTAGAGAGAGAGTTCTAGAAACTCTTACAAAGATTATCTCCAGAGAGAGACAGAGAGAGAGAGAGAGAGCATGAGAGAGAGAGAGAGAGAGAGAGAGAGAGAGAGAGAGAGAGAGAGAGAGAGAGAGAGAGAGAGAGAGAGAGAGAGAGAGAGAGAGAGAGAGAGAGAGAGAGAGAGAGAGAGAGAGAGAGAGAGAGAGAGAGAGAGAGAGAGAGAGAGAGAGAGAGAGAGAGAGAGAGAGAGAGAGAGAGAGAGAGAGAGAGAGAGAGAGAGAGAGAGAGAGAGAGAGAGAGAGAGAGAGAGAGAGAGAGAGAGAGAGAGAGAGAGAGAGAGAGAGAGAGAGAGAGAGAGAGAGAGAGAGAGAGAGAGAGAGAGAGAGAGAGAGAGAGAGAGAGAGAGACTGACTACAGCACACAGAGAAGCAGAACAGAACTGAACATTATCAGGTGATTGCAGGGCTCCCAATCGTCCCGCAAAACAAGGGGTCCCAGGGACTCCTTCACTTACAGCATCTCAGAGGTGGGATTGAGGGTCCCAGTAGCATTGTGAATGCTAAATATAATTTTTCTAGTGCATCCCTGTGACCCCCTGCACATTCTTTTAGAGGGTCCTTTAGAATTTTAGTACTTCATAGACCCCCAAATGGGGGTCCCTGGGAGCCCTGGATTGTAACCCTCAAAAATATGAGGTGAAATGAAAATGTGAGGAGGAGAGAGCGAGAGAGAGAGAAAGAGGGAGAAAGAGGGAACTGAGAGAGAGAGGAAAGGAAGAAGAAAAATAGTTTACCCCAACAAGAAAGGAAACGAGTGAGATTTACTTACGTGCATTGGTGAGGCCGCATCCGGTTGAACACTCTGTCCCAAAAAAATAAATAAAGAATTAAAATCAAATAACTATGGAAAGAGACGTAACAAAATAACCAAGTTCACTCCACTAGATGTGTTCATCAATTTTACAACAAAATTTGCATGATAAAAAAAATCATAATCTTTCACTGACTACAATAATGCATTCATCTGTCACCATAAAATTAAAAAAAACCCACAGAAAACAAAGATAAAAATAAGTTGGGGTGGGTGTGTCCTAATAATTACTGTATTTTACAGACTATAAGGCGTTATATACCTTTATCCAAGACTGAGACCCCTGCGCCTTATAATGTGACTGATAATATAGTAACAAAATAGAGTAAAAAAATCTGAATTTTGAGTCAAATTTGGGGGGTGCGCCTTATAATCAGGTGTGCCTGGTAGTCTGTAAAGTACGGTAATCAGTTTCAAGAGTTTTAGACACCTTTCTATTTTATAATTGATTTTTCAAAAACAATCAAAGCAGGATCTTTCCAAGTAAAGAAAAAATCTTCAATATATTTAATAGAAATGTTAACAATTTAAAAGTTTTAAAGTTCAACAAAAAATATATTTACAAAGATTAAATTTCCTTGAATAAGTTTGTTATTCAAAGATTCAAGAATTGTATAGTGACTTAGTATGAACGTGAAGTGTTTTCAGACCCCTTGTATAAGTTGATACCTTTCAAGTAACCTAGTTATATCTCGCTCTGAGCTGTTTGCTCAATTTAAGCAGGCAGTACTGGTATGAGGACGTGATCAAAACTCCCTTCCTTCATTTAAGTCTTCTCTCAAAACTACTCTGTTCAAATCATAGCCTGCTATATTTCTTTTCAAACTACTGTGTCCCTTCCATCCGCATGTGCTTGTGTGCCTGCGTGTTGTTTGTGCGTGTGTGTTGTGTGTGTGTGTGTGCGTGCGTGCGCGCACGTGTGTGGATAATATATTTTTGTCGTTTATTTATTTATATTGCTTGCTGGTTTATTAATTTATTATTGTAAGCACTTAGGGCTTTTTCAAGATAAGGCACTATAAATGCCAATTATTATTATTATTATAAGATAAAGATCCGCAGGTCATATTATAAACCGAACATCAAAACCAACACTCCCATATCTTTAAATAAATCAATGGCTTCCTTGCAAGAGCCAAGTTCCATCTGTGAGTTGTTTGCGCTCACTTTCAGCAGGCAGTACTGGCACGAGGCCATGATCAGGCAGAAGAGGAAGATCCACAGGTCGTGGTAAAAGTTGGACGTTAGCACCAGTGCGCCTAGACCTCCAACAGCTATGGCCATCACCACCGCAACACCCGCCTCTATCAACGACAGGTTTCTAACGAAAAACAACAACAAAAACTACACACATAACATGGAAGGGAAGTAAGTCAAATCCTTTAGCACGAAAAGATGCACCAAAGATATATAATCATAATTACTTTTTTTCAGGATCCCAAAGTCTGAAATTGAAATTCTGCCAACTTTTAACTTCATCAGCCCCTGCGTTTTGCCTATCCAAGAAAAACCTGTCCAGTAACAGTGAAACATGCACTTGTGTGAATCAGAATCTTCAAATTGAGATAACTGGCAGTCTATATGAAAAGAACAGATTACACACACACACACACACACATGCATGTACACACACACACAGAAATAATTTTTTTACCAGTCTAACAGAGTCAGCAGGGCCAGTCAGTGGAAATGAATCTTTCAATACTTATCCTTGTTCCACCACAAGCAGCATAAACGTTTGTGCTTTTCACTATCTATTATCAATAAAGACACCATTTATTAGTATTCAAGATGCTATTCATTATCATCACAATTAAAGAAAAGTGTGAGCCAATGGGTACCTGTCTAACAAAACCAGCAGGGCCAATGGGTAAAAGTGTATCTTCCAGAACTTGTAAGAAGCAGAAGTGCTTGGGTTTATCACTATTCGTCAATATCAAACCTGCTAATTATCATTAAACGCTAGAGCCAATGGTTACCTGTCTAACAGCGCCAGCAGGGCCAATCGGTCGAAGCGTATCTTCCAGAACTTGTCCCTGTTCCACCAAAGGCGGTAGAAGTGCTTTGGCTTGTTGCTGTGGCGATGGTTGGTATGCGTGATGTCACTGTCGCTGGACCCGTCTCCTAGCCCCATGGTGCGGTTACGCTCCAACAGAGCCTAAAACAGACACATTCATCAAAATAATCAAATCAAACAACACATCATTTGCAAAGCTTTAACTCATTCGCATCGCAATGATTTTGGATTATTAAAAAAACTCACAAATCACTCCAGCCATACACACAAACAAAACATAGTACAGACAAACCTCTATTTTAAGACTTCCAAAATGTCAGGGAAAATCGGTCGTAAATTGGAGGGGTCGTATGACGGAGGTTTTCACTGGCAGCCGTAGAAAGAAAAAGTTCAGCACAGTTCATACTCTCTTCTTCATGCACACATACAATGACATATTAAAACTGGATTTGGGTCTTTCCAACTCCATAGGATTGTGCAATCGATGTATTACAGTTTCACTTCGCCGACTTCTGTTAATCACCTCCACTCTCATCCAAAGTCAGTGGTTTTCTTTTTCAAAGTCAGTGGTTTTCGTGCTTTTCCTACGCTTTCCGACATCTTTTCTACAACAAGGGAAGCGACTCCGCTTTCAGGCCCTTGACCGTGGTTGTTTCCCTTTGCTCGAAGTCTATGCAGACGACAACAACGGTTGTAAAAACCAACAAAATGGCGGTCGTAAGTAGCGTTTTAGAGGAAGTCGTTTAAGAGAGGTCGTTTACATAGTAAAATGCATCCGTGCCAACAAATCCGGTCTCAAATGAGAGGTGGTCGCTTAACAGAGGGTCGTAAAATAGGGATTTGTTTGTACTACATAAACAAAAAGAGAAATGAAAGAAGATTACGGGTTTTTACTTCAGGTTTAGACATAGGGAAGTGGTAGATCAGATGTTTTTAATTTTATATATAGACTTTATAAAGAAAAACTCTCTACACCGATTGGTTCCCCCCCACAACAAACCACTACAAAAGCAAAGTCAGGGGCAAAATTGTGGTCTAAGAGAGTGAAGCGAGTTTAGAAGTGACTAAGGTATGGTGTGTACACAATTTACTTCTCTTGAAGCAAATGCATCAAATTATGGCCGGAACGACTTGAATGAGCTAAAAGCATAAGGTGTTGCATTAAAATATTGAAAGCACTCTGAAGTTAAATCTAGCACTCGCACGCAATTTCAAACTACATTTATAAACGCATACGCTGCAGAGACATAACGTAGACAGAAGAGCTTGCAAAAACCACTCCGCAATTTGGCCAGCACTGGAAAGAATGTAAAGCACTGCAAGGCAGGTAAAAGCCAATGCAAACTGTCGCCAATCAACAGAAAAGAGGATAGCAGAGACAGAGCAGGCTGACTTGATGTCCAGTAAAACACAACCGCTGGCAGCAGAATGAGCAAGAGAAAGAAAACAGACAGCGCGTCATCAGTGCGTACGGCAGTGACACTATGGGATGGTAGCATGTGATGGTACTACAGTGGAACCTCCCTTTATAAGACTCCCTCCCACATAAGACCTACTTCTCTGACACATTGCCCTTCTTGGTAAGTATTACAATAAGACCTCATTTTGGATGGTTTTTGAAGGTCTTATAAGGGAGGCTCTCCTGTAGAAGAGCTAAAGGACAAAGATAAGCAGTAGTAATCTGACCTGCACGTAGGATTGCAGTATGTTCTGTGTGGCCCGGCGGTGCACAGCGACACCTAGGGGGTCATTCTGGCTTTACGTAAAGATAAGCAGTAGTAATCTGACCTGCACGTAGGACTGCAGTATGTTCTGCGTGGCCCGGCGGTGCACAGCGACACCTAGTGGATCATTCTGGCTTTACGTAATGATAAGCAGTGATAATCTGACCTGCATGTAGGACTGCAGTATGTTTTGCGTGGCCCGGCGGTGCACAGTGACCCCTAGGGGGTCATTCTGGCTTTACGTAAAGATAAGCAGTGATAATCTGACCTGCACGTAGGACTGCAGTATGTTCTGTGTGGCCCGGCGGTGCACAGCGACACCTAGGGGGTCATTCTGGCTTTACGTAAAGATAAGCAGTGATAATCTGACCTGCATGTAGGACTGCAGTATGTTCTGCGTGGCCCGGCGGTGCACAGTGACACCTAGGGGGTCATTCTGGCTTTACGTAGAGATAAGCAGTGATAATCTGACCTGCACGTAGGACTGCAGTATGTTCTGCGTGGCCCGGCGGTGCACAGTGACCCCTAGGGGGTCATTCTGGCTTTACGTAGAGATAAGCAGTGATAATCTGACCTGCACGTAGGACTGCAGTATGTTCTGCGTGGCCCGGCGGTGCACAGTGACACCTAGGGGGTCATTCTGGCTTTACGTAGAGATAAGCAGTGATAATCTGACCTGCATGTAGGACTGCAGTATGTTCTGTGTGGCCCGGCGGTGCACAGTGACACCTAGGGGGTCATTCTGGCTTTACGTAGAGATAAGCAGTGATAATCTGACCTGCACGTAGGACTGCAGTATGTTCTGCGTGGCCCGGCGGTGCACAGTGACACCTAGGGGGTCATTCTGGCTTTACGTAGAGATAAGCAGTGATGATCTGACCTGCACGTAGGACTGCAGTATGTTCTGCGTGGCCCGGCGGTGCACAGTGACACCTAGGGGGTCATTCTGGCTTTATGTAAAGATAAGCAGTGATGATCTGACCTGCACGTAGGACTGCAGTATGTTCTGTGTGGCCCGGCGGTGCACAGTGACACCTAGGGGGTCATTCTGGCTTTACGTAGAGATAAGCAGTGATGATCTGACCTGCACGTAGGACTGCAGTATGTTCTGTGTGGCCCGGCGGTGCACAGTGACACCTAGGGGGTCCCGCTGGGCGGCGCTGTGAGTGGCACTCTCCTGGGGTGTGTCCTCAAACTTGGGCGTCTCCACGATGTCCGTGGACCCCGAGCCACTGGAGCTCACCGACCATCTGGAATGCACAACAAGGCATCAAGGTATTTTGGTATATTCTAGTCACTGGAGCCTGATCTCTGTGAAATTCGGGCTGCTCTGGCCCCGGAGAGTGTGTCGCCATAAGCGCAGCACCTATCCTTTTTTTTTTTTTTGGAATTTTTTTTTTTTGGGGGGGGACAGGATGAGGATGTGGGTGGGTGCAGACTTAGGGAAAACTAGCTATCAATTTGGTCATACCAGGCAGCAGGATTTCTCCCTGCTCTTACGGACTTTCAACTGCCATGGGATTTCTACGTGTGTAAAGCGCACGGGTCAGACTAGCTTTAAGTCCCCAACTGGAGGACTCGGAATTCAGTTCGATTTTCCTGTCAATCTAAAAAGAAAGGGCAAGGCCGGGATTTGAACCCGGGTCACTCACGCTGCAGTCACGCATTAAAATCGGCAGGCGACTGTCTTAACCACTCTGCCACCTTCCTTCCTTCCAATGTAACGATAATTACAATAAAAAGAAATCTTAAAAACTTCCATAAGGTACATATCTCTTATCAAGGCCGTCCGTCGCTCCATATCGCCTAGCTCTGCAGAAACAGATTAAGAAAAGCTTCCTTTGTTAATTGTATTATCTTACACTGCCCTAGTCTAATTGATTCTGTATACAATGATTATTTCAAACAGATGTAACATTTATTCATGAAAAACGAGAAAAGATTAACCCTTTCATCACCACTGTCGCCTCTTGGCACCACAATGATTTAACACCCATGTCACTGAAAGGCATCGGATGAGGCTCTGGTATCCAGTGACCTTATGTCCTTATTTTGGGAGGTAAGGATAGGCCCTATTTTATGCATGTCAGAGAGGAATCCCCAATATTGCAGACAAAATCTTTTCTCTACCCAGGTAAGTTTAATGGAAAGTTTTGACTAAAAAATGGCTGGCGTTGAAAGGGCTTAGATGATTATTCATCCTCTCTCCCTTTCATATTAAAAAACTCTGGAAATATAAATGTGAATCTTTTTTTTCTTTTTTTGGCCTTTTTGTTGTAGCGTTATGTTATTTTTGTACAATAATTTTCTTAACCCTTTCACCACCAATGTCACATTAATGCACCACAATGGTTTAACACCCATGTCACTAAAACACATCAAATCAGGGCCTGTTATCCGAAGACCCTATTTTCTTAATTTTGGGAGGTGAGGATAGGCCTAATGTTATACATGTCACAGAGGAATTCCCAGTATTGCAGTTAAGTTTAATGGTATTTGGGGGCTAAAAAATGGCTGGCGGTGAAAGGGTTAAAACTACAGGCAAAGTGATGTTAGAAGAATTCCCCCAACCACAAAATGTATGGGAGCACTCACTTGTCAGACTGCGACTGTGTGCAGGGCTCCGGCTCCACGATGTCAGTGGCCACCCCAGCACTGCTTTCCCCGAACGAATATGACATCCACACACCTGGCAAAGAGAGGAGAAAAGAGATTTCATGCTGTATACAACAAATTCAAATGAACGCAGCATGCACACATCAATCGAGAACTATGCAAAACACTGTACTCAACTTGGGCTCAATATGCAGATCAAACATGAATTTTATTTCTTAGTCTGGCTATCCGACGCACACATACACAAGCATGCACACACACACACACATGCTTCTTTAATTTTTGTGTTATAGATGGCTTAATGTAAAAAAGAAAACCATTATTGCTTATTCAATGTTCCATCTGAAAATAACATTTTTGACTTTGACTTTGATACACACACTCACACACACACACACACACATGCACGCACGCACACACGCACGCATGCACATACACACACACACGTGCGCACACTCACACACACACACACGGCATGCAGGAGGCTCTCTCAATGTGACCACAGTCCTACCTGACTCGTCCTGGAACCAGTGAATGGCGCCGTCAGTGGTGTCGTCATGTGACACTGCCAAGTGTCCCCCAGTGCCGGCCACCATTGTTGACAGTGCCGCTATGGGCGGGGAATCCTTGCGACGCTTTGGGACACGACGCGTGCGCTTACGCCTGTAATAAAAAAAGAGGGGAGATAAATTTGCAACAAGTTTGAATGAAGACAATTTTAATCTTAAGCAAATGCATATAAAGCTTTGGGGGATGACAAAACGTCTGTGACAAAAGGGGAGGAACTAATTCACAACAAGTTTGAATGAAGATAATAAAATCTTAAGCATAGTCATGTATTTAAAGCAAAATTAAATAAAAACGACACTGCATATCTAACGACGACCTTACTGCTCTTGTTATCATTGTTATGTTTGCGAGTCATCTGTAATTGTCTCCAAGATTAGATGGAGTGTCTGAGTGTGTGTGTGTATGCATGCATGCATGAGTGCGTGTGTCCATGTTTGTGGACATGTGTATGTGTTTTTGGTTTGCATGTGCATAGAATCTTATGTGTATGTGCATATAGTGCATTGTGTATTTGTATATTTGTAAGTGCCCCGAGCGCACATTGGAAAGGGAGCTTTAAAAATTATTATTAACATTTTTACTATTCCTAGCATTATTATGGCAATATGATGCCTTCTGTCTCTCAAACAAACAAACTTTTACAACCCTTTCTCTCACACAAGCCAGATTCAAATGTGAACAGACAAACGATTTCGCTTCACGCTACAGAGAACCGTCTCTCTTCTCTCACCTCCCTTTCTTAGCTGCAGCCGCCTCAGAGTCATTGCCCTTGTCGCCAGCGGAGGCGGTGGCGGCGCTAGCGCTGCCTGGAAGAAGGGCAGAGAACTCTGTTGGAATGTTGCAGTCTTCGGGGCCCTGATCGGTGGGATGTGCCGGCGGCAGAGGGGACAGGGGCGCTCTACCTCCCCTCCCCCCTGACCTCACCACGCCTCTCCCTGTCAGGGCTACTTCATCAGCACCACACAAACCAAGCGGGGGGGAGAGGGGAAAGGGAAAGGGGTTGGAGGGGAGAAATACCATATTTTACTGACTATAAGGCGCATCATATTATAAGGTGGACCCCCCCCCCCAAATTTTATGTTTATACTGTTCAAAAAAAGAAACGCAACAGCCCATTACCTTGAACTGATCATTTTTCATTTGCATACAGGAAAACAATTGTAGAAAAATAATGGCAGAAGCGAGCATGTCCAAACTTGTTACAGCTGAAAGGTTGTTTGACATTTCACTCATTTTCAAAAGTACCTGTCCAGCGTGCCACGTCCGGAATGAGTAGGAGTGTGATATTACATTGTCTTTGTGAACATTATTGCGTTCCTTTTTTTAAACAGCACACATAAAGTTCTGATTTTGCTTTAACATTTTTTTAACTATCATATCAGTCATATTGTAATGAAATGCGCGGGGGGGTCTCAGTTTGGCCTTATAGTCCGTAAAATATGGTAGCTGTAATTACTTTTGTCCCATGTGTGCTTTAGGTTCTTCTGACAGGGACCTAAGGCCTTAGCCTGGTCTGACATGGTCCTAAGGCCTTAGCCTGGTCTGACAGGGTCCTAAGGCCTTAGCCTGGTCTGACAGGGCCCTAAGGCCTTAGCCTGTCTGACATGGTCCTAAGCACACAGGGAGCAAGGGCTGTATGTGGTCAGGGTTCCCAATAAGTCCTGCGACTAAACCCCCAAACCAAGGGTCCTTTAAAATTTGATAACATCAGTATTTCCCATACCGGAAAGTGAGCCCTGATCGAAAGTTGGTTTTGATGCTAAGGTTCTATTGTTTTTAGTCTAGATATGTTGTCATCGTGTTGAATAAATGAACAACGTGTGTGTGTGACTCACATACACACACACAAATCCGAGTAACTAATGAACCTATGACCAGCATAGTAATGAAAAAAACAAAATTAAAACATTGAGATTGTCAACCTTAGAAACCACTAAAAGACAAAAAAAGGAAAACAGCAGCTCAAAAGCTCTATAACAAACAAAGCATTACGACAAAGTTCAAGCGTTTATTAACAAACTGAAGCGTTTAAATTACATCGCAAGACCGTGATGTTTACTTCAGCTCCCCAAACAGGCAGACAGAAGAATGCAAGGACTGTGTGGGAACCCTGACAGCGCAAGCCACATGGGTGCAAAAGATAATTACAGCTAGCAATACGCCAATAGCATTAGGTATTAATATTAGCTATAGAGCTAGTGATAGAATTATTAGACGAAACGAGAGAGAAAGTGACACAGACAGAGACAGATTAACAGAGACAGACAGAGAGAACAGGCAAAGGACTGACTTGAAGACAGAATAACAGAGACACAGTAGACTGAGACAGATTAACAGAGACAGACAGAGAGAACAGGCAAAGGACTGACTTGAAGACAGATTAACAGAGACACAGTTGACAGAGACAGATTAACAGAGACACAGTTGACAGAGACAGATTAACAGAGACAGAGAGAACAGGCAAAGGACTGACTTGAAGACAGATTAACAGAGACACAGTTGACAGAGACAGATTAACAGAGACAGAGAGAACAGGCAAAGGACTGACTTGAAGACTGACAGAGACACAATAGACAGAGACAGATTAACAGAGACAGAGAGAACAGGCAAAGGACTGACTTGAAGACAGATTAACAGAGACACAGTTGACAGAGACAGATTAACAGAGGCACAGTAGACAGACAGATTAACAGAGACAGAGAGAACAGGCAAAGGACTGACTTGAAGACAGAGACACAATAGACAGAGACAGATTAACAGAGGCACAGTAGACAGAGACAGAGAGAACAGGCAAAGGACTGACTTGAAGACAGATTAACAGACAGAGAGAACAGGCAAAGGACTGACTTGAAGACAGACAGAGACACAATATACAGAGACAGAGAGAACAGGCAAAGGACTGACTTGAAGACAGACAGACCAACAAAAAGTAAAACAACAAACAGAAAAAAGCCAAAAAGACAACCATGTACGCATCTATACACCACTTGAAACACTTGACTGTTAAATGCCTATAATATGCGTGCGAAAACACACACACACCACATTCAAACATAAACGGTCACAACGCCACAATTTTATCTTCATATACCCTTACAATCACTAAAATCAAGCTTGCTGAGGTCTAACTCAGATGAAAATTTGCACACACAAAAACAACAAAAAAGGAAAGTGGCATGTACAAAACTACAAATTTTTCAAGATCAGAAATACTATCAAACAAAGATAACAATAAAGTTTGACGTCACAGAAAAAAAGACAATGAAAGGTGAAACGCCCACAAAAGCAAATAGCAATATAAACCATATGTACAACAAACCCCATCCTCTCCAAATCATAACTTTATAAATCATAGCAACACCAATACCTTCAAAAATAAAGTTTATTTATACAGTGAAAATCACTTAAGGCCAAATTGAAGGGACTGAAATTTTATTTTGAGATAAGCCAGTATTTTTAGTTTAAAAGACCTCTTAGCATAAAGATGATTAAACTGGGACCAGAAACTTTTGAGTAATTATCCGTATTTGAGTTAGACACTGTAGCTGAAATAGGATTAAAGTCAGAACGATCAATCTAAAAATGACTGAGACAACATGAAAATTAATGAGTTAAAGAACAGACAAGCTTTTTAAAATCAAACAGACATGTATTATAAACATTTTCAACAACCAGAATGAAGGGAAAACTGTTACCTTCAGTTGGTTTCTCTTTGTGCGAGTCGTCATAACCAGAGGCTTGGCTCTCTGTAAGCCAACAAATAATGAACTGTTCACATCTCTAAATGAATTGCAACGACATCCGATTCATATTGGGGTGTGTAAGTGTGTATGCATGTGTGTGTGAATGCATGTGTGTGTGTGTGTGTGTGTGTGAGCGCGCGCACATAAAATATAAGACTGACAAAGCTTTAAAATCCAAACAAAGGTGTTGCTAAGTAGAGAAAAAAGCCCCTCACCCCTATAGTTACTCAAATGTATGTCATGCTTCATCACACAAAAATTAACTCTTTTTTACATTCTTGTTGTCCGTTGCATCTCAACCGACAGGAGGGGAGGGGGGGGGGGTAACTATTTTTTCGAATGTGCATGCGTTGGCTTTAACAGAAAACAAATCACTGACATAAGCTCTGAAAATAGACAGCTGGAGGCAACTGGGATTAGGAAGGCCTCAGGTGGCAACGCTGGAATTTGGCCTTCAGCTATCTTGTACAGAGAGTTTATTGCTGCTTGCTCCGCCGTTCTTAAAAGTGTTGGTAGGCCCAGGTCCGCCAGCATCTTTGACAGACCTGTTTACCCCTATTTTGCAAAGTTGTAATTTCTGAATACACTTAGCAGTGAATGTCTTTGCATTTGATGGGAGTAAAGTGTGAAGTGTGATGTACTGGGCGAAAACATTGCCCACGGTACTAGAAGAGGTAAAGTGATTGTGCAGTTATTCAAAGGACAGTGCACAGACAGGCTGGCAAAGAGCACCAACAGCAACAAGAGAGGTAACACTAAAATCCCTCTGCCTCACAAATAAAAGAAGCAAAAGGCTGTGCACACACATAAGCGGATATTCCATGCGGAAACCTGTGCGCAATCCATAATTAAGTGAAACAAAGAAGGGAAAAGATTTGTGCATGTGTCCGAATTTCCCCTATATGGGTAAACTTTTATCCTTCTTTATTCCACTTAATTAGGGTCTTCCGTACGGAACTTACGTGTCTAATGTGAACTCGGCTAAAGGCTGAAGCAAAGAGCTTATATGACGGTTACATGCCAAAAGATACTAATATAACTTACTATCATTGTTCTCGGGTGAAAACCAGAAGGTACTATTGAAGCCTTATTCCTTCCTTCTGTATCTGCATCAGATACGTTGAAGGAGCCTATATATAAAGGCTATTAACTCTACGTAAAGGGGAGAGCACGTGGCGAATTTAAAATACTGTCCTGATGGCATGACATAAACACGGTGGGCCATAAACCTTTCTTTCACAGTATCCAGGCAAGACCACTCCGGCTAGCGTAGCGCTCACCGGGGACAAACCCCGACCGGCACAGCTCATGCCCTTCATTTACCACTGCTCTGATGTATGGCCCTCACTCCCTAATTTAATCTTTCTTTGCAGCAGGCCCCGAAGGTGTACAGCCTGGCGCTGGTGATGCTGCGCTGGCGGGGCCTGCTGCGATGGCGGGGCCTGCTGCGATGGAGGCGTTGGTTTGCCGATTCCATTCCACTACTGACCTTACAAAGAAGTAGTTCTTGTCCTGTTGTGTGTGGCAAGATTTTACTTTGAAGCCACGGGAATTACATAATGCTTGTCTGCTCATGATGTTATCACTTGTATAATTCGTGAAATGCGTCGGTCTGATCCTAAGACGCCTGGAGGCAACTGGGATTAGGAAGGCCTCAGGTGGCAACGCTGGAATTTGGCCTTCAGCTATCTTGTACAGAGAGTTTATTGCTGCTTGCTCCGCCGTTCTTAAAAGTGTTGGTAGGCCCAGGTCTGTCAGCATCTTTGACAGACCTGTTTACCCCTATTTTGCAAAGTTGTAATTTCTGAAACAAAAACACCGTAATTTTGAGAGAAAAAACCTAATCCAACGCATGACCAATGAACGTCGATATCGTACTGACCTGAGTGTGCAATACTAATGTCCGTCGAGCAGTAGACACAGAACACATGCTCGTCACCTAGTGCTGAACGACGTATTCCTGGAATTTTTAGATAATTTTCCCCGAATTTCTGTGCCACTTTTGACGTCTTTTCTTTTGATTTTCGACCAGAAGATCTATACAGAAGCTTCGGAATGCACTCGCTTGGACGCCATTTTGAAACAGAAAAGGAAATGGCGCGAAATGACTTTTCACCGCATCGTTTCAAAAGCTTCGCTTACCGACGCAACTGTATTTCTTTTTTTTTATATTTAGGAAAAACAATTCCCGTTTTTTTGGGGGCTAGCCGTAATTTGACTTTTCCCCCATAAAAATTACGGCAAAATCGGGATGGTAAACAGGTCTGCTTTGACACGCAGACCGGATTCCTGTTGCCACAGTACCTTCTGGCTGTCAAACAAGAAAAATAATAACACTTTCTGGCACATAACCCAAACTAGCTTGGCTCACTTTTCATGCGGACCAGCTTGGTCAGCTGCTTCAGCTCCTCTGTGTACTCGTCAGGGTCGCACAGGATCTCAATGATTTTCCGCCGGATCTCCTCTGGATCTGACAGATCCGTGGATCCAGGGCTGGTGGACAGCACTTCTGTGACAACACACCATGCAGAGAGAGACAGTCGACTTGCAAAGACACACAAGTTTAACCCTTTCGTCGCCAGCCATTCTTCAGCAAAATAATTCCATTAAACTCAATTGGGTAGAGGAGAAATTGTAATTGCAATATTGGAAATTCCTCTGTAACGTGTATAACATTAGGCCTATCCTTACCTCCTAAAATTAAGAAATGGGGCCTTTGGATAACAAGCCCTGATATGATGCTTTTTACTGACATGGGTGTTAAACCACTGTGGTGCATAAATGCGACATTGGCGGTGAAAGGGTTAAGGCACGCCAGGATGCTTTGCATCAACCAATCATGCACGTCTACGTATATTTCCTCTTCTTCTACTTCTTCTTCTTCTATCGCTCAGACAGTTTCATGTCAATTATGAGCGCAGATGCATCCTGCTGCCGTTATGTGCCTAACTAAGAAAGTTAGGCCCAGCAAGTCCGACTTCGACTGGAGGAAATCTTTTTGAAAGTGTTTCTTGGAAAAAAGGCAGGAGAATGGACCGGAAAGACAGAAAGATAGTAGATGACAGTAAGCAAAGGGAAAGGGCAGAGTCAAAGAGACAGATTAGTGGAAAGACAGAAAGATAGTAGATGACAGTAAGCAAAGGGAAAGGGCAGAGTCAAAGAGACAGATTAGTGGAAAGACAGAAATATAGTAGATGACAGTAAGCAAAGGGAAAGGGCAGAGTCAAAGAGACAGATTAGTGGAAAGACAGAAAGATAGTAGATGACAGTAAGCAAAGGGAAAGGGCAGAGTCAAAAAGAGACAGATTAGTGGAAAGACAGAAAGATAGTAGATGACAGTAAGCAAAGGGAAAGGGCAGAGTCAAAGAGACAGAATAGTGGAAAGACAGAAAGATAGTAGATGACAGTAAGCAAAGGGAAAGGGCAGAGTCAAAGAGACAGATTAGTGGAAAGACAGAAAGATAGTAGATGACAGTAAGCAAAGGGAAAGGGCAGAGTCAAAGAGACAGATTAGTGGAAAGACAGAAAGATAGTAGATGACAGTAAGCAAAGGGAAAGGGCAGAGTCAAAGAGAGTGACAGTTTAGACGAAGTTACAAGCACAGAACTTCCAGAAGGTGGGGGAACTATTTATACAAAAGACCCCCCGATATCCCCACAGGGGGAGATACATTTCTTAAAAACAGGAAAACCTGAACGGATGGAAACAATAAACTGAGCACACCAACTTAATGAAGAGTGACAGTAACGTAAGTTAAATCTACACAAGTACATGTGTAGGGCATACCACACACATCACTCACAAGTACACATGGAAAGTACAGCCTAACCAATACAATGAATCCTTTATTCAGATGGCTTAATTACTTCTTGTTCACTTCAAGCAAAGAACGTGAGCCCTTTGTGAAGATGTCAGAGAGAGAAATGAGAAGAACACGAAGAGACAGAGAGAGACACGTCATAGACACAAACATTAACTAAGAAAAGGACAGAACTGAGGAAGAGAAACAGACAGATTCTGAAAAACAGAGGAAGAGAAAAAGAGAGAAAGAAAAAGAGAGAAAAAAAGATATGTATAACAGATAAGAAACTGCCTTTGCTCTATGATCTATCCTTTTTTAAAATTTATTTTTTCATAAGAAATATCTAAATTACAACTCACTCGACTGACTCCTGTTTCCTGAAGAGAAAAAGAGAGAAAAAAAGAGAATTGGAATAACAGATAAGAAACTTTTCTAACACACACACACACCTCTATGATCTATCCTTTTTATTATATTATTTTATAAGACATATCTAAATTACAACTCACCCGACTGACTCCTGTTTCTCCCAGACGACAAGGCACCCACGCCGACCGCAGCAGACGACGAAGATGACGACAGAGTAGGCTGCGCTGCCGCTGATCGGTGCTTACTGTGCCCCCCGTTGTTAGTGCTCGACGAAGAGGCCGTAGTGGTAGTAGCAGTGGTAGTAGTGGGTGAGGAGAGGGAGAGCGGGGGCAAGGTCTGGTGCTTGCTTTTGTTCTTGTAATGCTTCGGAATGGCGCCCTGACTGCGCATCAGCTCCAACTCGTCGTCGGCCGAGGGGCTGGAAGGGGTGGTGGTGCACTCCAGCCCCATCACAGGCTGGTAGCTTCCTGCGGGGAGCATGGGGGGTGGGGGGGGGGTGGGGGAAGGTGGTGGTGGTGGATGTGGTGGTCTCCGTCTCTCTCCTCTCCCCCTTCTCTCTCGGGGCCGGTGGTGACTGGGGAGCTCATGTCGTAGGAACTCTCCCCTTCTTCTTCTTCTTCGTCTTCGTTGGTGACCGTGCTGGTGGAATCCGTGATGTCTGGAAGGAAAGAAAGAAAGAAAAATGTAGATGAATTTAAAAAAAGGGGAAAAAGGAAAAAAAAATGACTGGAGAAAGAAGGAAAAGGATAGAAAAAGAAAGCAAAATTATATCCAGACATTTTATTATTTTTCTTCTTCTTTGTCAATCACTTGAACAGTTTCCTGTCCAAATGAGCGCAAATGTGTCATGCTGCTGCTATGCGCCTAACTAAGGAATAGTTCGTTTTCGACTGGAGAAAATCTTTGAAAGCATTTCTCGAAGAAAAGGCAGGAGAATGGACCAGTAAGACAGAAAGATAGTGTACAGTACTTTAGTAGTCTATGACAGTTTACAAATACAAGCAACTTAGGGAAAAGGCGGAGTCAAAAAGTGACAGATTAGAAAAAGTTACAAGCACAGAACTTCCAGAACGTGGGGGAGCTATATGAACAAAAGACCCCCCCCCCCCCCCCATCCCCAAAGGGGTAAAAGAGAATTTTGAGACAACCAGGAAGTTGGGGAAAGTGTACACATACAGGGTTTTGGGTATAGGTCAAGATGTGCCACCCCCCCTACATTTCTCGGTTAATTCCATTTTTCAGTTTTTGCCTTTCTTACCAAACATTTTATGAACATTTTCAGCTAATTATCTTTCTTCAATAATTAATTGCAGTCATGATAAAGGCCATTATCTAATAGGACCCCCCCGTATGTACTGCAGTACACCACGGCATTTGTCAGTCATGGTTCATTGCGTTTTCCCGTCTTATAGGGGGGGGGGGGGGGGGAGTAGGGTTAGGGATAAGGTTAGGGTTAGTATTTCAAAAAGATAATTAGCTGAAAAGATTCATAAAATACAGCTCTATGTTTGGTAAGAAAGGCAAAAACGGAAAAATGGAATTAACCGAGAAATACAGGGGGGGTGGCACATCTTTACCTTTACCGTTTTTTTTCTGAACACACACACGCGCGTGCACGCACGCACCCACACGCCAAACTGTTACTAACAGTGCTAGCTAAAGAGAAAGCAATCTACACAGCGTTCTGATGATAGTCCTTTCTTTCATTCATGTTGTGGTTTTATCTTTCTTGACTCCTGACATGCAAGCAGCGCAAAATACAAAACAAAGCAAACAAAAGAAAACCTGAGGTTCAAGAACAATTGGATCAATTAAAACAATTTAAACTGCCAACCATTTGCCAAACATCTCAATTTGGAATTCAAGATTTCAGGATTTAGAGAAAAAAAAGAGCACAGAAGCAAAGAAGCGTAACTAAAATGAAAAAGACAAACTCACACACTCTGACAAAGACTTGAAACAAACATGGTTTGCTTCAAATATTTTTTTCTAAAGATGAACACTCACCCGAGTTAACCGAGTCACTGTCCGTGTTAAACAAGGAATGCTCTGCGCCCGTGGAACTGGAATCATGACGCTGATGATGATGATGGTGATGATGATGATGATGAGGGTGCCTCTCCTTAGACACCGAGTCACTACTCAATGCCGCCCGCCCCACCCCTCCCATCGCCCCTCCCACCCCCCTCCCTGACTCGGGCTGGCTCAGCGACCGGCTAGTCCTGGGGTGGCGCACTTCCTTGGGCCGAGGAGGGACCGCCTCTGATTTGTGCCCCGCAAAAGCGGGCGAACCGCGCGCTGCTTTCTCCCCACCAACCACCGTCGAGTTCGAATCCGTTGTCCGGCCACTACCGGGCCGAGACGATGCCCCACTGTCTGCGATCCACGGAATCACCGGCGGAATTTCGCCGGAGCTCAGTTCCGAGACGTCGCTCCCGCTCGACTGTCTCCGACTCTGTCGCGCATACAGAGCCGGCGGAAGCGGCTGTGGCGGATTCTGCAGAAAAGGATTCTGCGCTGACCACTTGACCTGGGGAGCCGGGGAGGGCTCGGTCCATTCCCTGAAAGGGAGAGCGGAGAGGGACAAAGAGCGCAGGATCTTCAGGCGGTCGGATCGCGTGGGCATGGGGGAGTCCCGGCGCGGCCTGGACACGGAGGGGGTGACGACTGCGGGGGGTCTGGCGATGGCCCCGGACCGCCCTTTGCTGTTGATGCGGAAGCCCCCCTCCCGGTGAATGCGGCGCCGGGTCCTGGGCCGGCTGTGGGTGTCTGGGGTGGAGGAGATGAATGTGCAAGCTGCTGCAGAGTTTTCTGAGGAGAGGATGAGACTGTCGCTGTTTGGCCGGTGGACTCCCGTGTCTAGGAGATACCTAGAAAGAGATATCATTTAAAAAAAAATATATGTACCATATTTTTTTGGACTATAAGGCGATACTTTTTTCCCCAGAGTGAGACCCCTGTGCCTTATAATGTGACCAGCAATACACAGTGGAGTACACTTAACACGAAGCCGGATTACACAAAATATCGGTTAACGCACAAAAACCTGTTTGAACGGACGATAGTTTTCTTTATTACTGTAGTAGGAAAGTATTAAAACAAAATCTGAATTGTGTATGAAATTTGGGGGATGCGCCTTATAAATCAGGTGCGCCTTGTAGTCCGAAAAATAGGGTATTGCTATCACTGCTATCATTCTTTACTTTCTAATGACACACCAAAACACATTCTTTACTTTCTCAGTATTGCTATCACTTAATATTCATCCATTGAAAGTACTTCATGTTCAGCAAATTCTTGTGCTGGAAACGTCGAGCCATTCTGCTCTACTTATCGGATCCAGGTTTTTTAAAAAAACAGTTAAAAAAGGATAACAAACGCATACTAGTAATACAAAAAATGCATAAAAAAGGCCATATAGGCAAATAGGCACTGCAGAATGGACAACAGGTGCCCACTCAAGTAAATTTGTCCCCGAGTTTAAACAAGCTCGATAGAATCCACATACAACAAGCAACACATAAATCTATTGAAAAAATCACAAGCAAAATTCCCTTCTTCACATACACATGATTTGTGATTTTGTCTTTACCTGTGAGCGTTGAAAACCCTGAACCTCTGCCACATGGACATGTTAACTCTCTTGCATTCATTCCGCCCCAAACCGGCCAGCTGGCAGTTGCCCCTAGTATTCAAGTCGCCCAAAACTGCCCGTAGCTTGCCTCCACTCTGAGACCCCCTCTGATGGCATTTTTATCATGCACTTAGTTCTGGCTTGTTATACACACACTATGAAGAAGCTTCTCACTTGCAACGATGCGATAGTAACTGTATGGTGCTCTGTGTGCTTCAAAAGACAGACTTTCCCGAAAATGTGTGAAAGAATTTGAACACTAGAAAAAGGTTTATTCTGCAACAAATGCGAATTCAAGAGGGCAACAGCTCTAAAGGCTGAAAGGAACTCAAAACAACTGTACCGGAGAGCGTTGAAAACCCTAAACCTCTGTGGCACGGACATGTAGAACGGCTGATGTCGGGGCTGAAAGGAACTCAAAACGACAATGCAGAATCATTTCCACTGTACCTGTGAGCGAAAGCCCTACTAATCCTCTGCGGCATGGACATGTAGAACGGCTGATGTCGGGGCTGAAAGGAACTCAGCATGGGAGAACTGCTGGTCTCCAAGGCGCTAACCGCCCTTCTAACCACCGGCCTCCGGTCTCTCCTCAACCTCCGTTGAAAGTTGGTGGGGTGGTCTGGGGACAGGTCCGAGTCGCTCTCCTCGCGGAAGGCCCTGGTAACCAGGGGGGGGTGGCGGTTGAGGGGGGGTGCGGTGAAGGTGGTGGGGCGGTGGCTGGTGGGGAGGGAGCGGCGGGGCTGCAGTTCGATGTCAGCCTGGGTGGTGATGGTCAACGGAATGTCCTGGGCCTGAGACCACGTCAGGGAGTGCCTGGCATCTGGGGGACCACAACAGAATGACATGCCTGGATGAGGACAGAAGAATCAGTGTCATAACTAAACGCACACGGCAAACGTAATGCAGTGTTTTGTGGGTGTCTCTATGGGTGATGATGGTCAGCGGAATGTCCTGGGCCAGAGACCATGTCAGGGAGTGCCTGGCACCTGGGGAACCATAACAGAATTACATGCCTGTCTGCAGATGGGCCAGCGCTTATTCCGGCTGGCTGAGCTAACATTTGTTTACAGTGAAAATGCCTTGCCCAGGGTACATCCCCACTCTCTCGGCCAAAGGGATTTGAGGACAGATGGCATTAGGAAAAGTCCCTAAAGGCCAACCAATCCCTTTGGTTGCAGCACTAGAGCAGTGCATTTTATGCCCCCTAGTCTGAGTCATAGGCCTGGTACACAGTATATCCACGGATTAGGGTAAATATGGACATGTACGTACATTTTTTCCCTTTCTAATTTACGGATTGTGCATGGGTTTCCGCACGGAATGTCCGCGTGTATGTCTATACGGCCTAAGTCTTCCACAAAAGACCAAGCTGTACTATGATTTTCCACTACTGTTGAAAATCCTTTATTGTGCAGGTCTCCTTTACTATTGGCCCTACAACAGACTTATGTCAAGCAATGATAAAAGCCATTTCTTCTTCTTGTCGTAGGCCTGGGTAAAATCCCTTTGAAAATTAGTGTTGTGTCTAAACGCACACGGCAAACATAATGTAGTGGCTTGTGGGAGTCTCTATGGGTGGTGATGGTTAGTGGAATATCCTGGGCTAGAGACCATGTCAGCGAGTGTCTGGCACCTGAATGAGGAAAGAAGAATCAGTGTTGTGTCTAGACGCAAACTACAAACGTAATGTAGTGGTTTTTATCAGTGGTCATGGTTAACTTATTCAGCACTACCCAATTATTTCCCGTTGCAACCGTTCTAGTAGAACTTCTACACTTGTCAGATTTTCATCGCTTTCATAAAATAATATTTTAAAAATTATGCTTTATGGTAGTTTTGAAAATGTGTGACATTGTTTATAAAGCTAACGACTGGTAAAGTTCTAAAACTGAATTTTTATTACAGGCTGATTAATGATGTTTCAGTTTCGCAAAAAAAGCACATGACAAAGAAGACAAAGAGGGGATTAAAATAGACTAGATCTAGTAGAAGTCATTTCATTGTTACGCCTTGGGTGTGTCAGACCAAGGCTAAAACACCAAGGCTACATCGAAATGTTGTTATGCTATGCATAGTTATGCGGGGATTCATTTGTCTTTAGCCATGGCAAGCTGCTAGCATAACATCATCAGTCTCCAAAATCCCCCGAAGTCGGAGTGTGGCTGCCCACGTGGCGGAGTGATCAAAAACGGTCACACACGTAATGTTCTCATCCACAGCTGTTACATTTGTACCAGAGTTCAATTGTTTTGGCTGTTGGGATGATCCCTGGAGTCTTTAAGCCAAAGAATGACAACATTTCATAGGTTGAAAACTTAAGTATAAAACTAAATAAATCCTCATTATCAATTTTTTGAATAAGGTAATACAGTGGAACCTCCCTTATAAGACCTTCAAAAATCATCCAAAATGAGGTCTTATAAGGGAGGGGTCTTATATTGTTATAAGGGAGGTAATTTTAATACTTACAAAGAAGGGCAATATCTCAGAGAAGTATGTCTTATATGGGAGGGAGTCTTATAATGGGAGGTCTTATAAGGGAGGTTCCACTGTAGAGAGAACAGTGTACCGTTTAGACTGCTGTCAGGGCTGTAGTCGAGCAGCTGGTTCCCCGAGGCGTCCAACACTATCTCTCCATCCTCTATTTCAGCCAGTGGGGCCAGGCCTGTGAACACAGTAGTGCCATATGGTACTACCAATAACAGGGGCAACTGTAGTCATCATCATATTACAAAAAGGCAAGTGTCTGTGTGTGTGTCTGAAACACAAAACGGGCCTGATAACTCCGTCGTTTTTCGACCAAATCGCTTCAAATTTTCTATGAGCCCTAACGGGGTGATGGCAACGGCAACCGAGGCGGCCGTGTCATTTGCGCGGTTTGGCAAATGCGCATCCACCGGCCTCTCGGCGCCCGTATCTCCGATATTTCTGGACGGATTGCCTTCAAATTTGGAAGGTAGATGACCGGGGACGGTGACTATCCGTGTGCTAAACCGGAAGCAAATCGATTAAGAAACGCGCGCGATATACGCCGCTTAACCGTAACGGGGTATGATTGGGGTGGGCGGTGGGTGCTGTGGGTGTAGAACGGGATGAGTGAAGAAGATGGAAGGAGGGAGAGAGACAAAAGTAATCATATCATAAAAAGGCAAGTGTGTGTGTCTGTCTGTCTGAAACACAAAACGGGGCCTTATAACTCCGCCGTTTTTCGACCGAATCGCTTCAAATTTGCTGTCAGGCTTGCTGTGGTCGGGGCAAAGCCTGGCAGCAAATTTGAAGAGAATCGGGAGAGCGCGTCACTCTCAGAGCAGCGTCAACGGGAAACGGGGCCTTATAACTCCGCCGTTTCTTAACCGAATCGCATCAAATTTGCTGTACTCAGCGTTACCAGTACTTGGCATTACCGTTACTAGGCGTTACCGGTACACGGCGTTGCGCTAGTTATAATATAACGTGCACAAATCAAATGAAACAATGCACGGTCTACCACGTTCATGTGCACCAGAACTGTCAAAATACTATCCCTCCATCCTCTATTTCAGCAAGCAGGGCCAGACCTATCAGGGCTCCCAGGGACCCCCATTTGGGGGTCTATGAAGTACTAAAATTCTAAAGGACCCTCTAAAAGATTGTGCAGGGGGTCCCAGCGATGCACTCGAAAAATTATTTTTACCATTCGCAATGCCACTTGGTCTATCCCGCCTCTAAGACTCTCTATACTGTAAGTGAAGGAGTCCCTGGGACCCCTTGTTTTGCGGGATGATTGGGAACCCTGCCTATTCACACAGTAGTGCCAATAGATGATTCAAAATGAATTAACACTTACCTCAATTTGCGGAGAATAAGGTACTTTGTTTATAATATAAGCCGCATTCCCCTTTAATTTGACAAAAATCAGGTTTTGTAACATTCATTTTTTTAAAAATATTATCAGTCCCATTATAAGGCACAGAGATCTCATTTCCAAAAAAAAAAGGAATACCTTGTAGTCAGCAAAATATGAGTTACAGACATTGATAACATAACCCTTTCACCACCAATGTCACATTTATGCACCACAATGGTTTAACCCTTTCACCGCCAGCCATATTTCAGCCAAACTTTCCATTAAATTTACCTGTGTAGAGAACAAAATCCATCTGCAGTATTGGGAGTTCTTCTGTGAAATATATAAAATAAGGTCTAGCCTTACTTCCCAAAACTAAGACAGTAAGGTCTTTGGATAATAGACCCCAATTTGACGCCTTTTAGTGATATAGGTGTTAAATCACTGTGGTGCTAAAATGCGATTTTGACGGTGAAAGGGTTAACACCCATGTCACAAAAAATGCCTCAAACCAGGGCCTGTTATCCGAAGACCCTATTTTTTTAATTTTGGGAGGTAAAAGTTGTACATGTCACAGAGGAATTCCCAACATTGTAGATAAAAAAAATGTATCTACCCAATTAATGTTAATAGTATATATTCTGGCTGAAAAATGACTGGCGGCGAAAGGGTTAATGACATTGATAACTTTATTCAATGACGTCGACAATATCAAATAATACTGCAAGCGCCACAGGACTCTTATCAATGCATGACTTCTACAAAATATCAAAACTTGAAAAACTCCATGAAGATTCAATCTACGAGTCCAGACCTGAGGTTGAGGAATGGTGCATAAAGCTGGACAGCCGGTGTCTGGGGACAAAGCTCCCTGATGCCTTCACTCTTCTAGCGCCATGTATTTTGTTACATTTTAGGTTGTCAATTGCATCTCAACCGACAAGAGGGGAGTAACTTTTTTTCTCGAGTGTGCATGCGTTACTTTAACAAAAGAAACATTGACATAAGCTTAAAGATAGACACACATGGCAGGGTGCTTGGCAGTGAATGTCTTTGCATTTGGTGGGAGTGTAGATTGGCGTCTTGGGTGAATATATTCGCCCATGTTACCAGAAGAGATTAAAATAACAAAAAAGCATTAGAAATAGAACTGGTCAATTTCATTTCCTTTCGCATTCACTCATAAGAAGTCATGCTTACTCGCTTTCTTTTTTTATAATCTAAAAAATGTCCTCTTGTGCCATCAAAAAAGCTTAAATCAGCCTAAAAGTTGAAATGCCTCTTGGCACCACAATGATTTAATACCCATGTCACTAAAATGATCAACAGAGGGTCTAGTATCCAGTGACCTTACGTTCTTAATTTTGGGAGGTAAGGATAGGCCCTATGTTATGCACGCCGCAGAGGAACCCCCAATATTGCAAACAAAATCTTTTCTATACCCGGGTAAGTTTAATTGTAAATTTTGGCTGAGGAATGGCTAGCGTTGAAAGGGTTAACAACAACATACACTGATACAGTATTTATACAGCGCTATATCTTGATAGAAATCAAATCAAAGAGTGTACACACGTTAAACTTTCATAACGCATTCAAATCAAATCAAGACGATATACATTTAAAGACGAACAAGAAGATAACAACATACACATTTGAGAAATAGACCTAAAGGCAAGACAGAGAGGATGGAAAGAGAGACTGATCTTAGCACACAGTGAAGTTCTAATTTTTCACCTCTGGAGAAGAGAGGGAAAGGCAGCATGTTGTCGGCCTCCCCGTGGCCTTTCTCTGCAGCGCCATTCCCTTTCTTGTCAGCAGAGAAGTCACCGCCGGGGCTCAGCACGCTCATTTCATACGCCTCCCCCTTCTCTCCCCTGAAAACGTCAGCTTGTTGATAAGAAGGAACAACCCAATGAGCAAAAGCAAATTAAAAAACAGAATGACCAGATTATCAAAAACAGTCAGAAAATTGCAAAAAATGTCATTTAAAATAAATGATGAAAATTTCGTTGTTGTTTTTTGTTTTAAGACATCTTCATTGTGTTGATTGATTATGTGGCCTTGTGATCACAGTTAATTCTTAAGCACAAATGTATGTACATGACGCTCAAATCTCCCATCTGACGCATTGTATTTCACATTTCCAGCCCTGTGCGTCATAAAATGAAGCAAAGTTTCACCTGAACACAATATTTGTGTGTGTGTGGGGGGGGGGGGGGGTGTATGTTTGAGTAAGTTTGTGTGCGTTTCAGTGAGAATGTGTTTTCTGTGTGTTTGATGAAATGTGTGTGGGTCTGTGTGTGTATGTCTGTGTGCAAGAACGTGTTCACTCGCGTGCGTGCACGTATGTGCGTGTGTGTCTGTTGTGCATGTGTGTCTGTTGTGCGTGTGTGTCTGTTGTGCGTGCGTGAGAGTTTCAATGCTGATTGTAAAGCGCTTTGTGCTCGATAAAAAGCGCTATATATAAGTCCATTTATTATTATTTTTATTTTATTTTTTAAATTCCCTAAAAGATCCAAGTGACCCTCTATGGCTCTAAAAGCCTAGAATAATATTTCCTGCGCCGATTCTGATTCCCTGGTTTCGAGGTAACATCATAACATGGTACACTATTTTGCGAAAAAAACAAAACAACTAAATTACAATCACGACAAAGTGATTTTACTTGTCAGCTTTGCCGTCTGACTGGGCCGACTCGCCGCTGTCCGAAGCAGCATCCTCCTCCACCACTTCCCCAGTGTTGAAGATGTGGTGAAGCTTCAAGTTGAAGGCCTTTACCAGGGTGAAGACCACCCCCACCATCCCGCAGTACAGGCCCCATACCAGCACCGTCGGCACCAACGTCTGAAAAGAAAAGGCTAAAGCCATATAAACAGACTCCCGGTGAAGATCACACCCACCATCCTGCAGTACAGGCCCCATACCAGCACCATTGGCGCCAACGTCTCAATAAAAAAAAAAGCCATATGAACAGACTCCCAGTGAAGATCAGACCCACCATCCCACAGTACAGGCTCCACACCAGCACCATCGGCACCAACGTCTGAAAAGAAAAAGCTAAAGCCATATGCAAGGGTTAAACCTGACAATTTTCAAAAAACGGAAATGTGACACCCCCCCCGTGCTGAGCACTTTTAACAATCTAAAGCAATTTGGATGCATAATCGGGGCTCTTATACAATGGCAATCAGGTTTTCGCTTACAGCAAAACTGTTTTTTCTGTTTTTTTCCCCAGTTTATATTATTTTGTTGTTGAAAATTTAAAAAAAAAAAAAGAATTCCGTCTGTACTGAACACACCAGGTCAGTCAACTTTCTTGCACCATTCGTGATGCTCCACTCCTCCCGTGTCTTTACTGTCTAGCCAGTCCCACTCACTGGGCCACTGCCATAAAATTTGTTTTTAACCTTAGCGTCAATGGCAGACACATCCGTGTTTTCTTGAACGAACAGCATCTTCAGCAGGCGAAGCTGAACTCCAGTACGGTCTCTTCTTTCTTATCTTTTTTCCTCCCTTTCTTTTCACAACTCACAATGAAGACAAGTTTCGCATCTCACATTGTTGAAACTTTCAATGAAAGGAAATTGCGCTTCCTACGGGGTTCACACTTGGCCGAACACGGATCGGTAATCACTTCCGTTTCCGTTAAACCGAAACTGGTTTCAATGCGGCAATCACGTTTTCGCTATCAGCAAGCCGTTTTCCTTTGTTTTTATTTTTTTTTATTTGGGGGGGGGGGGGGGGGGGGGGGGGGGAATTTTGAAAAAACGGATTTCCGTCTTTACTGATTTTTTCATGGACGGATTTCTGTCCTAAAACGGAACAGGATTAAGCCATGCATATGAACAGACTCCCAGTGAAGATCACCCCCACCATCCCGCAGTACAGGCCCCATACCAGCACGATCGGCGCCAACGTCTGAAAAGAAAAGGCTAAAGCCATATGAACAGACTCCCAGTGAAGACCAACCCCACCATCCCGTAGTGCAGCCCCACACCCGCACCAGTGTCTGAAAAGAAAAAAAATGCTAATTATCATTATTTGTTTTAGTACTTTTACCTACAAAGTGAGGACTTCACTCAAACTTGGTCAGATACCCTTTGGCATCATGATAAGCCCAAAATTAGCAAAACTCCCGCCAAAAGCTTTGTGAGGACTAGGGTGCAACAGCAAAGTCCTCAGTTTGCTTCAGGTCCTGACAATGTTGGTGTGCAAACATGGTCAAGACTTAAGTCCTCACAATACACCTAAAAAACACACCACCCCAGTGACCCCACACACACAAGGGAAGCAAAAACATATTGATTATTCCCATCTTTACTATTTAAAGGCTCTATTAGGCACTATCAAAAACATCAGAAAACTTTGAACCAAGTAGGGATTAAAAACTCGTCATCTCAAAGACTTGACATTATGATTGGTTTTCACTGACGCCAACACAACTAAAGATCAGCTGCTGTCTTTGTCATCTGCTACGCTTGCTTGTTTCCCCTCCCTCCCCATGACCACTCTCAGCCAAATCAATGAATATTTATCAAAGCATTTGATGGGATGGCATCAATGTTTATTGAAATAATTTCGGAGCCATGATATGTTAATCTCCAAGTAAACCGTTGCTTGCAAATTCAGAGAATTAATATAAAAAGGTAATCGGACTCACGAGGTAAAGAACGAAAGGAAATGCCAACAGAAACATCCAGAGATAGAGGTGCACCGTGTTGCAAAACACATTGTGCTGGGGATCGTAGAACCATCCTCCAGTCAAGGATGCCCAGATTCCTTGACGAAGGATGTCTAAAATGTGGGATCCCATCGATGAAAAGCAACAAAAGTCATCCAGAAAATAAATTACATCCGTGTCCTATTTTCACAATCAGGAATCGAGCAGCCATTGCTGCTCACATCGCGTACAAGTGCACTTGCTACGCGTTATCACGAGAACTTGCAAATCTCGCATGACATGACAGAACTAGAATTTTATGCAAAGTAAAACATTATTTTTCTTTTTTATTTAAAAGTGCGCGGTATTTATGACAACACATTTTGAAATATTTAGACTGAATTTTAGACGTCTATTTATAGTGCTCAAGGTCAAAGTACATCAACATGGCGGCTGAGCCTCGATGGGGTGTTACAAAGGTGTAAAAACTCTCACTTGAAACTTGCACATATGAGTTCAGATCGCTCTCGGACTTGTTATGACCATTACCATCGTCACTGAAAATCATGGCGGGAGTCGATCTAACCAAAAATCACCAACTGATGGCATGATCGTGCATCTGAAGTGGAATTTGTGTGATTGTTTCCACCTCGGGGTGGTTCAGCTATGCACGGAAATATCAACAAACCCGAGTTGGACGACGAGGAACTGAACACCCTGGACTCTTCGAAGGCGAAGTGCGGGGGTGATTGCCAATTCAATGGAACCGAACAGGCTTTATGATTACCGTAAGAAAGAGGAAAGCGAGTTCAGTCCTCTGTGGACTGCCATTTTTGATTACGATGCGGTTCGTGATGACGAGCTGACCCTGCAAAGGGGTACCCAGGTTCAGGTGTTGAACGTCGACTCTGGGGATGATGGTTGGTGGATGGGGAGAGCCAACGGCAAAGTTGGCATCTTCCCCAGTAACTTTGTGGCCAAAGATTCGCAGCTTAACACCGACAAAATCCCCCCGGACATCCAGCAAAACGACAGACCCTTCGATATCGATTTCGACGAGGAGTTGGAACTTGAGGAAGTGATAGGGGTGGGTGGGTTTGGCAAAGTGTACAGGGGGAAATGGAGGGACGAGACTGTTGCCGTGAAGGCTGCCAGGTCCGACCCTGACGAACCAATCAGCGTCACGATCGAAAATGTTCGCAAAGAAGCCAAAATGTTTTGGTTGCTGAACCACATAAACATTACGGCGCTGAGAGGCGTGTGCCTTACTCCGCCCAACTTGTGCCTTGTGATGGAGTATGCTGCTGGGGGGTCTTTAAACAGGGTGCTCAGCGGACGACGCATTCCGCCGGACATTTTAGTGAACTGGGCGCAGCAGATTGCCAATGGGATGTACTACCTTCATGAGCAGGCTCCGCTGACTTTGATCCACCGGGATCTCAAATCAAGCAACAGTAAGTTAAACATTAGTGACGCAAAATATTTGCATTTATCCCCTTAAAACCACCTCACACCATCCAACCTCTACTTTGGAAGAAAATTCAGTTGTGAACTCTAATCAACTACTTGTGGCCGTGTGCCGTCTTCACTATCACTAGTATCAGCAAACATTGGTTGTAAGATCCCACAACTGCCTGAGTTAGTTGGAAATGGTGTAGTCACTGATTCCTTCCGGCCTGGATGGAAGGGTTTCATCCGACCAAAATTTGACTGGAAAGGTCACAACCATTTTTTCCCAACTTGGTTGGATAGTGTGAGGCGGCTGTTAAGAGGAGGTAATTTTTTTAACTGAAATTAGTGAAAAAGCCTTTGGAAGGAAGGTGGCAGAATGAAGACTATTTTTCAGACCATCACCTAGTATTATAGTAGTAATAGTATTTCAGTACGTGAGTGACTGTGGTTTGAATCCCAGCCTCACCCTTTCTTTCCATTTCTACAGGAAAAATTAAACCGGATGTCAAATTCTTCGGATGGGGACTTAAACTAACTAAAGCAAATCTGACCCATGTACTTTATGCATATAAACCCTCGTAACTCGTAAGAGCAGGCAGTGTCTTGCTGCCTGGTATGAACTAGCGGCGACATGCTTTCCAGGCGAGATCAGCCCGAATTTCACAGAGGCTTATCTCTGTGACTAAAAACAGAATAGAAAATAATATCAATTATCATACTTATGATACTATGCCATTGATTACCACTTACACAGTCCACACACAGTCACGAATACATAAAACACAACCACGCAGGGACACACACACTTACACATAGTGACAGTTGACACACACACTTGCACACAAAAATGACACACACAGTGACACATGTACACATACATGTATACACACACACACACACGTGTGTACACACACACACACACACACACACACACACACACACACACACACACACACACACACACACACATACACACAGCCACACGCATAATTGATAAAACACAAGCCTGCTACTTCATCAGTTCATGGCTTATGCTATATTCTTTCATTCCATTTAATAAGTTCCAAGCATAGGTGAAATAGGCAAATTTATTATAATTTGAAATTATGAAATGCTTTTTGCTTTTGGTGCTGTGTCTATTGTATCACGTCAAAACTGTACCACTTTACTGTCTTTAGTTTAGTGCTGGCCAAACTTTAAAAAATTTACTTGCCCGAAGAAAAGTACAATCCCTGAACACACACACACACACACACACAGGGGAGAGGGAAGACCGCGCTCCTGATCCTGAGAGAGAGGAAGAGAAGAGAAAGAGAAAAGAAATGTAGGAAAGAAAGGAAGGAGAAAAGTTTAAAGAGAAAAAGATTATATGACTTATGAGGAAAGAGGTGGGGGAAAGAGAGAAGGGGGGGGGGGGGGGATTGAGGAGGCTGCCTTTCCTTTCTTTTCAGTACCAGTGCTGGCATGTTGTTATCTTAGCAGACAGCTGAGCTTGCTTTGACATTGGGTTGGGAGAGATGGTGTGGGGAGACTCAGTGGTAAAAAAACAGGGCCGTGCAGTACTGGGCTAGTGATTTTTTAAATCTACTTGCCCACAGATTTGTATACTAGCCAATGGCTGGCTACCAGGCTAGTAGTTTTGTCCAGCCCTGCCACTTTATTGAGCGCTAGATCACATCCAATGTGCTAGGTAGCCTCTGTAGTGTGAACTTCTATCAAAGTTATATTTTCAATTACCACAGTGCTAAGTAAGTACTGCTAGTGCTACTGTGGTTAGTCAAATGTTTACCCGGACAGACAGTCTGCGATGGTTATTGATTTTGGTCTGTATAGTATGTCTGTCTGTGTATCGATTTTGTCAAAAACCTGTGGATGGATTTTATTTTTACTAATTTTAGGCAAGGGAAAAAGGAAGAGCTTCCTTTCATTAGTTTCAATAATCATGACCTTGCTGATTTTTTTTACAATTGTTTTTGGTGTCCATTCACATATTTAATTGTTATGCTGTCAGCAATCTAAGGGAACTAGCTACTCTATGTATTGGGTAGAAAGCAACTGAGCAGGACAAGAGTACTGTCCCTTTAAGCCTTTCACTCCCAAGAGCGAGTTTCTTCTTCTTCCAGGCGATGGACAGGGCCCTCCTCGGGCGTCTGACGTCCAATGACTGGTCACCTTGGCGGGTGGCATACATGTGCTTACCCAAAATGTAATAAAATGTAAAAACAGTGCAGTAGTCTACTGCTCTAAAACTGTAAAAGTTAGCATTAAAACTATGTACACAGGTCGATCTTCAGTTCTTGCAGAATCTGTTTTTGAACAGGAAATTTTGATGCACTTTTTTGCATTGTGTAAAGCAAAAAGTGGCCAAGCATATCAATCTGGCTGCCAGAAATGAATTTGTTGAATTTTCTGACAATAAAATTAAAAATAATGAAAATTGTGTTCAAGGAAAACATTTATGAAGTTGCTGTTCAACCCAACAAGTGGTTCAGACCTGAATTTTCATTATCATGTTATTTATTATTATTTTTTAATATTGTCTTTTTAAAACATCTTTGTTATCTCCACCTGATAATGAGTTATCTCACACAGTCAACATTGAAAATTATAATAATTGTGTTCTCCATTCATTTTCCTTCAATAAAACATCTCATTATAATATATATAGTCTTTACTAGTTTACAGCATCATTTAATTTTTTTAATTTTTTTTGTGATTAAAAAAAAAAGTTAGGTAGCTCGTTCGCTAAAAGTACAAACAGTTCCGGGAGTGAAAGAGTTAACAAGTATACCATAACCTATCTGACTGGTTGGTTACAAATATTTATACAACATATTAATTTAAACATAGTTCTGGTCGGGTTTACACAAATACACTTCCCCAGTCTCAGTGCTTCTTCAGTTCTTCTTTAGACTTTAAGTTTAATGAAAAGGGAGTGGTGACATTCTGTGCACCTATCACTGTTTGTTTGGTGTGTATACATCAAAGTTACAGTTGTTTAGTATTTACTTTCTGTTGTTGTGTGGCTGTGTCAGTGTGTGTTACTCTGTGTGTGTGTCCTTGGGAAAAAAAAGTTTGATCATGTTAGCCATCTTCTCCGTTCTTTGCACTGGCTTCCTGACACACTCACAGACAGAATTGAGTATAAACTATCTATCCATCAAGCTGATCCATCTTACTTCTGCATCAATATTTTCATTTATACGTCAGCTCGCTCATTACATTCAGTTTCTGACCCTAGTCTATCTCGCCAGATCCCTAGGTATAACTTTATAATAAGCTTTCAACTGTTGGTCGGCGCTCTTTTGCTGTTTCAGGACTGACCTCCTGGAACAAACTTCCTCTATCCATCCATCAGTGACTGACCCTCTCTGCTTTCAAATCAAACCTCAAAACCCACCTGTCTCCCTGTCATTGAAGCTAATTCTCTTTTTTCCTCCTCTCTTTTGCCCATACTTCTGTTTCTCAAAAGTGTGTGTGTGAGAGAGAGAGAGAGAGAGAGAGAGAGAGAGAGAGAGAGAGAGAGAGAGAGAGAGATATCTTTGGTTTGAGTTTGACTATCCTGAATTTAACACTTCTACTTTTTCAGTTCTTCTAGCGCCTTTTTGACGTTCTTGGTTGTCCGTTGCATCTCAACTGTCAAGAGGGGAGTAACTATTTTTTTGAGTGTGCAAGCATTGCTTTAATTAAAGAAACTAGTCTCTGAAAATAGACAAACACATGGCAGGGTGCTTGGCAATGAATGTCTAAGTTGCATTTGGTAGGAGAATGTATTCGCCCATGGCACTAACTAGTAGAAGAGTTAAAGAAGCAATTTTGCAAGGTGTTGACCTCTCTCCTTAGACCCATGAGCTCCAAAGTGTTTATTGATATGCATTCACACTTGGCTGAGCCCTTTATGGGAACAGGGGTGGGGTGAAATAAAATGGCAATGGGCAGGCAAGTTAAAGTAAAGGTGGCCAGTCAGTCCAGAAAAGAATGAATTTCCAGGCATACACATGTGCTACGCCCATATCCTTCGACAAAATCACAATTTACAAGGGGTTTGGTTTAAAAAAGCACTTAGCAAATATGTACAGAGAGACTCAATATATATACATGTACATTCAGACTAATAAAAAAAAAATCTATCGTAACAAACAACATTTTGTCTTCCATTATGTTGTTTGTTACGATAGATATTTTTGATTGTCTGAATGTATATCGAGTCTCTGTACATTTTTCCCTTCGATTTTCTTTATTCAATAGTATGTTTATATTGTATGTTCTGACGACGTTCGCTTACGCATGCATGGTCGCGTGTGTGTGTGTACTGTGATGCCTTTTTATCTTTAAAAAAAAAAATTCCTTGTGATTTTGTAAAGCGCATTGAGCTTTAGTTTAAGATAATGTGCTAAAGAAGTATTCTGAATAAATAAATGCAAGGTATCTTTTTTTCTGCGAATCTGCTGAAAAAACAAAACGGACAAAATTATCTGTGCGAATAAACAAATCAATGGGGCTTTGTACTACTTGGCGACACGAAAGGGTGATAATTTTACAACTGAGTTCACCATGCCACCTAGTGATGAATCAGGGGCAGATAATTTTCTGTGGCTATATTAGTATATATACTACTACTTCATGACAGGCAAGGGTGACAATCATTCTTATGTAGGTGACTTACAGTGAAGTTACACATGGGGCAGAGTATTTTCAGTATAAAGCTTCATTTAGTGTCATTATGATCCTGATGGCCAACTTGTGGTTTGAACTTTAATTTAGTGAAAAAAATCACTTTCTTTAGCATTCATTTCGGATTCAAATACCACTGTGTAATTTTTTGATCACTCAAGAAATTGTTGAAAGTTCTGACATTAAATTAATGATTAATAATAATATGATTGAAAGATAAAATGCTATACATAGACTGATAGAGGATTCTGTCAGTTTGTCACTTAGTGACATTACATTATTTTTTAAATGGATTTTTATTTTTTATTTAGAACTCTGCCTAGAGCCCTTCTATGCAATGTATAGTTGTTGTTTAAAAAAACCCCAACTTAGCTCTTCCTGAAATGGAATTGAACATATCTGATGTAGAGATACCTAAAAACCTACACTTCACATAATGAGGTACACGCAAAAATATAATGAGTTTTTCTCTTGCTTTAGTGGTTAGCCCAATAAGTGTAGTCTATCATGTAACCTAGTTGATCTGCATAATAAAGTCACAGCCGACTGCACCCTTTGAAATTCAAGTTGCCAGTGAAAAAGGAAAAAAAATAGGAAGAAAATAAGGGGCGGACAACCTATTATAGTTAGTGCTTGCCTGAGGGGAAGATAACCCAGTCTGATAATGTGATCTGATAGCGTGTTAAGTCCTTGTCGGCTGGAAAATAGAAAGGAGACAAAATGAAAACGGGGTAGACTGGAGTACTGTGCCTGAAGCCGAAAAGGGGAGAGAAGAAAGGATTTGATGGATTACCTCCCCTTGTTATATGATCTGTTCTCTTGATAAATTATAGACCAGGTGGTACTTTTATGCTCACTGGGTGTGCTCAGAGCATGTTTTGAGTTAAGAAATAATAATAATAATAAACGGACACTTATATTGCGCTTTTTATCAAGCACAAAGCGCTTTACAATCAGCATTGAAACACTCACAGACATACAGGCACACACACACACAGACACACACACACACACACACACACACACACATGCATGCACGTGAGTGAACGCATTCTTGCACACAAACATGCACACACAGACCCACACACATTTCATCTTTCATCAAACACACAGAAAACACATTCTCACTGAAGTGCACAAACATACACTTGTACAAACATGTGTGCACACACACAGACAAACACACACACTCACATACACAAACACACAGGTGCACTCACACTCACAGACAATGAGACATACTCGCACAGTATACAAGTGTTTTACTATAATTGTGTGTGTGCGTGCGTGTGTGTGTGTGTGAGCACGGGTGCGTACTTACTTAAATATGTGTTTGTTTCCTCAAGTTAAACCTCAGCGACTGAGAAGGCCTTTGTGGTGAAGATAATATTTGTCAGTGAGGACTGACCATTGTAGATTATACTTAGAGTTAGACCTTAAAAAGTTGATGAAAATGTAACTCAGTAGTTACTAACTGTCTCTTTTTTCTAGTGTTTATCATTTTCCTGCTAATTTCTTTGTCAGTCGGGGTCGGTCTTTGAAAAATGACCCAGACCAATGTTTAGCCTACAACTAGTTTCCAAGGCACAAAATTGACTTGAGCTTGTCTTTTAAAACTATATAATTAAAAGGCGTACATGAAGCCCCATCAACAGTCAGTATGGTTGATAGGTTTTGACAACTGGAGGAGTTTTCTTTTTTATTCACACCCTTTTCTCTACTGGTGTGCTATGTCACTATGTGTCATAAATTATATAAGATTAGATAATGGCTATTAGATAATGGCCTTTATCATGACTGCGATTAATTATTGAAAAAAGATAATTAGCTGAAAAGGTTAATAAAATACAGCTTAATGTTTGGTAAGAAAGGCAAGAACGGAAAAATGGAAACAACCGAGAAATGTAGGGGGGGGGGGGACACATCTTTACCTTTACCATTTTTACCATGAGGTTGATACACTTTTTCAACCTGCTTATATATGTATATGTTTTTAAAAAAATATTAGTTTGAAAGTTCTATCGTCTATGCTTTATCATGCCTAGTTTTGTTTTTAAAAATGTGCATCAAATTGTTTCTCTCTTGCTGAGAGTGAGATGGTAGATCGTCACTATGCCAGTAATAATTTTGATGCACAAAATATGTTGAACGCTCAAATTTCAGACCGGTATGTTACTAAAACATGGCATACTTTCAGTTTCAAGAAATTAAACTGTTTGATTGAGTCATTTAACTCAGATTGCTGTGATAGAGATGGTAGACAGTGACAATGAAAACAACAACTGCAGATCATAAGACTTTGCACTAAGCTTCTTGAGCTCTGTCTCTCACTCTGTGTGATGTGCATCATTTATCCCTCGTTTCCGCACCAGAACTCTTGGCAAACGTTCTTTTTCTTTCCAGGCCCCCTCCTCTTGGAACAACCTCCCTTCTGCACTCTGAACTTCAAACAGCCTCTTTTCTTTCAAATACACCCTTCAAACAGCTCTTCAAATTATAATATAATCTGTTATTTTTCTCTTCCTACCCCGGGCGCAAAGCTTACCCCTTGAGTCGTGCATGTGTGTGTCAGTGTGTGTGTGTGTGTGTGTGTCACTGTGGTTGTGTTTGTGTGTGTTATCTATTGTTTCATTCTTTTTGTATTTTTATATTATGATTGTTAGCGTGTGTGTGTGTGTGTCTGTTTTGCCTCTGTGTGGGTGTGTGGGTGTGGGGGGGCATGTGTGTGTGGGTGGGTGGGTGGGGGGCATGTGTGTGTGTTTTATCGTTTCATTCTTTCTATGGTGTTTTTTTATATTATGATTGTGAGCGCTTAGGGCTCTTTTTAAAAAAAAAAGATCAAGCGTTATATTTATAAATATTCATGAAATACATTGTTATTTATTATTATTTACATAATTTTCCTACGCTGTCTGTGTTATAATAAATTCCTTTGTTTTCAGTCTTATTAAGGGAACTGGTGGACAATGAGGATTTATCCAACAAGACACTGCAGATCACAGACTTCGGCCTGGCCCGCGAAGTGGAGAAGACGACGCGCATGAGTGCCGCCGGTACCTACGCCTGGATGGCACCGGAGGTCATCAAGTCATCACGTTTCTCCAAGAGTAGCGACGTCTGGAGGTAATTATAGTAATAGAATAGTAATAATCACCATAATCATAGCCATAGTGACAACAATATGCATGAGTGCCGCCAGTACCTACACCTGGATGGCGCCGGAGGTCATCAAGTCATCATGATTCTCCAAGAGTAGTGACGTCTGGAGGTAATTATTAGTATGAAATGTTGTTGTTAATGATTATCATGACACCTTGCATTCATGTGTATGGCTGGAACCTACCTAGGGGTGGCCTAAATGACAATCCTCTACAATATTATAATACAGTGATTCATCTCATGTGTGTCTTTCAGCTACGGAGTGGTGCTGTGGGAGCTGCTGACAGGGGAGACGCCCTACAAAGGCATCGACGCTTTAGGAGTGGCCTATGGCGTGGCCATCAACAAGCTGACTCTGCCCATACCCTCCACGTGTCCTCACATGTTCTCCAAGCTCATGTCAGGTAAAGTCCATCAAGGAGTCAGTCAATAAATCATTAAATCAGTTCTCCAAGCTCATGTCAGGTCAGAGAAACAAAAACAGAAAGAAATGCATGACAGACGGAATGAGAGAAATAAGTAGAATCAACATTCTGACTCTACCTGATCCCTTTACCAGTCCCCTCAGTGCCCCAGACTTGTGCTTCTCACATTGTCTGGTGAAAGAAAAATAAAGGAAGGAAGAAATAATCAACAGACTGTCTACCCATCCCCTCTACCTGTCCTCACATGCTCTTCAAGTCCAAGCTCATGTCAGGTAAATTCAATTAGTCAGTCATTGATTCAACCAGTAGGTCAATCAATCAGTGCTAACATAGATCATCAGCAGCAGCAGCATTACTATCATCACCATCATAATAACCCTCCTCCAAAGTCCTTATTTCCATCATCATCATCACCACCACCACCACCATCATCATTGCCATCCGTTCTATTATTTCATCGACCATTTCTTCTTTCTTCTGTTTTCAGACTGTTGGCATCAGGAGTCTCACGAGCGGCCGACCTTCGCCAACATCCTGAAGCGTCTGGAGGAAATCGCCACATCACCCTTCGTCACCACCCCCCAGGACTCCTTCCACACCATGCAGGAGGACTGGAGGCTCGAGATTGAGCAGATGTTTGACGAGCTACGCAGCAGAGAAAAGGTAGAGTTATCGTCGTCTTCATCATCATCATCATCATCATCATTGTCATTATCATCATCATCATTGTCAACCCAGGACTCCTTCCACACCATGCAGGAGGACTGGAGGCTGGAGATTGAGCAGATGTTTGACGAGCTACGCAGCAGAGAAAAGGTAGAGTTATCGTCATCATCATCATCATCATTGTCATCATCATCATCATCTTGTCATCATCATCATCATCATTGTCAACCCAGACTCCTTCCACACCATGCAGGAGGACTGGAGATTGAGCAGATGTTTGATGAGCTACGCAGCAGTGAAAAGGTAGAATTATCGTCGTCATCATCATCATCATCTTGTCATTATCATCATCATCATCATCATTGTCAACCCAGACTCCTTCCACACCATGCAGGAGGACTGGAGGCTGGAGATTCAGCAGATGTTTGACGAACTACGCAGCACAGAAAAGGTATAAATTGGGGAGGTGTTTTTTTCCAGCATACTCTGGAAAACCGGGCTTTCGGGAATTCTAGTTTCATGTTTTGGGACGTCCTCCCACTTGCACCCCTGTATAAATGCCTGTCCAGATGTTCGCATGTTTGTCCACCTCTAACTTCAGAATGGTTGGCTGGAGACACCAAGACGTACTGAAACACATTTTGTCACGTTTTATTGGGGAAAAGGGAAAATAATTGTCTAATACAGCTTCCCAACCAATCAAGATTTCTCTCTCAGTCTCCTGCACATTTATAAGTGTTGTAATGCTTTACAAATCATTGGTTGTATGTGAGGTTTCTGCATGTTCTTTGTAATGTTGTACAGTCTGTTTCGATTTTCTTGGTAAAAACAAAATAGCAAGGAAAAATATTCAAAAAGCTTCATATCAAACTTTGCCCATTCTCTCAGGAGCTTCGGTGTCGAGAAGAGGAGCTCACGAAAGCAGCCCTACAGTAGAAGATCCAGGAGGAGCTAGTGAAGAAGTGAGCAAAGAAATTGCCGGGAGCTTCGTTGTCAGAAAAAACGAGATGACCAAGGCTGTTTTACTTAGCAGAAGATCTCTCTGGCTTCCCTCTCTCTCATTTAAAGCAAAGCTTTTGAGATAAATTTGTGAAATTTAATTCATACCACTTTGGCCCATTTCACCCTGTCTTATTTCTCCCCAGGTGCCTCTATGTCAAGAAAATAATTATCAGTTGCTTTCCAGGAGTTGTGATGCCCTAAAGAAGATCTAGTGAACGCTGTGCATCTCTCTTTAAAAAGGAAAAGAAAAAAAAGAAACGAAAAGGAAAAAGAGAAGATTAAAAAAAAAAAGCAAAAAAAATCCAACAGTAAAAAAAACACCACAGTAAAGGTTTAAGAAAAAAATCATCTCTATTTCATTTTTTTCCTCATATAGGTTAAGATATAATAAATTATGCTCATATTATCCTATTTCTTCCCAGGAGCTTTGGTGTCTTGAAGAAGAGCTGACCAAGGAGGCCCTGCGGCAGAAGATCCAGGAGGAGTTCATTCAAGAAGAGGGAGCAAAGAAACCACAACTTTCAGACAAACTAATATCACCCTGTCTGTTCTGTTATTCCCAGGAGCTTCGGTGTCGTGAAGAGGAGCTGACCAAGGCGGCCCTGCAGCAGAAGATCCAGGAGGAGTTGCTGAAGAAGAGGGAGGAGGAGCTGGCGTCGCGGGAGATCGACCTGCTGGAGAGGGAGCTGAACATCCTCATCCTGCAGCAGGTCATGCACAAGCCCACGCCCAAGAAACGACGCAAGAGCAAGATCCGCTTGAAGCACATCAAGAGTGGGGGAAAGGCTATCAGCGAGCCTTCGGGTGAGTGAGAGATTGGGAGGGACATAGAGAGAGAGAGACAAGAGAGACAGTACCAATGACACAAGAGCCAGATCCGCTTGAAGCACATCAAGTCTGGAGGAAAGGCTATCAGCGAGCCTTCGGGTTTGGGAGAGACAGAGAGAGAGACATTACTGATGGCACAAGAGCAAGATCTGCTTGAAGCACATCAAGAGTGAAGGAATGGCTATTAGTGAGCCTTCGGGTGAGTGAGAGATTGGGAGAGTGAGTTTGTTATAAAAGAGTGTTCATTGATATTTTTGTCTGCGTTTTCACAAGAATGGAAGGAATGTCTTTTTCTTTACTTGTTGTTTGTAGAGCGTCAACACGATATCTTTCTCTGTGTGTTTGTGCAGACTTCCGTCACAACATCACGGTGCAGAAGGAGGACCAGCCGGCGTACGACATCGACAAGCGCTTCCATCCCTCCAGTCCCGACAGCCCCCCCGCCTCCCCCGTCCACCCCGTGGCCCCGCCGCGCTTCAGAGCCATCGCCTGTGAGTGTTTCACCACTGTTCACAGATAAATGGAGGCCTCATTTTATTTTTTTTTATTTTTTTTTGGGGGGTCGTACGCCGAAGATCCAGGTTTGAGAGTGCCCCAAAAAGTGGCTTCTGGGTTTTGGAGTGCTCCCAAAATATAGCTTCTGGGTTTTGGAGTGCCCCAAAAAGTGGCTTCTGGGTTTGGGAATACCCCAAAAAGTGGTTTCTGGGTTTTGGAGTGCAAAAGAAATGGCTTCTGGGTTTTTGGGTGCCCCCAAAAGTGGCTTCTGGGTTTTGGAGTGCCCCCAAAAGTGGCTTCTGGGTTTTGGGGTGCCCCAAACTTGTTTTGTAGTCACTTGTGTTGATTTTGTTATTAGATCTTTTCTTTTGGGTTTAATTTCGACTCTGTTTTAATTTGTTGTGAGGTTGGGAAGTTTAAAAATCACTGTTGAATGTTTGTTCCACCATGGCAGGTTTTGACCTGAAATGTATTCTAAAAGGGGTGGAGAGGGGATGAAGAAAGGAGAGACATGGGGACATGCAGAAACACCAACAAACTAAAACAACTACAACAGAATGTTAATGAATTGTAAATATGTGTGAACATCTACAGACCCCCCCTACCCAGCTCACAACTACAGCGACATAATGGTGGACGGGGTGAAGAAGGGAAAGACGTGGGGGCCAAGCTCCGTGCAGAAGGATCGACACCAACGATCGTCCATCATCTTTGCCGACGGCCGATGGTCCAAGAGCGCCCCCAACCTGGAGAAGTCACTGCGCCATCTAGGAGGACATTCCAACTTAGGGGCCTTCAATGATCTCTGTGAGTAATGGTCATCATCATCATCATCATCATCATCATCATCATCATCATCATCTAGGAGGACATTCCAACTTAGGGGCCTTCAATGATCTCTGTGAGTAATGGTCATCATCATCATCATCATCTAGGAGGACATTCCAACTTAGGGGCCTTCAATGATCTCTGTGAGTAAAGTAATGGTCATCATCATCATCATCATCTAGGAGGACATTCCAACTTAGGGGCCTTCAATGATCTCTGTGAGTAATGGTCATCATCATCAATGGTCATCATCATCATCATCATCTAGGAGGACATTCCAACTTAGGGGCCTTCAATGATCTCTGTGAGTAATGGTCATCATCATCATCATCATCTAGGAGGACATTCCAACCTAGGGGCCTTCAATGATCTCTGTGAGTAAAGTAATGGTCATCATCATCATCATCATCATCATCATCATCATCTAGGAGGACATTCCAACCTAGGGGCCTTCAATGATCTCTGTGAGTAAAGTAATGGTCATCATCATCATCATCATCATCATCTAGGAGGACATTCCAACCTAGGGGCCTTCAATGATCTCTGTGAGTAAAGTAATGGACATTCCACCTAGGGGCCGTCATCATCATCATCATCATCATCATCTAGGAGGACATTCCAACCTAGGGGCCTTCAATGATCTCTGTGAGTAATGGTCATCATCATCATCATCATCATCGTCAATATCATCATCATCATCATCATCTAGGAGGACATTCCAAGTTAGAGGCCTTCAATGATCTCTGTGAGTAAAGTAATGGTCATCATCATCATCATCAATATCATCATCGTCATCATCATCATCATCATCTAGGAGGACATTCCAAGTTAGGGGCCTTCAATGATCTCTGTGTGTAAGAATGGTAATCATCATCATCATCATCGTCAATATCATCATCATCATCATTTAGGAGGACATTCCAACACCGTGGCCTTCCACAATCTCTGTGAGTGAAACTGAGTCGTACAGCACGTGGTGTTGCTCCCGACGCTCATTCTGAATCCCAACTTGCAGCCACACCTTGGTTTGTCAGGTCGCAGAATCCGAAACCAGCAGTTCACGGGGATCATATCTATGTTAGGCCGTCAGGAGGCAACCACCAGAGGAGACACTGCACTGCTTCTGAATCACTTCGGTGAAGTTCAGTGGAGCCTGTTCTGAGTTAACATATACAGGATACCGCCTACTAGGCTAAGCCCCTACTGATGACAATAATGGTCTTGGTCGCGGAGCCAGCATGAGTGAGGTCCCATGTCCAGTTGATGGTGAAACAGTGGAAAGAGTATCAGAATACAAATACTTAGGTACCATTTTGGACGACAAACTGACTTTTGACAAGAACACACACAATATACATAAGAAATGTCAATCAAGATTGTTTATTTTGCACAGACTGAGAAATATTGGTATTAATTCAAACATTTTGCATACGTACTATAGTAGCTGCATTGAGTCTGTGGTTAGTTTCCTTTACGTGTTGGTTTGGAAGTCTGTGTTTGAAGAACAAGCGTGTGTTGGATGATGTGGTGAATGTGTGTAGTAAAGTTGTTGGAAAGAGAGAGATGGGTTTGAATGAGATGTACGAAAGACGAACCAAGCATAAAGCCAGGAAGATTGTAAATGACACCTCCCATGTTTTGAACAAACATTACGAACTATTACCTTCTGGACGTCGCTACAAAACTTTTAAAGTCAACTCCAGGGCACAGAAATCCTTCATCCCCAGATCCATCCACCTCCTAAACTCATGATCCTTTTAGGTTTAAATGTGTGTTCATCGTGTTAAAATAAACTATGCATGCTTATTCTTAGACGTGTATGTATTCACATATAATGTGTATCTTTAAGCGTGTATTATGTGTAACTTTTGCTCCTATTCATGCATGCTGAATGTCGATGTCTTTGTTATTCTGGCACTGAATAAAAATTTCTCCTTGGGAGATAATAAAGTGAATTTGATTTGATTTGATTAATCCTTCTTCTTTTTCTTTTTCTTCTTCTTCTGCGTTCTCAGGCTATACAGCCATAATGGTTAAGGTACGTATGTGTCCGTTTTTCAGTTTTCACTGGTCTCCCCGCTGCGTACAGCCGACACCTTCCGATTTCGGAGGAGCTGAAAGGAGAAGAATTATTTGGAGGACTTTTGGGGGGAAAAGGCAGGAGAATGGGCCAAGAAGTCAGAAAGATAGTACCGGTAGATGACAGAAAACAAAGTGAGAGTCAGAGAGCGGCAGATTTGGGGAAGTTTCAAGCACAAAACATCCAGAAGGTGGGGGAACTATTTTTGTATGAACACCACCCCCCCCCCCCCCCCCCCCCCCCCCCCCCCCCCCCCCCCCCCCCCCCCCCCCCGGTATTCCCACGGGGAGAGACTCGTGGAGGGGTCTGGGTCGTACAGCTCCCTGTATGGAGGCACGAGGCATCCACACTGCCCTGATAACCCTAGGCTGATCCTAACCCTATCCTTCTCCCGAGAATGGCAGAATGTTGCTTCTCAGTGAATGTTTTCAATTTTTGGTTCTGTTTCAGACAATGAGGACGACACGTTGCCAGAATCTCTGGAGGAGAGCCCCGGGGGCACCAACAAATCTCGCAGCATTCCAACCACCCCCTCCACCCTCTCCCCGCCCCCCACCACCCCAGACAACCTGCAGGGACCCTCCTCCAAGCGAAAGAAGCACGAGTCGGCCCTGGTGCGAATGTCCTCCATTCTGGCCGCCGTCGCTGCCGGTTTTGACATTCGCCTCTCCAACACCGTCGCCATCCACCCTAATCTGCACACCAGCGTCGGTGCAGGGGAGGAGGAGAGAGGAGGATTGGGGGGAGGGAGGAAGAGGGACTCATTTATTCTGAACCGCAGGGACGCTTATTTGGGCGCGGTGCGGGACTCTTTCATCGAGCCGGAGCAGGACTTCCGATCGTCGTCGCACTCGACCAGCAGCCAGGGCTACTGGCACACGTACCATGGGGGGCAGATGCGGCAGCGACCCAGTCTAAACCTGGACGGAGGAGGGGGGCTAGGCGGGCCCTCGCCCTTCTATCTCGTCAGCGGAGGGGGGGACGGGGAGGAGAGCGGGCAGGTCGTCGCCGGGGAGGTCGTCGCCGGGGGGTTCTTCAACCCGCGCACCACATCTCACCGCTCGTCGTACGCGGACAGTGAATCGTCGGTGGTGTCCAACTCCTCAACGTCGGAACGTACGGTGATTTTCAACCGCCAGATCTCAGACACCAACCACAGCGGTGGCAACTACGACTCACCCACCTCCTCCTCCTCCGTCGTCTCCCCTCCCCCCCGCTCGTCCTCCTCTTCCTCGACCCAGAACCCCCATCGTCGCTCGGTGACGTTTGAAGACGACTTCAACCCCCAGGACTACAAGTCCACGGCGCACAGACATTCGCCCAACAATGTGTTGGAAATTTCCGAGCATAACGAAGAAGCCTGGGGCTTCCAGCACGGAGACAGGGACAGAGACCATCACCGGCCCGCTGCGTCCGACTACCCCCCCAACATTCCACCACGCCGCAGAGCCACTACGGAAACGCCTCAGCGGCCCACCACGCTAGACGTAGGCGGGGGCGGGACCCGGCAAGGCCCCATACAGCTGAAATACCCCTCCCCTTCACCCTACGCCCGCACCCCAAACGCTAACTCTTCTACCCGCCCCGCCCCAAACGCTAGCTCTTCTTCACGCTCCACCCCAACCACCTCAGGGCCGGTCGATGCTCCGACCGCAACCAATCAGGACAACTCTTACTTCTCCACGCGGTCGCACCTGTCGCCAGGCAACACCCCGCCGCACATTCGTCACCAGACCACGCTGCTGGACATCGACGTGGAAGGGCAGAGTCTGGACTCCACGCAGCCGCTCGTGTCGCATCAGCCCAAGCCCACGCTGACTGATCTGGAGAAGGAGTTTCTGCATTGAAAACACCCGGGGGGGGGGGGGGGGGGGGGGGACTACGCTGTTTTGTGTTTGTTATTATGTTTCCTTACAACTTCTCTGACTATTCTCTCTCTCTCTCTCTCTCTCTCTCTCTCTCTCTCTCTCTCTCTCTCTCTCTTAATTCATTTCTAACTTGATCCAAGAAAAAGTAGAAGATGAATTTACGTTCAGAGCCAAAGTATTCTACACTGAGTCGATGGATTTCTGTTATGGGCTTTGGTTGGGGATTTGTTCTTTTTGGGGGTGGAGTGGAGTGGAGTGGGGTGTTCTTTACTATCTTATTTGTAAGCCCCTATGTCTTCACGCATTGTAAGTGAGTTTCAACTGGAAATCAGAAGCATCTGCTACCGTTTTTCTTTTTGCGTCCTAACTATATTCAGCCTGTGTCTCCATTTTGCGTGTTCTCATTTTCCAAAAACAAAAAATGTTTTGTTTTTAAATCCATCCTCCTTTCCCTCTCCCAACCCCCCCCCCCCCCTTACGTTCACCCCCTTCCCTTGCCCCCCCCTCCCCAATATTAAACTTAACTGTGATCTTTTTCTGCAAATTAAGATCAAATTGTAAACCAAGGGGTAGGTGTGTTTTTAAAAAAACACTTTTAGATAATTTGTATGGGTATTTTTAACATAATTTACAATCTTTACTTTTAAGGAACATTTTTTTTTTAATCTTTCTTTTCAAATAGAAATAGAATATTCATAAGTAGCTACAAATGGAAAAAAAAAGTTTTTCCTTCTCCCCCCCCCCCCCCCCCCCTTACCTTTAAGTTTTTTTAATATAAATTTTGTTGGATAGGTTATCTCTCCATTCAGTATAATTGATAAGTCTGAACTTAATTCCATTCAGTATAATTGATAAGTCTGAACTTAATTTTCTTTTCTTCTAATAGACGATTTTCGGAGAAAAAAACTAGGGGAGAGCGCTTCATGAAAATTAGAGTTGTTTACCTCCATTACTCGGTCAAATACCATTGCAACAATGGCGTCGAAGCTTGAAACCGCAGGATGCGAGTCAGCGACTTGCAAACATTTTTTTATAAAAATTAGGGGTGGACACTGGCCACAAACTGATAGAACTTGCAAAATAAGACGTAAAAATAGAAATGACAAATTTTTAGAATGACGCACGGTGTTCTAAGTGCTATATGTCCGCTCAAACACACGAGTCGATAGGCTACGAGAGCTGATGGTAGAGTGACTTCCCCTGTTTGACCGATTGAATTAGGCAAGATCACTCCCACACACCATGAAATTACTCCCCTTGATTATTTCCGAACAATTCCTATTTGCGATGCTGTTTGAAAGTTTGAGGATTGTGACAAACTTCACTTTCTTTTTAAACTTCTATGACGTTATGGTGCTTGACATTCTGCAAACATGTTGGTTTTGTTTGTTCTTTTTCTTCTTTCTTTTATTAGATTTTGTTGTTGTTAAACCAATGACATATATCTGTAGCATTGATCAACAAGATTTTCACTTGACATATACGGATGGCACTTGTTTTGACAAACAAAACACACACATACTTATGTAATTGTTGATAAGATACCAAAAAATCACGTAAATAGATTTGCTCAGTTTGCTCTGTAGCTAGACTCAGAGTTCTCACCCATCACGGCCAGAGTTCAATTTGAGTTCGTAATCGTTAAGAGATTCTCTCGCCGAAAACATATCATTTGTTTGTGGACCATTGTCTGATTTCATAAGTTGATTATTTTTAAATCCGGGATAATTGAATTTACGGAAGCATAGTATAGGGAAACTCTAGGCTCAGCTAAACTACAGAGGGTGTTCAGAGGAAAAGTTCCCCTCAGTCAAATGTTTGACCCCTGAATTCCTGAACACTCTAAGGGGAGTAGGGCCACACCTAGGGGATGACTCCTGGGATACCTCAGTGCTGTCACGTGATGCCAGGCTTCTTCTTCGACTGAATTGTTTCACACTTTCCTTTAACCCCTTGACTGCCACCAACGTATTACGTACTGACCTGATGACGTCATCAGATGAAGAGGAATAACCCTGATTATGCTGGCTTTTTGCTCTAACACAGTGAAGAGAGTAATATCCCCGGACCATTTTGCCAGATTGGCTCTATCAGTTGTCTTTTTCATGGCATGATTTGCCCAATGTTTTTTTCTTTCATTTTCTCTGGCAGTCAAGGGGTTAACTAGGGCCCTTATGTCATGGAAATTGGGTGCATTTTCTGCAGGAGAGTTGCAGTTTAGTTACCCCCCCCCCCTTACCACCAAAATTTATCTTTGAAACTTTTCACCGAGAAGCAACATTCTGCCTTACTGGGGAAAGAGATAGGGTTAGGGTAAGGTTGGGGCTAGCTTGGTGAAACTGAGAGAGCAATACTTTACTTTGAGACTGAAAGTTGTCAACCTGAGGGAGAGGGGGGGGGGGGGGGGTAAACTGCAACTGCAGCAACATTCTGCCTTACTGGTGAAAGAGATAGGGTTAGGGTAAGGTTGGGGCTAGCTTGGTGAAACTGAGAGAGCAATACTTTACTTTGAGACTGAAAGTTGTCAACCTGAGGGAGAGGAGGGGGGGGGGGGGGGGGGGGGGGGTAAACTGCAACTGCAGCAACATTCTGCCTTACTGGTGAAAGAGATAGGGTTAGGGTAAGGTTGGGGCTAATACTTTACTTTGAGACTGAAAATTGTCAACCTGAGGGAGGGGGAGGGGGTGGGGGTGGGGGGTAAACTGCAACTGAGCAGCATTTTCTTTCCTGGTTTATTTCAAAACTAATTCTTCTTTCTGTCATTGTGTGCTGGCGTTCTCTCCGTCTCAACCCACACCACCAAATAGCTAACAAATGTCTCAGAAGCAGAAAACCATATAGTACAACCATGTAGCTTATAATGTTTTTTTCCTTAGCAATATTTATAAACATACTCTTAACTAATCATAATCAAACGTACTAGCAAAACTTGAGGGGGGTGGGTGTGCTTCGTAATCAAACCGTATTAACGAGTAGCTAACACGCACATTTTTTATGACATTTCATTCATCTGCTGCTGGTTTTGTGCAGGTGTGTTTGTATGAAACGCTTCTCAAGGAGACCAAAATATGAGCGTGAGTGGATAATGATAATAAGAAAACTGAAAAGGCTGTGTTATGCATCAGTATAAATATGTGGTATATATCATCTTTAGTTTGCTGTTTGTATAGAAACTTGGTTGAATTCTGTTGTTGTTTTCTCCTTTTGAGTTTGTAACAGTTCATTTCATATCGGAATATATTCATATCATTTGTGGCGTTTGTTACAGGCATTTATTACCAAATTGTAATACCATGATACGTTTGATTTGTGTTCTTTAATTTGAAAGAAAATGCGTTATCATTTCTTTTTACTGTTGGATTTTCATATGTCAAACTTTTTCAGCATTGCCTTCAAATCTGCTGAAATACTGTGAACTGTTGGCTGGTTATTCGATCGAAATGATGAGTGAACGACTTATTGCGAGAATGTGACACGCAGATTTCTCATGAAATTATGAACAAAATGCAAGAATGTGCGACATGTATTGTAAATTTAGTTGAGAATGAAATGCAAGATTGTGGTTCCACCAAAAAACACTTGATTTGTAATAAATGAAATGTTAGAATGTATGGCAGGCATATTAATAGCAAAAAATAAGTGTGTGTGTGATTTGTAATTACGATAGGAACTACTTAGATTTGTTTGTTGTTTGCGGACATTTTGATTGATGTACAAATATTATATCAGTCTGATGCACATATCTGACCAGCATGCATCAAATAACGATGCGTCTCTCATCGTGATCTTTGATCACTTTCGGATTTCCATATCTTGAATCGAGTTAATTTATTCAAATTTAGTTTTTTGTTGCTGTTGCTTTTCGTTTGTTCGTTCGTGGAATAGGATTGTGATTGGGTGGTTTTCATCATTTTTTTGTTGTGTTTATATATTATCATGATTGGGGTTTTTCGTCATAATTTGATTGTGTTGTAATAAATCATGGGACCATTTTTTTCACCACGACAGACCAGACTTATAGGGCATTAATTAACTCAAACTGGTAAAGACCTCATGCATCACACACACACACACACACCAAAAAAAGTTCACGCTCATTGGAAAGGTAAGCTTTTCACTCCAGTTGGATCAAGCATTTTGTTTCATAATTGTTACGTTGTTGGGGATGAATTGCTTCATTTCCCTTTGTTGAAAGGATGGAAGAAATAGGGAAAGAAACAAGAAGGAAGGGAACACAGAGAGAGAGAAGGAACGTTTGTCTAAGAGTGTAAGGAAAGAGAAAGCAACTGCATGTAAATCAGAACAGTTTTCATTCTGTGCACAGTTCATCTTGACCCCAAACTGTTTAATGCAGATTAGGCGAAATATTCTACAATACTGATAATAGGTGTTTGATTTCTTTGTTGTTTACTTGTTTACTTGAGAGGTTGTTTTTTTCTCTCATTTCTTTCTTTCTTTTCATCTTCAAATTTTGTGATTGTTTAATTTGAGTTTAAACCCAAAACAAATCCTTGCTCTAATAGCTCATACGTTAATGTCTGAAATAGCTCTCTCTGTCGTGTGTGTGTGTCTTTCTTGTTTTGTTTTTTCGTTTTTAAATTGTCTCTGGTGATATTATTCCCTCTCTTTCCGTACTCCCTCTTTCTCTCTTGATTCGCTTTCTTTGTGTTCAGTTTTTTTATTCTCATGAAGTCTTTGCCAAAAATAATACTAATTAATAGAGTCTTAGTTTAGTTTGGAAGAAGTGTGTTTGTGTCTCTCTCCGTTTCTGTGTCTTTGCGCACATGCTTTTTTTTATATAGTGAGCGATTATTCGAGTGAAGAGCATGTTTTCATGAAACAGGCAGCCAAGAGTACTGTGGCCTTATTAAAGTAGGTGCATATTATAAAAAAAGTAATTTCTGTTAGAAGTATTGACAAATCTAGGATGAAATAGTTGTCCTGTTTACACACATGCACACACATGGACATGTGCTGACACAAACATACACATACATGCACACATACTCTCTCTCTCACAGCATCTCTCATAAAAAAAAAGTTTGAAAAATGGTTATCAAAATAAAGAACAAATTAATGCATCATTTTTTTCAAATCTCATGTATATAGTTTTTGTACTCAGAGGTATTGAAAAAAAATTATGGTGTAAAAAAAAATATGCCATCAAAGTTTTGGATAATTTATGATGGGCATGACAAGATTTTAATGCGGTTTTGGAAAAAGTTTGACACTGTTTGCTCTAAACCATAGATTTAAAAAAATTAGATTTTAACCTTCCAATTTTCTCCTTTCAAAGCTGGAAGAAATAGCATGGACAAACATTATTAACATCTACATACAAGTACAGTGGAGTACACTTAACACAAAGCTGGATAATGCAAAAGATTGGTTAACACACTAAAATCTGTTTGAATGGACGAAACCCCTCTTTATTATTACTTTAAAAAGATTGTTTTACACACAGATTTTTCTTCTCAGCACAACATAAAATATGGTTAACACACAAACACAAACTGGGTCCGATTGTTATTTATCGTACTACAGTTCACATTGATAGCACTAAATGAAGCTGGAGCCACCAAATATTTCCTTTCAAGCTTTGCAAAAGCCATCACAAAGCTCAAATGTTCATCTACTGTGCCATGTGCTAGTCAGGAAGTTGTAAGTCGGAAAGTATGAACTGCGCATGCTGTTCTAGAGTCCTGCACAAAGTGTGTCGTCTGCAGCACTACTGCTCGTTCAGTAACAGGATTTCAGTTTCACATTTTTTACCACAATTTTGTCAAAAATGCTTAACACAAATAATGGTTAACACAAAAAAAATCTTTGTCCCATAAATTTTGTGTTAAGAGTATTCCACTGTATACATGCCTGAACACATACATTCACAAACACATGCACATGCACACACACACACATCACATAAACACAGACAAATACAGACACGCACACACATTCGCACACACACACATTCGCACACACACATTCTATGCAGTAACAGAAGTGGATTATAAATCTGTATTTATTTTCTAATTTATCCAATGAAAAGGAAAAGTGCTTGATGATGATGATGATTGTAACATTCCCCCTGCCTGAATTGAATGCAAGTCGATGTATTTTGAATCATATTGTACATGTGCCTTTTCCTTCAGCAGTGCAGGTGCTTTTTATATAGCACCCTCTCTCTCTCGATCTCAACCTCCTTTCTCCCTTTTTCCTAAACAGATGGCATACCTATTCTTTTGTTTCTTTTTATATCTTAATTACCATATGATATACGATTTTCTGAAAAAAATACATGTCTTATTGCCGCAAATAGAGTTGTCCCCCTTGAAAAAGTAGGACAAACTTAAGACAAGCACGACATATAAGGGACAGATGACAAGCAAAGAATCAATGAATTCAAGCCTTTGGAAAGAAAGAGGGTGATTGTAAATAACAAAAAACTCGCCTCGATTTCTGTAACTCTGTTCTGTTCAGCCTTCCAAAGGAAGAAATTGCTTGCTTACAACGAATCCAAAACAGCGCGGCTCGGCTCACACTCCGAAAGCGAAGGCGTGACCGTGTCACACCACTCCTCAGGGAGCTGCACTGGCTGCCAGTGCAGTTTCGCTTAGAGTACAAACTGGCAGTCCTTGCATTCCGCCACTTTGAACAGATCCTACCTCTCGGGTGCTCTCCACACTAACACTCCTTCTCGCTCACTCCGATCTTCCCTTGCCAAACTGGTGAAAGTTCCTCAAGTGAATTTAAAGTCTTTTGGACAGCGCAGTTTTAGTTTTTGCACCCCCACTGTCTGGAACTCCTTGCCTGTTCACCTCCGTCACCAATCACCACTTCCCGCTTTCAAAACCCAACTGTTTCAAAGAGCTTTCTCTCTGTAACTTTCACGTGAATTAGATGATGGTCGAATGAGTGTGTAGAATGAATGTGTATGTCAGCCCAATTGCGCGTGAATCAGTGAATGTGAGCGCCTTGAGTTTAATTCTAAGGAAAGGCGCTATATAAATGATATATATTATTATTATTAAAAACTCTTTTCACACCTCTTATAGGAGAAGTCTGCAAACTGCATAAACATACGTGGTCCTTCCTTGTTTGAACGTCACAATAGGGAAAGATCACTTGCGCAAACCATGAAATTATTGTCCCTTGCCTTTTGCGAACATTGTGTATTAGCAAACTCTTCTCTTGCAGACTGGAGCATGTTCCTTTACACTGACAACTTCTTTCCAAAATGGGATGCTGGTGTGTGTCTTTAAGCACAAACTATATGTCCATATCTATCTATCAGTTGGCCTTAAACTATAAAATAAAATAAAGAATATTTTTATATATCACTTAGTAGTATGCTGACGTAGATGTTGGAACTTTCTTTTAATTGTTGGTTCAGAGTTTTACAAAGTATGGTTTGTGCCTGTGGCTTTTTAACAGTGTGCCTTCGTTAGTCATAAACGTGACAGTAATGAAACTAATTCTAATGATGGTGATAATTTTAACAATATTTTTTTCTCAGATTTAAACCCCTGCGTCTTAATAATAAAGTAAGAAATATAACATCTGAATTTTGTGTTAAATTGGGGGGGGAGCGCGCCTTATAATCAGGTGCACCTTATAGTCCGCAAAAATACAGTAAGTCATTTTTCATAAGAAGCGAGCGAGTTCCTAAAAAAAAGGACTAATTATATTTGAGATGTTTACACTTCCCTTGCCCTGTCCCCCATCTTTCGTACTACTGTTAGGATTAATTGTAGGTTCCTTGTTGTTTAATTATTTAGGGAATTATTTCTTTTCACTAAATGAGGGTAAGGGTTGGTTGATCTCTTTTCAAGCTAAATGGATGAACTGTTATCAACTAAATGCTTGCATTGGTGGGCGTTTCTTTATCGATGAGGAAAGTGTCAAAAATATATAAATATCTTTTTCTTTTCTTTTATTAAACAAAATGTATACCTCAGGTTATTTTGTATTGTTTTCGTAGTTTGTTTTTAATGTGTGGATTGTAACATCTGCTTTATCTTATAGATAGAACATCTTATTTGTTTGTATCATGTTCAAACTATTTCCATGTAAAAAATCAGCTGTGTGTGTATGCGCACATTTGAGTGTGTGTGTGCACATGTGTGTGTATATGCGCACATGTGAGTATGTGTGCATGCAAATATGTGTCTGTATCATTTTAATGGCATGACTGTTATTGTATGCGAGCATCTGCGTCTGTATGTATGTGTGTGTATATCAGGCATAGTGTCTTAGGTACTTGTTAAATCTGCATTATATGCCTTTGTGTGTGGATGGGGGTCCGGGGAATGGGTGGGCTAGTTCATACCAGGCAGCGGGTCTCTCCCTGCTCATATCATCTTTTCACTGCTGTGTGTTGTTTTACGTGTCTGAAAAGCGCACGGGTCAGACTTGCTTGAAGTTCCCATCTGGAGGACTCGGCGTTCAGTTCGATTTTTCCTACCAAACATGGAAAGATAGGACAAACTTCATAAATCATTTACACTGATCTCAAGTTCTGAAAACAATATCTACTGTAGAATGAAAGTCAGGAGAACAAATAGAAGAAGAGAAAGGGTTGGAAGACGGGCAAGTTATGCAGGAAACAAAATTAAACGAACAGGTGCGTTGACACGCAGTCATAATTTTAGCTCTATTTGTGCATAGAAGCCCATTGTGTGGTTTGTTGCTTGTAAAGTGCTTAGAGCTTTGGCTAAGACAGGTAAATCGCAACAAACAAACAAAAGAAAAATGAAAAAAAATCTATCATAATGGACTGTATAGGCGTCATTTTGAATGTTCACTACCCACCCCTCTATTGTATGTTTTGTTTGTCCTTTGCCTGAATAAGGTCAGCAAAGGAGTATAACGTCAGTGAAATTCACAAACCTCTTATCTCAATTTTGGTAGTTTTTGAGAAAAATTAAAAAAACTTTAAAAAAATAACCGCGTTTATCACAATTTATTAACTATGATGAATATGTTGTTCAAGACATTGCGAGTTTAGTCCTGCATTTTGTAAAAATTACTTTTTTTTTTTAGACTTGAAAAGAACGAAGATACAAGGTTTTTGTTCTTAAGTAGATCTGAATTTGGGACTTAGAGTTTTTCTTCTATTTACACAACCTCATTTACTCCAGATAGAAAGTCGTTAGAGATACAAGCTTTTGGTGGAATGTGGCGGGAAAAATTAGAGAGCTGACTCTGTATCTAACTCAAAACCCCCAAAATTGAGATACAAGGTTTGTGAATTTCACCGCCGATAAGTTTGTCTCGTTCTGGTTTCTGTTTGTTTTGTTTTGGGTTTTATCCTGTGTCTGTTGGTGATATGAAAAAAAATGAGAACAAAACCTCTGTGAATGAGTTGAATTCATTGATTGATTGATTGATACTGTCTGTTGTACAGAAATGTGTAAATACTGGGTGTATATGATTTGATATTCAGTTAATATTATACATTTAGGATGATGTGAATGCGTTTGAATGTCAATTTTAGTAGAAAGTTCCCTCGCATACGTTATCCTCAAAACATTTTCAATGATCAATGATTCTCTCTCTCTCTCTCTTAGTGATTATGATAGTTGGTTGTGTGTTTGTAAAAGAAAACGATTCAGATTGCCAGGAGTAACGATGTATTTTGTAAAACGACTTTTTCTTCTCAGATTCGACATATCTGCCTTTTGAAGGCGTATAATAGAACCATATGTTGAGCTTCAAACGGTAACACATGTAATGTTTTGAAGGCGTATAATAGAACCATATGTTGAGCTTCAAACGGTAACACATGTAATGTTCTAATCCCTAGCTGATGCATTTGTACCATAATGTTCAAGTGCTTCGGCTGTTTGGATGATCCCTGGAGTTTTTTAGCCAGGGTACAACCACAACAACAATACATGGTTAAAATCAATCACAACACTGAGTTTTGTTGTTTGTTTTTAATTCAGAACCAGCAGACACCAGTCTCTCCGTCTGTCACACAAGTATTTTAATGCAAGTATAATTATTTCGGGGATTTCATTCCAGTTTGAAGAAAGAAAGAGCAAAGTGTAATGCGGTTTTAGAATCTGCCTGGTAGTTCTATGTATAAAAGTTTCTTTTTATCAAATCTACGTATGATGTGAAACAAGTAGCCTCGTGTATCATTTATTTAAAAAAAGGTAAAAGAATAGATCAATTTATGTTTAAAAATGAAAAAGGACCGACTATTTAAGTCATTGAGGTGTTTTGCTTTTCTTTTCTAACATGCATATCATAGCAAAACTTAGGTTTTTGAGGAAAGGTGTTTATCACTATTGTTATACGTTTTCCCAGACTGAGACCCCTGTGCCTTGTAATGTGACTGATAAATATGGTAAGAAAATATAGTAACAACATCTGAATTTTGTGTAAAATTTAGGGGGTGCGCCTTACAATCAGGTGCGCCTTACAATCAGGTGCGCCTTACAATCAGGTGTGCCTGATAGTCCGAAAAGTACGGTAATTACTATGTCACTGCCAAATATGGTATGAAGCACATAAGTGCCTCCATGACAGTGCGACTCTGTGTGTGCGTGTGTGTGATTTGAATCTTAGTTCTTTTTAGGCTCTCTGACACACACTCATGCATATACAATCTCGCATATACAAGGTTTATGCAGAGTATATAATTGATTTATCATGGTATTTATCCTCCCTTTTTTATAAACAATTTTAACTGCAGTCTTTTTAGGCATTTTATAAAGCAATATTAAACCTATGGTATGACCCGTCTTAAACTTTTCTGTACGTTCAAACATGTATTATGAAAATAAGTATTGAAAGTGCCTGAAACGGATTGAAATGTGTATTCTTCTAGCTTTTATTCTTGTTGTACAACATCTAGAACAGAAAGTGCCTATGACAGCAGATATTCTTCCAGCTTTTATATTCTATGCTGACTCCTCATTATTATTGTGTATGAGTGAGATTTTTCTCTGTCAAAAAATGCCAAGATTGGGATGAAAATGCGAAATACTTGCGTGAAAAGTTGGCTTTTTGCTCTCGTTTTCTTTTTCAATGCAAAAGAATCGTGACTGTTCAATTCAAATTCAATAAGTGAGAAAATGCATGCATGTATAAATTCAAGATGTTTCATATAACAAGTCTTCCCACTCCTGTTAGTGATACTGGGAGTAAAATGTTTAAAGTGACAACTGGTGATACAATAGAATTGCGTCAAACGTTGTTGAGCATTACTGACAAAACGAGTCATGGGCAGTATTTCTTTTGATTAATTGTACTTACTGGATGATTACCATGATGTGACTTGCTTGCTATACAGTGGAACCTCCCTTATAAGACCTCCCATTATAAGACTCCCTCCCCCATAAGACCTCTTTCTCTGAGACATTGCCCTTCTTTGTAAGTATTAAAATTACCTCCCTTATAAGACCCCTCCCTTATAAGACCTCCTTTTGGATGATTTTTTACAGTCTTATAAGGGAGGTTCCACTGTATTAACATCTTAGCTGTTGTCTATTATGTAAGAAGCTGGTCTTCTTTGGGGGGGATTTCTGGTTGTTTTTCCTCTGCCAAAGAGGTTGTTTTTGCTCCTTTATTGTGTTTGCAAACTATTTGTAACTCGTACCTAGATAGCATACAAATAGTTTTGTGTGTGTGTTTTTTTAGCTGTTCTTTTGTGACTCCTTTTAACTCATTCTGCCCTACACCCACAAAAAGCAAAGAAATTCACTGCCTGGCATGCACATTTTATAAATAATAAGACCCGACACAAGTAACGGTTAGGAAGACAACTTGAATAAGACAACAAAATTTTAAAACACACACACGCACACCGACAACAATCCAATTAGGTACTGTTCAGACAAATTGTCGGGCACACCAGTGCAGCTACCAGCGCCTACGCCTGACAAATTGGGGCCACAAACCGCCATTCATTTTCCCTTCAATCTAACAGTTGTTAATGAATAAAGGAAGCTTATTTTGAAGCTATTTGCATCAGAATGACTTGCTGAACTCCTCGCGTGATTTCAAAGCTTTTGATGGTACAGTGGAACCTCATAAGACCTCATTTTGGATGATTTTTGGAGGTCTTATAAGGGAGGTAATTTTAATACTTACAAAGAAGGGCAATGTCTCAGAGAAGTAGGTCTTATGTGGGAGGGAGTCTTATAAGGGAGGTTCCACTGTACAGCTCAGTTTTTTGTGGAAGACTATGACTAGTTACTATGACTCAAACGAGGGGGCCTTTGTACTGGCTCAAGTGCTGCAGCCAAAAGTTGGCCTTTGGGGACCTTCCCCAATGCCAGCAGTCCTCAAATCCAGTTGGCCGAGAGAGTGGGGATGTACCCTGGGCACAGGCATCTCCATAAACAAATTGTCTCTCAGAACCTGCATGGTGGGAGCACAGCCCGTAGTCAAATAGCTAGGGCTCTAAGGGTTGAGAGGTCATGTATTGGACACTGCAAAGAACACCTTTTGCAAGAGTGAATGCCCTTGGTGGATGGGGGAAGATGGTTCAGTACTGACCAAAGGCATAGCTCTCGCCAATAACCCTATTTGAGGCCACTTAATGGCTGCCTTTTGCAAGAGTGAATGCCCTTTTGGATACTGATCAACAAGGGCTTAACTCTTGCCATCAAGGGCGTTAATAACCCTACTTGCAGTGGCCAATAGCTAGAGATGGGTTTGTCTTTATTTTACTAATACTATAGAAAAAGGTGACATTGGGGAACACAGAGACTGAGCTATTCATACTCTTTATGTTGCTCAACGTTTCTTCATATTCTTACTTGTTAAATGCTGGACTAGATAACAATGATATGCCTCACAAAAAGGCTTGAAGTCATCAAGAGCTTTTTATATTACAGTGATGCGGAGAAAATATTTTTTTTTGGGGGGGAGGGGGGTTCTACTTTTGAAATGATGGACTAGATAACAATGATAAATAGTGTGAGTACAGCTTATATTTGTAGTTTATGTGTAGTGAAAGTAATACTTGTTATATGATTTACAGGTTTACTTTTGTATATTCTACGGAAGGAGAGAAGCTGAAGTTTTCTAATAACAGTGGAACCTCCCTTATAAGACCTCCCATTATAAGACTCCCTCCCATATAAGACCTACTTCTCTGAGACATTGCCCTTTGTAAGTATTAAAATGACCTCCCTTATAAGAGCTAATTAACTTTTGGATGATTTTTCCAGGTCTTATGAGGGAGGCTCCACTGTATCGGGTAATTTGGTCTACTTTACAATACATTTTGAACATTCGTTAAAAGTCGAAGTAGAACTCGGAACTACTTAAGTTTATTTTATCATACATAGAGAATTTAATTTGTAATTTGAAAGTAATAAATAATGATAATTAGGATGAGTATTTACAGTTTATATGAGAAAAGTACTGAATTTCGTTGCTTATTGGTTATCTTTCCATAGTATTGTGCATGTCAATGTTTGCATTTTACCTGAAAATATAGTGTGAAGATTTCAAGAGATGAAGAAAACTTTAATGGACTGCTGATTTTTTTAAAAGTTTACTCAACAAAAATGAATGCTTATTTAAAAAAAGAAGTTTAGAAGAGATTTTATACATCTATGCAAATGCTTACTCAGATTGTTTCTATGACTCAGTCTCAGGAGGGGGGGGGGGACATAAAGTGAGAAAATGTGCCTAAAATGAAAAATCAGTACTGTTAAAAGACCTCTTATTGAAGACTTTGTCTCTATTTTTGTACGGATATGCGATCTTACTATAAAAACAACCTCCGTTATAAGACCCCTCCAAGTTAAGGTTTGTTTTGGCTTTTTGGACATCTTAAAATAGAGGTTTGACTGTACAATGTATGTCCTTTATCACATTGTAACAAATTGGTAGTGTGTGTGTGTGTCACTGTGTGTGTGTGTGTGTGTCACTGTGTGTGTGTCACTGTGTGTGTGTGTGTGTGTCACTGTGTGTGTGTGTGTGTGTGTCACTGTGTGTGTGTGTGTGTGTGTGACTCTGTGTGTGTGTGTGTGTGTGTCACTGTGTGTGTGTGTCACTGTGTGTGTGCTTTTAGATCATGTTTTGTGTGTGTGTCACTGTGTGTGTGTGTCACTGTGTGTGTGCTTTTAGATCATCTGTTTTGTGTGTGTGTTGGGGCGAGGGGGGAGAATGTTGGTGTGTGTGTGTGTGTGTGTGTGTGTTGGGGCGAGGGGGGAGAATGTTGGTGTGTGTGTGTGTGTGTTAAATTTGACTGTTGGTTATAGTATTTTCTCGACAGTTCTAATCCAAAGTTGGCAGAACTCACATTAGTAGCAATAACAAGAAGTTACTCTAACCCTTTATATCCGCTTTAATCAGCGAAAACTGAGGGGTCCCATTTTCAGAAATATTTTGAATTTGAATAATGGTAAATAATTATTATCCATTTAACTCTCTCTCTCTCTCTCTCTTATGTTGAAACTCAATAGTACCAAACGTTTACTTCATTTTGCAGTTTTGATGATAAACAAATGTCATACATACTTATATAATATATTGGATGCATGTAAAATAGCCTGTAAAGAAGTGTGTGTGTTTTAATATAAATCCATGATAGAAACATAAAACCATGTACAAATTCCACGAAAAGTGTTAAATTTAACAAATTCCCCACTACATACATGTACCGAAGTATAAAAAAAAATTAAAACATTGGCGTGAAAGGAGCAAAATAAAATGTGTAACATTTAAAAACACTTTTTATGCTACAGAAGTGACTGCTGTTAAGGGAAAAAAAGGATGTGAAAAAATGGCTTGAAAGGAAAAGTGGTGAAACTAACATTCAAAACTGTGAAAGAAAACAACTAATGTCAGCGTTAACGATTGTGTGAGAGTTTGTTGAACTATTGAGTATAGTATGTTTGGCTGATGTTGGTGAGAGTGTGTGTGTATAAAGTATCATGAATGTACTGCTGAGAGAGCAGAAACAAAACACAAAAAAGAAAGACAAAAAGATGTTCATTTTCTATCAAGTTTTGGTGACTTTGCATTGTATCAAGTTTGTACAGTACTGTATGTATTATGCTACACACTCATATCCTTATTACGTTATGATTATTATCAATATTATTATTATTACAATATTATTATTGTTATGAAAAACAAAAAAAAGGTGGACATGGGGTTCTACTACTACTACTACTACAACAAACAACATTGAGAGAGAAAAAAGTGGAAAAAAAAAGTTTTTGAAAATGAATATAAGAACGCCAATAAAAACAAAATGAAATAACAAAATACTGTGCTCTGTGTCAAGTGCATGTTTGTGAGTGTATCTGTGTCAGTGTGCATGCATGCTTGTGTGTGTCACTGTGTGTCATTGCATTGTGTGTCACTGTTGTCTGTGACACTTATTCCCTGCATTGGAATGAGTATATTCCCTTTATTGGAATGAGTATACTGATTTCATTTGGGTTAAAAAAAGGTTTTTTGGTGACATTTACCATGCCAACTAGGATCAAATTGCATCCAGTAGGTTAAAAAATTTAAAAAAAAGTGACAGGAACTACACACACACACACACACAGACAAATGGTACAGAAGATTTCTGTACACCTGCAAACATGAAACAAATCAAACACACGCTAAATGCGGAGAGGCATAATTTTCATAAGTTTATTTACAAAAATTGTAGGCACACTTTTTCCACATAAATTATGCACACATTCATGAAAGAACTAAAAAAAAACACCAAAAAAAACGTAAACATTTCTTCACGGACAACTTACGCACAAATAATTGTCCGTTCATACAAGAGATCCAATCACATGGCAGGTAATGTATTCACACACACAATCGTTAGCCAATTACCGTATATTTTGGACTATAAGGCAATACTTTTTGTACAAGACTGAGACCCCTGCGCCTTATAATATGACTAATAAAATAGTAAGAAAGTGTAGTAACAAGATCTGAATTTTGTGTAAAATTTGGGGGATGCGCATTATAGTCTGAAAATTACAGTAACAACTTTCTCATTGGAGATAACTCAGAGTATAACCACTATTTCTTTGCTAGACGTGTCTATTTCAATTCAACTTGTCAGTCAGAGTCGGAACGACGCGACTTGCTTTTGTGATGCTTCTTATGCTTGTTCTTCTTCTTATGCTTGGAGCTCTTCTTCTTGGAAGACGATTTTCTTTGTCCCTGATGCGAACTATCACCATCATCGTTATCGCTCTCAATCTGACCTTCCTCCGCCTCAGAATGGGACGACCCATTCGCTGATTCCTTCTTCTCCCCACTGTCTCTCCCCGGAGATTTTCTTGAAATGGACTCTTCTGGTTTTGGAGGCTCTCCTTCCTCTCGATTTTTCGACTCTTCCTCTTCTCGATTTTTGGAGTTTTCCTCTTCTCGTTTCTGCCTTTTGTTACTGTGCCGATCTCTCTCTGTGGATCTTCTACTCCTTGACCTTGACCTTCGCTTCTCTTTGGAATCGTAGTATCGTCTTTTGCTGTAACGGTAGCTTTCGTCATCTCTTCTTCGTCGTTGTTGATGACTCGGGCTGCGGCTTCTGCGCGGAGAGCGGCTTCGGCTTCTGTTTCGTGTGTGGCTGCAGCTTCGTTGTCGAGAGCGACTGCGTTGTGAGTGCCTGCTGCGGTGTGAGCTGTCTCTGTCGTCGTGAGTCGCTGTGTCTTTGTCTTTGTCTTCTTCCCTGTGAAGAGAATATGGCAAATGTTTAATGACAAAAGTTATCAACATGTGAATCTATAACTTGAATGCCCAATCTGTGCAGTGGGTGGACGCCTAGTGCCTCCATACGGGGAGCTGGACGCCCCTGCCCCATCCACGAGTCTCTCCCTGTGAGGATACCGGGGGGTCTTTCATAAAAATAGTTCCCCCACCTGGAAGTTCTGTGCTTGTAACTTCCTCTAATCTGCCACTCTCTTTGACTGCCGTTTTCATTTGCTTTCTGTCATCTGCTATCTTTCCGACTTATTGGTCCATTATCCTGCCTTTTTATCCAAAACAAATCTTCCAAATAACCTTTCTCCTTTAAGCTCCTCCGAAATCGGAATGTGTCGGCTGTACGCAGCAGGGAGACCAGTGAAAACTGAAAACCGACACATCCGTACTTTGCCCATTATGGCCTTTTGGCCTGGGAACGCAGAAGAAGAAGAATGCCCCAAGGAAATGCCTGCATTCTAAAGTGTTTAAGAAAGTTTGTCTAGTTCAGGTAGAGCTTTTAAAAATGCATGCATATTCAGTTATTTACAAACAAACAAAAATAACAATGTAGTCCACTCTTTCAAAGAATACAAACAAAAATATACATACACAAAAAGCATATGCGAAAACACATACAATGTATTCCAGATCAACGCATACGCACACACACATATACACATGTGTGCGCGCACACATATATATACACATGTATGTGCACACACACACGCACATGTATACATACACACACACTATACAAAAAAAGACAAAATTGCACCTACTGTTCTGTCTTGATTTCCGCTGAAGGTATCATAATCTCCATCTGATTCTGAATGACTTCCCGAATAATCTGCCACAGAAAGTACGGACAATGGTTGCAAAACATATTGATAGCATGAGAATTTAAAAGATTATACAAAGACTGGCCAATCACACATACGTGCATCTGGACTGTGCTCATGCACACATGAACAAATGCACACACACACACACACACAGTAATGCATCTGTATATATACAAACTACAGTGGAACCTCCCTTATAAGACCTCCCATTATAATACTCCCTCCCACATAAGACCTACTTCTCTGAGACATTGCCCTTCTCTGAAAGTACTAAAATTGCCTCCCTTATAAGACCTCATTTTGGATTATTTTTGAAGATCTTATAAGGGCGGTTCCACTGTACTCCATGGGGATACCGGGGGTCTTTTGCATTAAATAGCCCCCCCACCTTCTGGAAGATATGTGCTTGTAACTCCCTCTAATCTCTCACTGTCTTTGACTCTGCCTTTTCCCTTTGCTTACTGTCATCTATCTTTCTGCCACCACACAGGTCCATTCTCCTGCCCTTTTTTTGTGTGTGTAGAAATTCTTACAAAGATCTGCGCTCAGAATGACAGGAAACTGTCTGAGCAAAATCGTTGATGAAGAAGAAGATTGGACAAAAGTTACAATCTGGAAAGAGAGACCCTCTAAAAATTAATAACAAAGGTGATCCCCCTAAAACTGAAGAGACAACCAGCCGCCGTGGTGTAGTGGTTAGCGTCGCGGACTATGGCTAGGAGGTCTTGGGTTTGAATCCCATCAGAGGCGAGAGTTTTTTCGGTCATGGACCGACTCCTACCGAGAGTGGCTATGGGCTCAATGGGAAGACCAATACCATGCAGTTGAGCTTCATCCGCTTAACGGATGCGATTCTGAGAGTGTTGCTCTAATTTCAAGACCAACACTGCAGTTCTCGGGCCTGGTTAACGCCAGGATATCATTATGAAAGGAAGCGCAGAATACAGCCCTGTCATGCAGTCTCAGACCGATACTGAACTCCATATTATCATTGTCATCCACCTCATTTCCATCAATCGTTAAAATAAAAAAATGCTGCTTCTGACCCCCTGATGTCAAAGATACATTATCCACCTGCCGTAATTTTCGGACAATAAGGCGATATTTTTTCTCTCTCCAATATCGACCTATGCGCTTAATAAATGAGGGCACCCTATTAGTGAACTTTAACAAAATCATGAGAAGAGAGAGGCGACAATTGCTGTGCTCAGTAGTCTAGACATCGAAAGTGGTCACGAGTCGCTAATACGACGAATACTGGCGTTAAAATGCTTAAAAATCCCTATTATTGTCTGAGATACCGTCCAACAGATGCCATAGCCCTTCAATGGATGTATAACAAAAGCATCGATATAGAGCTTATGCCATAATTCTATCAGTTTTCGTGAAGAAAAAAATTAACACAACAACAGGAAGTCGCACAAAGGGAACTTTGATGATTTGAAAGGGGAGCCAACTCTCGTTTATGACAGCAGCAATGGCGGTCAGCAAGCGCTTACCGGGCTTGGAAGTTTGACTTTTAGGTGTGTATCACCTTATAAACGAGGGCGCCTTTTTCTTTTCTTTTTTAAAGATTTTTCTTGAAAATTGCCCTATTCGCCTTATACACACAAGCGGCTAATGGTCCGAAAAATACCGTATTTTACGGACTACAAGGTGCACCTGATTACAAGGTGCACCACCCAAATTTTATACCAAATTCAGATTTTGTTATCATAGTTTCTTACCATATTATCAGTCACATAAGGCTCAGGGGTCTCAGTCTGGGGGGAAAGTATGGCCTTATAGTCTGTAAAATACGGTACAGTAAATTCTAACGCCGGTCTGACCTCGGTGTAGGATTTCCTGGTGATGTGGACGTTCTTGGCGCGGTAGGTCTGGCGCCGTCTCTTCTGGTCTCGCAGCATGGTCAGCAGCTCAAACTTGGTTTTGGGCCGCTCCCCTGCCTCGTCCAGCATGCCTGGAACAAGTTTACGCTCGAAAATCACCCACAATTTTTTTCTAACATCCATGCTGAAAAAAAATGTTCTGGGGAAAATTGTGCATTTATTTTCTTAACCCCTTCACTGCCAGAGAAAAATGGAGAAATTATCTTTTTCTTTATTATAAAATTGAAATGAGACCTTTTACTGTTTTAGACTCAGTCTGAACAAAATGGTCTACAGATAATGAGATATAGCTTTCCAGACTTGTCTAAGACAAAAAGCAGCATTCCAGGATTATGACATCATTAATGACATCACCCCCACCCCATAGTAGACATGGGACAGGCAGGGAAGGGGTTAATAGTTTCTACAGTCTTCAAGACAACTAGTGTATGGGGAAAAAAAGGTTTCTCTATCTTTGCCCATCTCTGTCAGTCTGTCTCTCTCTCATGTTTGTGCACACGTCCCCATGATAATAAGCGTGCGTACACACACACACATATGTACACACACACACACAGAAAGCCAAAGAAAGAGATCAAGATCAACAAATGCACAGACACACAAAGCTATGTATGTATAACCATCATTACTTAGTTGTTCCCACTTCTTAGTCAAAACTTTCTCAAGCTTTTTTTCTTCAAGTTCAAGCATATTTTATTATCTCACGATGAGAAATTCTGTCAATCCTGTCAATTATGAGCGCAGATCTGTCATGCTGCCATTATGCGCCTAAATAAAAAAATAGTTAAGCCCAGCATGTCCGTCTTCAGCTGGAGAAATTCATTGTAAGTGTGTCTTGAAAAAAAGGCAGAATGGACCAGTAAGGCAGAAAGATAGTAGATGACAGTGAGCAAAGGGAAAAGGCAGAGTCAAAGTGAGTGACAAGATTAGAGGAAGTTACAAGCACTGAACTTCCAGAAGATGGGGGAACTATTTGTACAAAAGACATCCCCGTATCCCAACAGGGGATTTCTCTAATTCCACACTGGCCATTTTCCCTTCTTCTTTCATCATCATCATCATCTTCATTGTCATCATCATCATCTTCATCATCAATCTTTCCAAACCGCTCTTAAAACTCACCTCTTCCGGCAATACCTCTGATTTCTTCCTTGTCCTGTTTCCTGCCTTAAAACTATGTTCCCCACATAGTGTGTGGGTGGGTGCGCGCGCGTGTGTGTGTGTGGGTGTGTGCGGACGTGTGCGTGTGTGTGTGCGTGCGTGTTGTGGCTATGTGCATGTTTTGTTGTTGTTTTTGTATAGATCATATTGTAGTAGCTTATGATCTATGTATTTATTTAACCCTTTCACCGCCAGCCATATTTCAGCCAAAAATGTCCATTAAGCTTACCTGGGTAGAGAACAAAATCCATCTGCAGTATTGGGGATTTTTCTGTGACATATATAAAATATCCTTACTTCCCAAAACTAAGACAATAGCGTCTTTGGATAATAGACCCCAATCTGATGTCTTTTAGTGACATAGGCGTTAAATCACTGTGGTGCTAAAATGCAACTTTGGCGGTGAAAGGGTTAAATAATTGTGAAGTGCCGTGAGCTCAAGATAGAAAGGGCGCTCTATAAATGTTAGTTATTATTATTATTATTATTATTATTACAATCATCGTCGCCACTATTTACCTTTCTTCACAATCTTTTCCCAGTCTGTGGTCAACACTTCGTCTTGTTCGACGTTGGCCATCTTGCCTTCTTCTTTCATCGTCTTTACGCAGTATTCGTACACAGCCAGGCGTTCCTGGTTGGACAATTTCACCACATAGTCTTGCCAGCTCACCGGCATAGGCCGATGGCCCATGTGCACTGTTAGAAGAAACATATCTAGATTAAATAAATGAAAGTACTTACACAGAGCAAAACGTTGCAAAGAGCGACAACTCAATTTAAATTTCTTAAATAAGCTTAACTGATTACACAGGGGCTTAGCTGTTTGGGTTGGGTTTTTTTAAGCATTATTACAACAAAAATAACAAATGCAAAATAAATTCATGAATAAAAAAAAAAGCTAAATTTATGAACTTACCCAGTAATTATATTTGGTATTTGGCATATTCTAGTCACAGAGACTTATCTTTGTGAAATTTGGGCTGCTTTCCCTGGAGAGCGCGTCACCGCAAGTGCAGAGCCTACCAAATCTTTAAAAAAATATAAAAAAATTGGGGGGCACAGGGTGAGGAGGGGGTGTAGGCACACTTGGAAAACCTAGCTATCAATTTGGCCATACCAGGCAGCGGGATTTCTCCCTGCTCTTTCAGATTAGCTCTATCACACGCATTCATGCAGGTGCGCACACACACACAGAGAGAATCTTTCCATTTCCTGACCTTGTCTGTTTTCCATGCAGTGATTCCATAGGATTCGATTCAAAAGTCCTTCATCTGTAAAAAGAAACCAACACATTTTAAACAACACATTCTAAATTACAAAAAACTTCATCAATCAGAATGAAGTGAATAAGAAACAAATGAATACGGCTGGCTCTTTGCATCCAAAGACCTCAGTCAAAATCTCTGCTGGGTCTCTTTCTTTACTGACACTTTTGCCTTGACCTTAACTCAGCTTCTGATACAGTGGAATCTCCCTATTAAGACCTTAAAAAATCAGCCAATAAAAGGTCTTAATAGGGAGGTAGACATTCAGTAGTCAGGGGGCCGTTTCACAAGGGCTAACGTTACGTAGCGTGAGCGCAAATCGGCAAAAACGGTCTAAGAAACACCCTTCGTTTGCCGATAGTTCGCGTGTTGTTTTGTTCTTGCCAAACACCGAGCAAGCGGCGAACTATCCGGAACTAGTAGGGGGTGAATACATTTCTTGTTGTTGATTGGTCCATTAAAGTTTGTTTAAAATAATAATGTTTTTTGACCAATCAGACAAGAGCTTGCAATATTCTTCCGCAAACGTTTTCTAAAGTGTTTCTTAGGCCCCCGTTTGGCGTAAGCGTTATTCACGCGGCGACTGTTATCTAGAGAAACTCGACCCAGGATATGAAGGGGAAAAAATCAGTGAAAATACTAATTGGTCACAACTAGTTAGAGGGAGCCTTAATAGGAAAGGTTCCACGGTACATTCAATGGTCGACTTGACTGGATCCTTTCACCGCCACTCCCTCTCTCCCTCCCTCTCTCTCTCTCCCCAACAAAGACTACCATATTTTATGGACTACAAGGCGCTTCTAACACAAAACAAAGTGAATTTAAACACACACAAGGCGCAACACATTTTAAGGCGCATGCAAAATGATCGATCAAAAGCAAAAAAACAGATTGAAAACATGAGGTCGACTCAAACAAAGGAGGTCGTATTTTGCCTAGTTCTGTCAAAATAATCTTCAGAACGACAGAAGTTACACACACGCCGCTATCCAGATGTCCATATGATGAAGCACTTTTACGCACCGTCTGCGTCAGAGAGCTCAGAAAAGTCGGAATTGAAAAACACAGTGTAGATTTCTACAATGAGTTTTGCTCGAGTAGCCTCATTGACATACTTGTCAGCCATGATTGTTATGGCTTTTACTGTCGAAACCAAGGCTGTGATGTCATATCCTGCTTCAACCTCCCTTTTACTGTGACTGTGTCGTCTGCTTCAGTGGCTTCATTCACGATTTCGGCCTGATAATCGATCTCAATATGAATGTAATTCACAAATTTGTTTTTATCAGATTTTAGTCATACACTAGGCGCAACGCATTTTAAGGAGCAGGGGTCTGAGTTGAGGAAAAAAGTATGGCCTTGTAGTCCGTAAAATACAGTACTTCTAGGTTTGGACCACTTGAGTGTCGCACCACCTGGCAGTGAAAGTACATGTATGTACTGCTAGGTTTGGACCACTTGAGTGTCGCACCACCTGGCAGTGAAAGTACATGTATGTACTGCTTGGTTTGGACCACTTGAGTGTCGCACCACCTGGCAGTGAAAGTACATGTATGTACTGCTAGGTTTGGACCACTTGAGTGTCGCACCACCTGGCAGTGAAAGTACATGTATGTACTGCTAGGTTTGGACCACTTGAGTGTCGCACCACCTGGCAGTGAAAGTACATGTATGTACTGCTAGGTTTGGACCACTTGAGTGTCGCACCACCTGGCAGTGAAAGTACATGTATGTACTGCTAGGTTTGGACCACTTGAGTGTCGCACCACCTGGCAGTGAAAGTACATGTATGTACTGCTTGGTTTGGACCACTTGAGTGTCGCACCACCTGGCAGTGAAAGTACATGTATGTACTGCTTGGTTTGGACCACTTGAGTGTCGCACCACCTGGCAGTGAAAGTACATGTATGTACTGCTAGGTTTGGACCACTTGAGTGTCGCACCACCTGGCAGTGAAAGTACATGTATGTACTGCTAGGTTTGGACCACATGAGTGTCGCACCACCTGGCAGTGAAAGTACATGTATGTACTGCTAGGTTTGGACCACTTGAGTGTCGCACCACCTGGCAGTGAAAGTACATGTATGTACTGCTAGGTTTGGACCACTTGAGTGTCGCACCACCTGGCAGTGAAAGTACATGTATGTACTGCTAGGTTTGGACCACTTGAGTGTCGCACCACCTGGCAGTGAAAGTACATGTATGTACTGCTAGGTTTGGACCACATGAGTGTCGCACCACCTGGCAGTGAAAGTACATGTATGTACTGCTAGGTTTGGACCACATGAGTGTCGCACCACCTGGCAGTGAAAGTACATGTATGTACTGCTAGGTTTGGACCACTTGAGTGTCGCACCACCTGGCAGTGAAAGTACATGTATGTACTGCTAGGTTTGGACCACTTGAGTGTCGCACCACCTGGCAGTGAAAGTACATGTATGTACTGCTAGGTTTGGACCACTTGAGTGTCGCACCACCTGGCAGTGAAAGTACATGTATGTACTGCTAGGTTTGGACCACTTGAGTGTCGCACCACCTGGCAGTGAAAGTACATGTATGTACTGCTAGGTTTGGACCACTTGAGTGTCGCACCACCTGGCAGTGAAAGTACATGTATGTACTGCTAGGTTTGGACCACTTGAGTGTCGCACCACCTGGCAGTGAAAGTACATGTATGTACTGCTAGGTTTGGACCACTTGAGTGTCGCACCACCTGGCAGTGAAAGTACATGTATGTACTGCTTGGTTTGGACCACTTGAGTGTCGCACCACCTGGCAGTGAAAGTACATGTATGTACTGCTAGGTTTGGACCACTTGAGTGTCGCACCACCTGGCAGTGAAAGTACATGTATGTACTGCTTGAATAGCAAGATCTGGTCCATCCACCACTTCTTGGGGGAAATCTATAAGCAGATACAGTGTTTAACCCTTTCACCGCCAATGTCACATTTATGCACCACAATAGTTTAACACCCATGTCACTTAAAGGCATCAAATCAAGGCCTGTTAGTGTTATCTGAAGACCCTATTTTCTTAATTTGGGGAGGTAAAGATAGGCCTAATGTTAGACATGTCACAAAGGAATTCCCAATATTGCAAATAATGTTTTTCTCATCCCAGTTAAGTTTAATGGTATTTTTTGCTAAAACATGGATGGCGGCGAAAGGGTTAAACAAACTAAATGCTGCATTTTTGACACTGACAGCATGACTTCTGACCAGAATACTGAACTTTTTTGAAGAATGTACATGATAAAAAATACACCCCTTTGCCAAGGAGGATTATTGTAATATTAATAAAACACCTATGCAACAATTTTAACAAATTCAAAAATGTTAGTGCTAATCTAAATTACACAAAAATAGATATTTTGAATATTACAATTTATATTCTTTATAATAACACACAGAAAATGAAAAATGTAACTTGTTGTCAACAACATAAACTGACCTAACTGGACTTTGCCCACTAGATTTGCTTTTTCGTAGAACACATCATCATTCCGCAGTTCTGTCTCCTGTGAACAGATAAAAATTAAATCACACACATGCACACATATTCGGAAGTTTACAAAAGAGTGTTATACACAAAATAAGAGCAAGAATGTTTTACTCTAATAAAAATAAAATGGATAATAAAATGATAGTTTACATGGGGGGGGGGGGGGGGGGGGGGGGAGAGCAACCCCCCCACCCCACCCACACACACACACTGTCAATTTTACCACATAAATGCTCTGAAAAAGTCACCTACACAAAAAACAATGTGATCAACAATATATTCATTAACTTTCTCTCATTTAAAATATTATCACACCTTTCAAATGTAATTATGTATCTTTTGTAAGTGGAAAACTGAATAATTTGAGTCTTTCGACTAAAGTCTAAACTCACCCGTTCTTCCGACGACAGGCCTATCTTCTTCAGGCGACACACCCGACTGTGCCGCTTCAAGGACGACTCTGGCATTAAGTGTCCAGCATTGTAGGGACATTGCACCACTGAGCCTCCCTGCACGACAAAATATACCATCTTTGAGATCATCTCCCTCTCCCCCTCTCTCTGCTTCAACAACGATTCCAGCATTAAGAGTCCAGCATCATAGGGACATTGCACCACTGAGCCTCCCTGCACGACAAAATGTACCATCTTTGAGATCATCTCCCTCTCCCCCTCTCTCTGCTTCAACAAGGATTCCAGCATTAAGAGTCCAGCATCGTAGGGACATTGCACCACTGAGCCTCCCTGCACGACAAAATGTACCATCTTTGAGATCATCCCTCTCTCTCTCTGCTTCAACAAAGATTCCAGCATTCAGAGTCCAGCATGATACTGATAGGGACATTGCACCACTGAGCCTCCCTGCACCACAAAATGTACCATCTTTGAGATCATCCCTCTCTCTCTGTGCTTCAACAAGGATTCCAGCATTCACTATTCAGAGTCCAGCATGATACTGATAGGAACATTGCACCACTGAGCCACCCAACACAACCAAATGTATTTAACCAGCCACCGTGGTATAGTGGTTAGCGTCGCGGACTACTGGCTGGGAGATCTTGGGTTCGAATCCCATCAGAGGCGAGGGTGTTTTCGGTCCTGGACCGCCTCCTACCCAGAGTGAGTGACTGTGGGCTCAATGGGAAGACTGAAAACACAGTCAAGCTTCATCCGCTTAACGGATGCGATTCTGAGAGTGTTGCTCTAATTTCAAGACCAACACTGCAGGTGTGTGTAGCTTGACAGGGCCATTGCACCACTGAGCCTGCACAACAAAGTGTACATGTACATATAATGAATTTATAATAATGTATCTCTCTCTCTCTCTCTCTCTCTCTCTCTCGCTGCTTCAAGGAGTATTCCGGCATTAAGATTCCAGAATCATAGGGACATTGCACCACTGATCAGTCCTGCACAGCAAAATGGGTATGGCATGATGTCATGAGTACTTGTTTCTGTAGCCTAGCATAGGCCTAGGATAATACATGTGGCACTGCAATTACTATCAACGGCCACGGTCCAAGTCCATCTTGCAATAGGCCTACTGCCGACTACTGATAGCCAACTGTTGGGCTTGCGGACAGAAGTTGTTTTGCATGCGTCTTACGCACGAATGCTCCAAAAATGCGTAAGTAAATTTCAAATGCACAAAAAATGTGATCCCTGTATCTGTATTCTGTATGTGCTACGTTGAAGGAGCCTATTTCTCAACGGAAAGGGGAGAGCGTTTTACGAGTTTAAAAACTTGTACTGTCCTGATGGTATGACAGTGTGTTTAAAATACTGTCCTGCTGGTATGGCAGCGAGTTAAAAAATGCTACTGTCCTGATGGTATGACATAGACATAGACATAGACCTTTCTTTTGCGGCATCTAGGCAAGACCTCTCCAGCTAGCGTAGCGCTCACCGAGGACAAGCCCCGACCGGCACAGCTCCTGCCCTTCATTTACCACTACTCTGATCTATGGCCCCTACTCCCTAATTTAGTCTTTCTTTGGAGCAGGCCCCGAAGGTGTACCGCCTGGCGCTGGTGATGCTGCACTGGTATGGCCTGCTGCGATGGAGGCGTCGGTTTGCTGATTCCACTCCACTACTGTCCTTACGAAGAAGGAGTTCTTATACTGTTCTGTGTGGCAAGATCTTACTTTGAAGCCGCGGGAATGACATAATGCTTGTCTGCTCATGATGTTATCACTTGTACAATCCGTGAAGTGTGTCGGTCTGATCCTACGGCGGTCTGAGGCAACTGGGGTTAGGAACGCCTCAGAAGGCAATGCTGGAATTTGACCTTCAGCTATCTTGTAAAGCAGGTTTAGCCGCTGCTTGCTCTGCCGTTCTTCAAGTGATGGTAGGCCCAAATCTGCCAGCATCTTCGACATGCAGCCCGGATTCCTAGACTTATAGTAGTGTGAGACAGAGAGCCAGAGAATTCAGCCATCCCCCACCCCATACATGTGCACCTATACAAAGAGAAAGAGTGGGGGGGGGGGGGGGGGGGGGGGGGAGAGAGAGAGGGTACTGCGACATGCACAAGTCATAGTTTAGTTATATTTTTATTTATAACCTTCAGAATGCGATCAGGCGTCCATGACAGGTTTGCCAGAAGTTCTCCAATCTCAGCACATTCTTTTTCAATGAAATCTTTCGTCTCTTTAATAAACTGTTCTCTCTCTCCTTCAGTTTTAGACTCCATCGCAAAGATTTATCGACTAGGCCTTGTTTACATGTTTATCACGCGGAGGAAATGCTACCGGATATCCGGCTAGTGTGACAAAAAAAGTATGGTGCAAGATAGGTGTCAAACACTAAAGTTTCCTTAGGAGACATTCACAAGAGAGCATCCTGCGTATGCAGGACGCTTGTGAAGAACGAGGTGTAAAGAAAAACGAATGTACACCCCAAACACCCATCCCTGAGCCCCGCGCTTTCTTAGCTGATAATGTCAGGGATTCTTTTCTTGGAAATAAAAGACTCGACCTACTCTATAATGGCAGAAAATCACGTTTTTCTTCTTTTTTGAAGTTAGATTGAATTTTCCTGAATTTTCCATACTAAAATGAGTATAATTTCGTGTTATATTTAAATTTTGTTCTTTGTTTCATAGATTTTGTTCAATTTTGCATTGAAAATGCATCCTCCGGTCTGGAACAGACACATATGGGACATTAGTAGATATAAAGATGGTGGGAACGATCCTGGAGGCAATGCCCGGAGGCAGTGCAACACCAGGAAAGTCCCGAATTTTTAACAATACAGATGCATATCGAGTACAGACGATTAAAAATCTCTTCCGTCAAAAAGTGAGCTTTTTTGGTCATGATTTTTAGCAGATATTTGAAAAACTATTAAATGTATTCGCTTGAAATTGTGCTCACAGTTATACAACCTAATTATCTAGATAGGGGAAGACGGGGTAAAAAGCGCATGGGCGGGTAAGAAGCCCACCCCAATTATCTCATGAAATGAAGCAAATTTCAGTCTCATTTTGCCCATGAGACGAGCGTTAATGTCTAGCATTCGTCTCATGGGCAAATTTGACTGAAATTTGCTTTATTTCATGAGATAATTGGGGTGGGCTTCTTACCCGCCCATGCGCTTTTTACCCCGTCTTCCCCTATTGTCACAGCCGTTTTGAAAATAATGTTTACTTTTTATTTAATGATATAATTATATATTTATTTCAATTACTTTTGCATATATGTGTGTTGAATCATAAAATGTAAAGTTTACCACATATGTCTTATCCCCTATTACAAAATACAGATACGTCATCCATTTATGTGTACACCAATATTGAAAACAATTTAAAAAAACCATATTTCCCGTACATTTTAGTGAAAAAGTTATATATGCTATTTTTAGTAACACAACCAGGTAGGTATTTTTTTATTTATTTGTTTTGCTATATATAATTTGCAATTATGAATAAGCTTTTGTATGTTTTTTAGGCTGTGTTTTACTTTCAGGCAAAATTTGGGATAATTTCCTGGAATAGATTTTAGGCTAAAAACATTTAGTGACCCATCATGGGGTAGGTCTACCCATTTAGCCAATTTCAACCAGTACTACATACCAAAGTGTTTAGGGTTAGAAATTCGAAAATGTAGCTCTGCATTATATTCTATTTTATTTAGTCTTGTTGTGGCTATAAAATCGTTTCACATTCATCTAAAAAGAGCCCATGCCCAAATCATATCAACTGACACTTTCTTGTTACTCATGAAATTTAATTTCTGATGTTTTGATTTCCAAAATGTAGGGTACCCCTGTTTAAAAACATTCTAAAAGTGTTTCTGCTAAAATTTTTTAAAAAAAACTGCCGTGTTGTGCATGCGTGTTGTCAATGCATTTAATTAACCTAATTAATTAAGCATATTAAAATTTCGACGATGTATATTTTGCCATTTTTGAAATATCGATGATTTGGTAAATGTTCCCTAAATGTTCATGTTCATGACACATTGTTCCACCATTACATGAATTAAGAAACGCTGACTACATGGAGAGAGAGAAAAATAGA